>CAJQZJ010032984.1:4778589-4796112 GCA_907164525.1 Lophiomys imhausi | reverse complement strand
TGTGTGTGTGTGTGTGTGTGTGTGTGTGTGTGTGTGTGTGTGTGTGTTAAATTCTGGCCAGAATCTACCAGTGCTGAAGCTGCATTGTTTTACAGATCTCCTGATTTTTTTTTTTTTTTGTCACAGAGATTCCACAAAATTTAATCTTTTTTCTTTATTTCTAGGAATTGGTTTCCTTTAGCAATAATTCCATTTCATTAGCATCCAAGATATCCCATCCTGGGTGCTGGCTAAGGCTGAGCCATTGTTAATCAATTTGGGTGACATACATTCATAATCCTCAGTGTAGCATCTCCCCAGACAGAAAAATGAAGGTTGATTATTTATTCTAGGTAATGTGTTTCTAGCAACTGAATTGGTTTTAACGCAGTACAAGTAGCTTCAATGATGCTCATGTAGCAGATCCCTTCTCCCCAAATGTTGAAGCATTTACTTTTTTTTGTTTTAATTATAGTAATTTGTTGATAAATTTGTATCATCACATAGTTTATAATTAGAACACATATTATTTAAAATGTATCTTATGGCTCCAAGCTACTTAATATCTTCATTCTTCCTTTCACATATAATTTAAGTGCATATATAATTATTGTATTGCAATAAATTATTACATCAGATTATAATGGCATAACTTTAATAAAGGACTGTATGAACAAAGAAAATTATTAAATATTACAGAAAGAATGAAAACCAATTCCTGTATACCCTTTATTGTCACAATAAATATCACAAGCCAGCTGGCTTACACAGAAAATGTTTTTGTTCTCACACTCATAGAGGCCACAAGCTAGACAGAAAGTTATGATCAGAGATGGTAAATGGTCTTCTCTTCTCTTCTTCTTCTTCTTCTTGTTTTTCTTCTTCTTCTTCCTCTTTCTCTTCCTCTTCCTCTTCCTCCTCCTCCTCCTCCTCCTCCTCCTCCTCTTCTTCTTCTTCTTCTTCTTGTTTTTTTTCTTCTTCTTCCTCTTCTTGTTTTTCTTCTTCTTCTACTTCTGTTCTTCTTCCTTCTTGTTCTGTTTCTACTCAACAAGATAGTCTATATGTATTTGTAGCTAGATTTCCTCAGCTTGAAATGAGAACAGCCAGAGAGAATGAAGATTCACCTTAGATAAGTAATTAACTCATTTGTGTTTGATATAATTACTATTACATATATTGTATATGGAAATGAGGTCTGCAACTTCAATGTACATGGTTTTTTAAGGAGAAGCAAGTGTGGTCTAATCCTCCATGATATAAGCCAATTTAGGATAATTCATACCAGACAATAATTGCATAAAAAAACAAACAAACTATGACATACGTGTAAGGGACTTCAGCCTTGACAAAAGAGGGAATTCTGCCATTAGTAAGAAGCATTATGTCAACTGAGATTAAGTTAAGCAAAGACCAACACCACATATTCTCATTTATTATGTGTGAGATGTTACAAAAGAGCACAGCCACAGAAAAAGAAGGTAGAAGGTAGAATGTCCATTACCAGTGGTTTATGTGTGAGAAAAAGAGAGATGTTGGTCAAGACTATAATGATTTATACAAACAGAAAGAATAAACAACTATTTAAGATCATACACTTACTTAGTTTGATTCAATTATTATACATTTTATATATTGTAGAATTATACTTATAACCATACAACATGTAATTTTAACTTGTCAATTTCTTTTTTCTTTCTTTATTTATTTATTACTTTGATTTACATCTCCATCACAGTCCCCTCTCTCCACCTCTCTTGATCTTACCCTCTCACGCTCTCCCCTCTCTCCCAGCTATCCTACTCTTCCAGAGTGGGCTTCCCCTACATATCAACCTCTCTCAGTTCAACAGTCATATGAGTGTTAAGAGCTTACTCTTGCACTGGGGGCCTATATGGCAACTCTATTAGGGAAATGTGTGCCACTAACAGGTAACAAGGTATATGTTTCTGTTCCTTTTAATGTATTGGTTGTAAGATAGTTATCCAGTACTACATGGCTAAAATACAATTATAAGTGAATAGATGCCACATGCATCTTTCTGAGTCTGGGTTAGCTCACTTGGGATGAGCTTTTCTTGTTCCATCCATTTGGCTGCAAGTTGCATGATTTTGTAGTTTCTGATGGCTGAGTAGTATTCCCTTGTGTAAATGTACCAGTTTTTTGTTTGTTTTTGTTTTTTATCCATTCTTCAGTGTGGGACATCTGGGTTGTTTCCAGTTTCTAGCTATTACAAATAAGTCTGCTATGAACATAGATGAGGAGGATTCCTTGTGGATTGGTGAGGAATCATTTAGGTATATACCTAGAAGTGGTATGGCTGGGTCTTGAGGTAGAGATATTCCAAGTTTTCTAAGATATCACCACATTGATTTCCATAGTGATTGCACAAGTTTGTACTCCCACCAGCAATGGAGGAGTGTTCTCCTTTCTCCACAGCCCCACCAGCATGTGCTGTCATTTGAGTTTTTGATCTTAGCCATTCTGACAGGTGTGAGATGGAGTCTCAGGGTCATCTTGAGTTGCATTTGTCTGATGATTAAGGCTGTTGAGCCTTTTTTTCAAGGGTGTCTTAGCCATTAGAGATTCCTCCTTTGTGAATTTTTGGTTTAGCTCTGTTCCCCATTTTTTATTGGATATTTGTTTTCTTTGTGTTTAATTTCTTGAGTTCTTTATAAGTTATGGATATTGGCCCTCTATCGGATGTGGGGTTGGTAAAGATCTTTTCCCAATCTGTAGGTTGCCATTTTGTTTGAATGACAGTGTCCTTTGCCTTACAGAAGATTTACAGTTTCATGAGGTCTCATGTATTGATTGTTGGTCTTAGGACCTGAGCTATTGCCGTTCTGTTTAGGAAGTTGTCACCTGTGCCAATGAGTTCGAGGGTTTTCCCCACTTTCTCTTCTATTAGATTTAGTGTGTCAGGCTTTATGTTCAAGTCTTTGATCCATTTTGTACTTAAGTTTTGTGGAAGGTGATAAGTATGGGTCAATTTGCATTCTTTTACATGTTGACATCCAGTTAGACGAGCACCATTTGTTGAAGATGCAGTCCTGTTTCCACTGTATGATCTTGGTCTTTGTCAAAAATTAAATGCCCATAGGTATGATTTGTCAGTTCCTAAAAGACACATAAATGGCTCATGCCTAGAGAATCTGTTTGTATAGTCTACCAGGAAAAAAAAGGCTTTTAAGATAGAAAGCATCATATAAATATTTATTAAATTCTAAATTGCAATACCCAAATGCACATGAAAACAGTGTAGAAGCGCCTGGATAAATTGTGCTAATGGGTTCCTATATGTCATGGTATAAATACAATAATCTAGTTTGCTAAGACACAAGATGTATTTATTATAAATCTGTTGTATCAAGAAAGAATGTAACATTATATTTCAAGATAGCAGTCAAGGCTTATTGTAGGTAATAGTGTTTGCTAGAGATGGTTAGTTAAATAAAATTTTAATAATATCTCATTAAGTAATTTTAAAGAGTATGTTTTAAAATTTTCAATTGGCAATAAAGTAGATAGGACTAATGAGAATGCAGTGTAAAATGCATTTTAATAATAAATCTGCCAAGAATCTTCATGAGAGATGATGAGAAAAAAAGTCTATTATGCATAAGTTTTGAAAAATAAACAGTAAAATTGTATATAGGACAGCAATGAAGATATAAGGAAGTGGAATAAAGACAACCTAACCAGCAAAAGAAAAGAGGAATCATAACACTCTGTGTAAACCAACCTTTCAGGTATCAACTTTCAGGCCTTAAACATTTGTAAATTATCATATCATTTGAGATCTCTATGAAATGGATGCTGATACAGAATTGGGAGTTAAAGATTTTCTTTTTTATTAAATTTATTTATTTATTGTTTCAGGTTACATCTCCATCATAGTGTCCTCTATCCACCCTTCCCAGTCCTGCCCTCCCACCCTCTACCCCCTATCCCTTCCATCTCACTCCTCTGGACTGGAAGTCCCTACATAACAGTCCCCCGCCCCAGCTCAGCAGTCATATGAGGGCCAAGAGCCTCCTCATACACTGGGGACCTACAAGATAGTACCACCAGGGAAAACTGTATCAAAGACAGGGAGAGAAAAAAAACAAACAAACAAACAAAAAATCTATGTCCATGTTCCCTTTGGTGCATTGGTTGTAGTATAGATATCCTGTACTATATAGCCAAAATCCGACTATAAGTGAATAGATGCCATGTGCATCCTTCTGAGTCTGGCTTAGCTCACTCAAGATAAGATTTTCTATTTCCATCCATTTGGCTGCAAATTGCATAATTTCATTGTTTCTGATAGCTGAGTCATATTCCATTGTGTAGATGTATCATAGTTTTTTAATCCATTCTTCAGTTGAGGGACATCTGGGTTGTTTACAGTTTCTAGCTATTACAAATAAGGCTGTTATGAACATAGATGAGGAAACTTCCTTGAGATTCGGTGAGGAGTCATTTGCATGTATACCCAGAAGTGGTATGGCTGGGTCCCTAGGCAGAGCTATTACAAGTTTTCTAAGATATCTCCAGACTGACCTCCATAGTGGTTACACTAGCCTGCATTCCCACCAGCAATGGAGGAAGGTTCCACTTTCTCCACACCCTCCCCAGCATGTGCTGTCATTTGAGCTTTTGATCTTAGCCATTCTGACAGGTGTGAGATGGAATCTTAGAGTCCTCTTGACTTGCATTTCTCTGATGATTAGGGATGCTGAGCATTTCTTCAAGTGTCTCTCGGCCTTTAGGAATTCCTCCTTGGTGAATTCTCTGTTTAGCTCTTTTCCACATTTTTGAATTGGATTATTTGGTTTCTTGGCATTTAATTTCTTGAGTTCTTTGTAGATTTTGGATATTAGCCCTCTGTCAGATGTGGGGTTGGTGAAGATTTTTTTCCCAATCTGTAGGCTGCCTTTTTGTTCAAATGACAGTGTCTTTTGCCTTACAGAAGCTTTTCAGTTTCATGAGGTCCCATTTATTTATTGTTGGTCTTAGGTCCTGAGCTGTTGGTGTTCTGTTCAGGAAGTTGTCACCTGTGCCAATGTTTGTGAGGCTTTTCCCCACTTTCTCTTCTACTAGATTTAGAGTGACCAGGCTTATGTTAAGGTCTTTGATCCACTTGGACTTAAGTTTTGTAGAGGTGATAAGTATGGATTTAATTTCATTCTTTTACAAGTGTACATCCAGTTGGACCAGCACCATTTGTTGAAGATGCTGTCCTTTTTCCATTGTGCTGTTTTGGCTTCTTTGTTAAAAATTAGGTGACCATAGGTGTCTGAGTTCATTTCTTGGTCTTCAGTTTCATTACATTGATCCACTTGTCTGTTTCTATACCAGTACCATGCTATTTTTATTAGAATTGTTCAGTAGTACAGCTTGAAATCAGGGATGGTTATATCTCTGGATGCTTTTTTGTTTTGTTTTTTGTACATGATTTATTTAGCTATTCTTGGCTTTTTGTTGTTTCATATAACATTGAGAATAGCTTTTTCCATGTCTATAAATAATTGTGTTGGTATTTTGATAGGAATTGCATTGAATCTGTAAATTGCTTTTGGTAGGATGGACATTGTTATTATATTGATCCTACCTAACCATGGGCATTGGAGATCTTTCCATCTTCTGATGTCCTCTTTAATTTCTCTCTTCAGGGCTTGAAGTTCTTGTTGTACAGGTCCTTTACTTGCTTGGTTAGAGTTACCCCCAGGTATTTTATATTGTTTGTGGCTATTGTGAAGGGAGTGCTTTCCCTGATTTCTTTCTCTGCCCATTTATTTGTTGTATAAAGAAGGGCTTCTGATTTTTTTAAATTAATTTTGTATCCAGCAACCTTGCTGAAGGTGTTTATTAGCTGTAACAGTTCTCTGGTGGAATTTTTGGCATTGTTTATGTATACTATCATATCGTCTGTAAATAGGGATACTTTGACTTCCTCGTTTCCAATGTTTATCCCCTTGATCTCCTTTAGTTGTCTTATTGCTCTAGCAAGAACTTCAAGTACTATATTGAAGAGATATGGCAAAAGTGGGCATCCTTGTCTTGTCCCTGAGCTTAGAGGAAATGCTTCAAATTTCTCTCCATTTACTAGATGTTGGGTACTGGCTTGCTGTATATTGACTTTATTATTTCCTGATATGGTCCTTGTATGTCTGTTCTCCCTAGAACTTTTAGCATGAAAGGGGGTTGAATTTTGTCAAATGCTTTTTCCGCATCTAGTGAGATAATCATATGTTTTTTTTTCTTTCATCTTGTTTATATGGTGAACACCAAGCAATAATACTGCTACACCAATGTGCCCCCTTTGGCCCCAAGTCCAGAAGGCAACAGGAACAAACAGCTAAGAACAACCAAATGGCAAAAGGACAGCGAAAAAGGAGAATCAACAAAAGTCAGGGAATTGTGACCCCAACAAAATACAACAATGTCAGTGCAGCAAGCTCTGACCACTTCACCACAGCTGAAACACATGGAAAAAATAACAAGTATACAGTCTGGAAAATGGTAGAGATATTTCAAGAAGAATTTAAATCTATGAAGGAATTCAAAGTGTCCACAATTTTACAAGCAAAAGCAATGGACAACACCATTAGAGAGCTCCAAGCCAAAGTGGCTCAACTTGAACAGCAAAGAGACAAGGCAATGAAAGATTTAAAAGAGATGAAAGATTTCCAGGCAAAGACAAGCAAATTAGAGCAGGAAATATACAAAACAAATAAAATCTTTCAAGAAATGAAACTGGAAATGGAAGCAATAAAGAAAACACAGTCAGAGATCAGAGTGGAAGTGGAGAATCAAGGGAAGAGAACAGGAACTACAGACATGAGTATCAAAAATAGGACACAAGAGATGGAAGACAGAATCTCAGGTGTGGAAGATTCAATGGAAGAACAGTACAACATCCAAAGAAAATGAGAAAGCTAAAAAAGTTCTCACCCATAACATCCAAGAAATCAAGTACTCAATGAAAAGATGGAACCTAAGAATTATAGGCATAGAGGAAAGAGAATACTCCCAACTCCAAGGTCCAGGAAACATCTTCAACAAAAACATAGAAGAAAACTTCCCAAACCTAAAGAAAGAGATGCCAATAAAAATCCAAGAGCCTTACAGAACACCAAACAGATTAGATCAGAATAGAAATTCCTCTCGCCACATAATAATTGAAACTCCAAATGCACAGCACAAAAAAGAATGTTAAAGATTTTCATTAGGGGGAAATCTGTGAAAGATAGAAGATTGAAGGAAATCAGCTAGGAAGATGTCAGTGATGAATGCAGGAACATAGTGCTTTCGAGACACAGGAGAGAGAGAATGGAGTGATGGCGATCAGAGAAGCAGAACTAACCTGAGAGCCACTTAGACAGAGCTGCACTTCTGCAGATGGTATGGCATAAAAAGAGAACCTTTAAATAAATTCAGCTCTTAGGCAAGGCCCACTACACAAAAGCAGTTAGACCTGTTCAGTCCTGCTTGGCCCAGACACTGGGAGACCACTGAGCACCAGGCAGCATCTTCCTTCTCCTCCTCCTCAGAGGTCAAAGTGTACCTGGCTGGACTTTCCTAGGACTCCTTATGTCCCTTGTCTTTTTAGTTCTCTATGATGGTGTTATTGGTTTTTATCACACTTAGTTTCAGAAAATATTTCAAGAGCCTTGACAGTGTGTGAATGCCGACTTTATTTAAAGTATAATACAAAACTCTATGCAATTGGCCATGATCTGCTGCAAACACTGCATAATATTGAAAGTAAATGCAGCAAAGAGATTGTTGCTCATCTTATCCACTCCTCAAATGTTTCCAAACCTTTATGGCATACTTATCCCACTAGTGCAAGTTGGAAGTCTCTAATAAAATAGCTCAAGCTAGCTCCTTTGTGTTTGTCATATTTATAAATTCATGTATGCAAATAATTGGGAATTCTAATAGTTCTTCCTGGTGCCTAATCAGAAAGAATTAATTGTGACATGCAAGGATGAGATGTGTAGGTGCATAAACACCTCCTACAAAACTTATGAAAGCAACAGTCTGTGAGGTCTTTGCTCCACTGCATTTGCCAGTGCTGATATCAGCAGAAGCTTTGCAATTCAGATAGTGATCCCTTCACTTCTAACTCCAGTGGCACATTTATGTTTTGGATTTTGCTATTAACAAACACTTTGTTTTTCAAAATTCACGTTTCAACAATGTGTATAATGGTAAATCTGATGTAAAATTTGCACATACCAAATGCTATGTGAGTACCTGCCTTTTTACTGAGTCACTTGTATCTTTCTAACAATGAACCGGGAATTCTCAGCATAGCGATATAAGAATTATTTATTGCAGGTTTAACATGTGCCACATTCTCTTCTTACATTATGCTTGTCCTATGAGTTGTATTATTGTTTTTTCCCATTGTGGATGGTGAAATTGAAAAACAGAAAGTGATTGAATCACAAAGCTGCCTTATGTCAGGTATGAGATTCATTTCTACTTCTGATTCTAAGTTTCAATTTTCAACCATTAATTATTTCTCTAACAGGGAAATTGTATGTTTTGCAAGATTTTTTTATTAAAAGATAGGAAGAATGGGAGTAGCACTTTTTGACTATACATAGGCTATGAGGTATATATGAAAAAAGTTTTGCATTAATTTTGTTGATGTTGTTATTACCTCATGAGTTTACATCTTCCATACACTGGACAACTAGTGTCCCTATGCCTTGTTTATACTTCAGTAACTCTTTCATTGTGGTTGCAATGTTGAGAACCAGAATTTAATTGGTATTCAGGTAACAGCACAGAACAACTACCAACCAATGCACATGCAGGAGCTAAGGCTAGCTTGTAAACTGAGACTGTGAAAATTGCCACTAGGTGATTGCATACAAGCTTTCTTTCCCTCCCTCCTTCCTATTTTTACTCTTCCTCCTCTTGCCTACCACTTTCTCTTCCATTCTTCCTTTTTTTATTTGATTATTTTTTTAAAGGAGAATTCTTTGTGTAAATGTACCACAGTTCTTTTATCCATTTGTTAGTTGAGGGACACCTGAGCTCTTTCCAGGTTCTAGCTATTACAAATAAGGCTGCTATAAACATAGATTAGGAAATGCCCTTGTGGTTTGGTGAGGAATCATTTGGAGGTATACCCAGAAGGGGTATGGCTGGGTCTTGAGTTAGAGCTATTCCAAGTTTTCCAAGATATTGCCAGATTGATTTCCACAGAGGTTGTAGAAGTTTGCACTCCCACCAGCAATACATTTAAACAATGGAATACTACTCAGCCATCAGAAACTACGAAATTGCAACTCATTTGAGTGAGCTAACCCAGACTCAGAAAGATGCATATGGCATCTATTCACTTATAATTGGATTTTAACCATATAGTACAGGATAACTATCCTACAACCAACACACCAAAAGGAACAGGAGCATATACTTTGTTACCTGTTAGTGGGACACTGTGCTCTAGTGGTGCTGCCATGAAGGCCCCCAGTGTATGAGGAAGCTCTTAGACTTCATATGACTGCTGAACGGGGTGGGGGGGAGGCTGATATATAGGGGCACCCCACTCTGGAGGAGAAGGAGAGGAGGAAGAGGAGGGCAAGGAGGGTGAGGGTAGAAGGGTGGGACCAGGAGGTATAGAAAGAGGGGACTGTGATGAAAATGTAGCATGAAGTAATAAACAGTCATTTTTAAAAAAGAGAATTCTTCACTAGAAGCTGCTCTTGCCTTCATGGTAATATGCTAAGGATCATTGTAATGCCTGGGCTGGATGATGCCAGAATAGGGAGTTTGAAAGAGCTTTGAGGGGCATACCAGATTCACTCATAGAGCCTCCCAATTGCTTAGGAAACATTATTAATTACTTCTATAGGGCAACAACTCGGCCCTTTTTCTTTTTTTCATGTCACTTACTGTTGCTGCATAGGTATGGTCAGGATCCATGTCTGGAGAGAGCTCTGCTTAATTCATTTACAAGAGCTGCTACCTAGTTCAACCTTTGCCATCAGGGGTTCCAGTGGATGGTATTGGTGTTCATTTTATGAGAAGCATTTGATTTCCTGTATTAGGTAATGAGAATCAAGGAAGTATCTTTGATCACCTTAGACTTGAGTGTGCTTGTCTCTCAAGTGATTTCCTTTGAACCATCTGTCATATATTCCTCCCAGTTCTTCCCAGCCCCTATTTATGTCTTCTATGGTTCTGACTGATCCTTTAGGCTCTTTTTTATATAATTTATTTTTTATTTCTTCAAGTTACATCTCAATCACAATCCCTTCCCTACTCTCCCCTCCTGTCCCACCCTCCCACCCTCTTCCCCCTCAACCCCCCATCCTCTTCCCTTTTTTTTATTTTGAGGTAGATCTTTTCCCCCCAACAGCTCCCCCTTTCAGTCCAACAAATGGCTCTTTCTCTTATAACAATAAATACAATACAAAACAACAGAAATAAATAGGCCACAATTATGAGAGTTATATGGCTTAGCATACATTCCCAATGTCCAGTCCATATGTATTTGGCACCTGACTTTAACATTCTACTATCTAACCATCTCCATGTGTTTAAAGTTCTATATCTAACTCAGCTTTCATACTAACTCGCATCACACTTTTAAGAACATCTTCTTAGATCCAGAACACTCTTGATTCCTAAACAACTTTAAATTTAACTATGAGACTCTAGCTATCTATTCTTCAACCATCTCAGAGACCTGAGAGGGATAAATATATCTGATTTTATAGGAAGTGCAGGGCCCGCAGCTTCCAAAACTAAGAAATGACATACCAGTGGCTGCCTGGACAGTTCCCATTTTCTCTCCATACATTACAGCATCAATCTTCAGTCATTTGGCCCTGTTTCTCTGACAGACATTGACTGTAGAGCAGGAATTATGAACGACATACCTACCCTGTCTTGGGACACATTTTTTTTAAAAAATCTGGATCTTTCTGATTCTCATTCCTTCCTGTATCTTAACACTTTGACCTCTGCTGCCAAGACCTTCAGTTCCTAGGCTCTGTCAGGCTCTTTTATTGTTAATTTTAATTTCCAGTTGAGTGATCGACCAAGAGATCTTCTATGAGACAGTCACCATCCTGTCAATTCTCCTTCAAAAACATTTTGCGCTGCTTAGGCTGGGGTGGGGGATTTCTTTGATAGGAATGGTGCTTGTTGATGGAATCTGCTTACCTAGAACATGCATAGTTAAGGAGAGGGTAGAGAGCACCTAGAGAACGTTGGCCACTGCCAAAGCAGAAGGATACAACTTTTCACTGTTTATACTCGGAAGAGGTGTTGTCATTCAGCAGGTACTTCCGCAGCTGTTCTGGGTACACAATAGGCCAGTATCTCAGTGGAATGTAGAGGCAAGCCTTCATAACTCAAAGTACAAGAAAAGTGAATGCCTTTGGGGCAAACAAGAGTAACTCAGGGAAAGACATAAAGTAAAGAAGCACTGGAGACTTTGCAGGGAGCTCAGAATCTGTAGCACAGGAATAATCCCCAAGACCCCACCTAAAAGACCTCAGGCTAGTTTGGAATTATGCCTGAAGCCTTGCTTTCCTCATCAGAGTCTAAATGCTACAATAAAACTGAAGACACTACGAACTGACTTCCAAGACTCTAAGTTCCATTTCCACTATGCTCTGCTAGTCAGGTAAGTCACTGCTCCATAGAGTATACCTCTTGTTAGGAGAAGCACGGGATGTGCAGAGAACAAGATAACCTACTGATGGGCTGACTGTTTAGATCCCTAATGGCCCACATGGAAAGTCCTCTCATTCTTATGTCAAGAACCAATGTACTCATCTGTGTTTGACATTGATCCAAAGTTGAGGAGCTCAGCTACACCAGGTTCAGATTTGGTACAGAATTCTCAGGTGTGTTCCTCTCAGACTGCCAAGCAAGAGATGTGATGTCTGCTCTGTCGCACTTTGATACTCGCTGATGCCAAAATAAGATGCAAGAAATGATTCAGTAGGGGTGTGGGAAACATTTTGAAATCCAGCCAGATGTACATTTCCTTGACTCTGGTCCAGATCCTTTCCCTGGGAGCTATACTGTGATTCAGACTCTGCACTCTGGGTATTTTGGTTCATTTTTATAGTTTTATTTTTGTAAATTTTTCAGTTTGCTTCTTGTCCTGGAAGGTTTTTCCAATGTTGAATTACTCCAATTTTGAACTGCTTTAAAAAAAATAGAAAAGAAACAAAGAAAACTAAGCTATTATGTAAAACTCTTTTGTCAATTTAATGAGTTCATGTGAATCTCAGACAGCTCACTGTATTAGAAAAGTTACCTTCAAGTCCCTCTCAGTCAAGGTGTGTTGTGATACACCCTAATGGTCATTACCTTTTGTCCAACAAGCTGCTGAAAAGGCTAATTATGTGTACAATGATTAGAAGCTTATGGATTATTTAGTTGAGGCAATGTAAGCATGTCCTTACAGACAACTTATCAAAAAGGTCTTAGAATGTACCATCCTTAGTTTATCTTTATCTTAAGGCAATTTCTTCTTTTTTTTTTGAAAAAAAAAATCCCTGTTTAGAAAAGCTGTCTCACCCTGTGCAGTTCCGTGTTAAAACCCTTTCTCATTCTGCTTTTCATTTGCCACTTAAAAAACAGGCACTTTCTTCATTTAAGCCAGAAATGAGTATATATTGTGGTCTTAGCCAAACACATTAGTTAGTTTCTTTTGGTTTTTTGTTTTCCATATGATCAGGGAAGACATTGTTGCCAAACTTTCTTAACTTGCACAACACATGGGGTCTCTTCCCTAGATCTTAGCAATGTTCTTTCATTAATAACCCTCTCATGGCCCCCCTATCTCCTGTCTACCTTCCCATTCCAAGCAAATGTTGTTTCAGCTTTCTTACAGCAGCAGTTCATTTGAAGACATAATTTCACTTTCAGTGATTTATTGCTGGAAAGCTTAACGACTTTTTTTGCTTACAACTTGATGTTTCATGTAACCAGAAAGCAATTGCTGGGAAGTTTCTTATTGATTCACATGTTGGTTGACCAACTATTCTAGAAAACCAAAAGGACCTCTCCAATCACATATTTTGGTAGCATAATGCTTCTTGACCTCTGTTTTTTTCCAGTCTATAAGGCATTTTTTGGCATGGTGTGACCATTTCCTATATGGCTTACAGCTTTCAAGAGAAAGCAAACAGAAGCTTCCATGAAAGATAGAGACAATCTTTGGAGCCATTTCAGTGCTGTCATCTGGATATCAGTCAAAGTTTACTATAACCAGTGGAGTGCAAAAATAAACTTCCCCCTCGTGATGACTATATTCCATTGTGGTACTTAAAGCAGGTGGCTTAGGAGGCAAATTGGTAGCACACGTGAGTGATAAGATCTAAAAACTTGTTTTGGGGAGTCCTGTCAAAACTTTCACTTTATAAAACCCCATAATTCTATGCATTTTTCATCTCACAAATTTTTATAACTTTGTTGCAATTTAAAAACTGAGGGCTAGATCCAAGATGGCGGTGGCCCACTCGGACATATTTTGATCTGGGGGAAACAGTCAAAGGGCGGCGGGTGTTACAGGACGCTGTACAAACGGGTCTGGGGGGCTCAAACCCCTTGGGCCTCACCTAACTACCCAGGGAACACTGGGGGTCCCTGGGCAGAACGCTCCCTCTCACTCTCAGACACACACAGTAGACGCTGAATCTGGGAATTGGGATCCCCCCCTCCCCCACCGGGAGAGACACGCTGGGTAAATTCCAATCTAATACCCAGCGGGCAGATTCAGACCTGACACAGAGATAATCTCCAGCCTGCTGGGCATCCCCAGGTCTCACACAGCCAATCCAGCTATCTGGCGAAAGGTTGCAACCTGCGGAATTGCACTCAGCTTGGCTGCAGAGTGCCATCAGACTGCAGATTGCAACCCACTGCAGTATAAGGGAACATAGTCCATCGTGACATCACTTGCTAGTCTCCAGACCCAGGCCATGGGAAAGGCAAGGCTATTGGGGGTGAAAGCAGATTTACCCATCACAGAAGCCAACCCTGGGCAAACTGTGAGGTATTTGTAAGTGCTGTATATCGGACTGTTTTACAAGTACCGGCCCTTTTGACGGAGAACCAGAGCTTACATGTACACAGCTCCACCCCTGGATTAGTTAGGTCTCCACCTAGGAGGCAGGGATGAATGACTCACCTTACAGGGGTGGAGTAAGGCAATTCGACTCCTACACCAAAGCGCCCCCTGTGGACCCAAGTCCAGAAGACAGCTAGAAATTTCCAATGGCCAGAGGCCCCAGACCAAAAAAAAAAAAAAAAAAAAAAAACCAACGGAGTGGCATGACTCCAACAAAAGAAAGCAATGCTATTTCATCCAGGCTGGAACACCTCACCAGAGCTGAAACACATGAAAATGATGACAATTCTACATTATGGAAAATGATAGAGTCCCTTCAAGAAGAACTTAAATATATGAAGCCACAATTGCACATACGAAAGCGATGGAAAACACCATTAGAGAACTTCAGAACAAGGTGGCCCACCTTGAACAAGAAAAAGAGAGGGTAATGGAAGACTTCCAGGCAAAGACAAGCAAACTGGAGCAGGAAATGTACAAAACAAATAGAATCACTCAAGAAATGAAAATGGAAATGGAAACAATAAAGAAAACACAGTCAGAGTTAAAAATGGAAATGGAGAATCAAGGGATGAGAACAGGAAATATGGATTTGAGTACCAAAAATAGGATTCAAGAGGTGGAAGACAGGATCTCAGGCATGGAAGATTCGATGGAAGAAATTAATACAACACCCCCCCAAAAAAATGAGAAAGCTAAAAAATCTTTCACCCACAATATCCAAGAAATCAAGGACTCAATGAAAAGAAGGAACCTAAGAATTATAGGCATAGAGTAAAGAGAAGACTCCCGACTCCATGGTCCAGGAAATATCTTCAACAAAATCATAGAAGAAAACTTCCCAAACCTAAAGAAAGAGATGCCAGTAAAAATCCAAGAGGCTTACAGAACACCAAACAGATTAGATCAGAAAAGAAACTCCTCTTGCCACATAATAATTGAAACTCCAAATGTAGAGCACAAAGAAAGGATATTAAAAGCTGTAAGAGAAAAAGGCCAAGTCACATACAATGGCAGACCCATCAGAATCACACCTCACTTCCCCTCAGAAACTTTAAAAGCTAGAAAGGCCTGGATGGATGTCCTACAAGCCCTGAGAGATACCTACAGAAGGTTTCACCCAAACACAAAAGAATACACCTTCTTCTCAGCACCTCATGGAAACATCTCCAAAATTGACCATATAGTTGGACACAAAGATAGCCTCAACAAATACAAGAAAATTAAAATAACCCCTTGTATCTTATCAGACCACCATGGAATAAAGCTGGACTTCAATAGCAAAAGAATCAACAGAAAGTCTGCACACACATGGAAATTGAACAACTGTTTACTAGAGGACCACTGGGTCAGGGAAGAAATAAAGAAGGAAATCAAAGACTTCTCAAATCCAAAGAAAATGAAGACACAACATACCCAAACCTATGGGACACAATGAAAGCTGTGCTACGAGGAAAGTTCATAGCACTAAGTGCCTTCAAAAAGAAAATTGTGACAGCTCATATTAGCGAATTAACAGCTAAACTGGGTGAATTGGAAAAAAAAGGAAGCAAACACACCCTAGAGGATCAGAAGGCAGGAGATCATAAAACTTAGGGCTGAAATCAACAACTTAGAAACAAAAAAAAAACTATACAAAAAATCAATTAAACCAAGAGTTGGTTCTTCGAGAAAATCAACAAAACAGACAGACCCTTAGCCAAATTAACTGAAAGACAGAGGGAGAAAACACAAATCAACAAAATCAAAAATTAAAAGGGAGAAATAACAACAGACATTGAGGAGATCCAGAGAATATTTGGATCCTACTTTAAAATTATAAAATTTATACTTCACCAAATTTGAAAACTTAAGTGAAATGGACAATTTTAGAGTGTTGGTCTTGTCCTGGGTTTCCTAGTAGAGGTTGAAGTTAAGTCTGTAGTTGCTTAAAACACCATGTGCTTCTGATCCAGTACCAAGAGGATTCAAGCTGATTTGGACATGTTAGTCTCTTCCTTGAGCTTTCATGTTACCAGAAGGTATCATGCAAATTTCTAAGGGAGGGAAACTCCTCATACTCCTACCCAACTACAATGGATATGAACTAAACTAATGACCTGTTGTGGCTACTTAGGTTGAAGTCTGACATTACTGGAAAGCCTTGAGCTCAGTGCAAAATTCCAGACTCCCTTTCTCAGTGGGCCTCCCTTGACCCCCACACTTTCTACCTGACGTGTGTCATGCAGGAAGTTACGGATTTAGCTTCTTTTCTCCTGATTATATCCCATTCGGGGAGCACCTGGTATTCCTAGAATGCTCCTAACCATGTCTGGAGTGTAAGCTTTGACACAGTTCCCTGCTAACATCCTTCCCCCTGCTGCCCATAGGATAGTCAAATACTATGTTCACCTTCTTATAATAGGACTGTGCTTCCAAGTTCAAATGAAACATCTCTGGCACTCCTAGGTCCAGCCAATGATTCATGCTCACCCTGGAAAACCCCACCCATTCCCAAAGTTCTATATAAGCATTGTTTACCTCAATAAAGTTGATCTGCCTCTCTGCAGATGGTCCAGGTTGTTATTAGTCTGTCATACACATGGCCAAGTCAACCCTTTTCCTCATCTTCTGCTTCCTTTGACCACTTTGCACTGGTGGCCAACAACCACAATCAAAAGGGGAAACTCATAGTCACCCACAATGACAAATACGGCAACATATCTGTAAATTTGCAGTAGTAGCACACATACCTTGGTGGGAACTAGTAGCTGTCTAATTGAACTTAAGTCTCATTCAACAAGAAGACAGTCCTACCTGGTAGTGGAAAATTAGCCAAATACCAGTGTTGATGGAGTCTCAGAACTTAGAGGAGAACCTACAACAAACACTACTAAACCAGTGCAATTCCTAACCACATTCTGAATATTTATTCTTATTCCCACAATAAGTACAGGTCTTTGTTGAGGGGTATGCCTCATGAAATAATCATTTCCTTACAAAAGTCAGAGACTGTTACAGAAAACCAGAACTCACAAAAATTCAGAGAATAACTGACTGTGTGGTCCCCAGTTCCAAATGATACATCTACAACATCACCTCTACACCTAACGCTCAGGATCATAGTGGAAAGATCATAAGAACAAGAGAATTAGGAGAGTTGCTATTAGACAACTTCTAGAAATGTCAGAGGTACTATACCCATTAAAATCTCACCAACATGCTGCCTTAGCAAGACATTAACAAGGATGACACCAACACACATAAAAATATAGAACAGTAAAACCACATGGCACCTCAACTCTGGATAAAAAATTACTAAGGAATGTTGAGAGTAGAGGAAATAGTCTTCCTCAGAGAAGAATTCCTCAATAAATTGTTTAATGCCAAGTGATAATTCCTGAATGAATACAAGTGTGTGTGTGTGTGTGTGTGTGTGTGTGTGTGTGTGTGTGTGTGTG
>CAJQZJ010032984.1:4767194-4778579 GCA_907164525.1 Lophiomys imhausi | reverse complement strand
TGTGTGTGTGTGTGTGTGTGTGTGTGTGTGTGTGTGTGTGTGTGTGTAGGGGGAGGTGATTGTGTGTATCAACAACAACAACAACAAAATAGAGGCCATGAATTTGAAAGAGAGTAAGGGAACTACTTGAAGGAAAAACGGTCTATTTATACTTTAATTTCAATAAATAAATAAATTTTGCATGTGGGGCAAAATGATAAAAAAATGAAATTTGGCAAGAAAAGGTATGTAAGTTTAAACTATCAAAGAGACTTTAGTTAGCAGAACATCTGTAATTGTTAAAGATATCAGCAACATACAATGAAACAATAGCAAAAGAAGCCAAAAGATAAGACTATACCCATTGAAATCTCCATCTTGTGAAAATGAAAATTTGTTTGAAAGGAGAAACTCAATTGCAAAAACTACAGAAAGGGTTCCCTATTCAAAACCATTTTCTTTGTAAATGTTTTCTCAGGATCACTACACAGTAATGTAACAATGTAACATAGTCCATGCTTCCATGGACAAAATACATTCCCAGCTAACAGATTTGGTGATGTCCATGGGGTACTGTTTTTGCATGTATGAAAAGTATAAAATTGAAGACGTCGCAGAGTCCTGCATTCTGGTTCTTCAGAGTTCTGCGGCCAGGCATTGTACGAAGAGTTAGAGTTCCTGAAGATCAAAATTTGAAACTGTGAAGGTCAAACCTCATTTCAATGAAGACCCCAGGTTGTTGGAGATGATAAGACCCTTATGTAATCCATAAGGAAAACTTCAGACACTAAAAGGAGCTAGGCAAAGAAGAGGACTTTATGTGTTGCAAATGGCAGAGATGGAGGGAATGGGACTATCCAAGGCCTTCGTGGCCTAGGTAGTTCTCCCATGAGGACCAGATACTACACGTGGTATATCCCTGTTTGATTTCACTTTGTTTTGGTCTTATTATTTCCATGTATGCTCCACTTCTTTCTTAGTGTGATGGGAATGCCCATTTTACATCATTTTATGTTAGAATTCTGTAATTTATTGATTTTGTGTGAGGTAACAATTAAGATACTGCTTTGAGTCTCAGATGAGACTTGAACTTTGAGATTTTAAACTGTGCTGGTATTGTTAAATACTCTAATTTTGAGGTTAGACCATAAGTATCTTTTTTATTATGACATGGACATGAACCATTGAAGAAAAGAAATGGAAGAGTTTGAATTTACAGTGAGCTATTTTGGTGTTAATTTGACAAGGGGTTGAACTGTGACAGTCAGTCTTGACTGTGAAATTGTTGGGCTTTATCCCCATGGAAACACATCACTGGACTTGACTGTAACACAGTTTGTATACTGGTTTGAGTTGTGAAGACTCATTCTAAATGTGAGTATACCATTCCATGATCTGTGGTTCTAGACTAAGTATGATGGAGAAAGCTCCCTGAGCACAAGCATCCAATGCTCTCTGCATCCTGCATGCAGATATAATATAACCTGCTTCTCATGACACCCACCACCATATCTCCCTTACCTCGATAGGTATTAACTTCTTGAACAGCAAGCTGAAATAAATCCTTGTTCCTTAAGTTAATTCTGTGAGGTAATTTGTTCCAGTAATTAGAATAGTAGCTCACATAATAGCATGTTTCAAACTAGAGTACTATCTGATGCTGTAAAAGTCTACAAAAAGGATATAGCATCTCTAATATCTTATATAAAATTGTTTAGCTTTAGTGTTAGATATAGATCTATATGTAATAATGTAGATATGTGTTATCTACAGATGTAGATAATGTGTTAACATTAATAAGCAACATGTAGACAATATTTTAACATTTAATAAATACTAATATTTATTAATTTATCAATAATATTATTTATTAAGAATAACTAATGAGTAATGTTAATGTAGGAAATGCCTTAACATTTAATAAGTAATAATATTTAATAATTTAATTAATAATAATATAGCATCCCTAATATCTTATATAAAATTGTCTAGCTTTAGTGTTAGATATAGGTCTAATGTACATAATGTAGATATGTGTTATCTACGGATGTAGATAATTTGTTAACATTAATAAGCAATATGTAGATAATGTCTTAACAATTAATAAGTAATACTAATTTATAAGTAATATTTATTAATTTAATAAGTAATAATGTTTATTAAAACACAAAAGATACATTTTAAATTGCCTGCATTTTCTTTTAAAATAAAAATAGGAGTGTGTTTTCATAATTTATTCCATTGCTTTTCTTTATTTCAATGTTAGAAACTGACTGATGTCCTAATAAATGCAAATGTACAAATATGGTGTGTTAGTCAGGGTTCTCCAGTGGAACAGAACTTACAGAATAAATACATACTCAAAAGGAGCTTATTAGGTTTTTATGGATGATACAGTTCACCAAAAGGACTTTTCTTACTAGAAAAGCTGACAACATGGTAGTTACTCTCAGTTCATTACTCTGAGTATCTCAGCACTCCTAGTTTGGAGCTGAAGATCTGGAGGATTTCTTGAAAGCCACAGGTCTTTATTTTAACAAGTAATACTATTTATTATTGGAAACATTGGAAACCCAAAGGAGATGGGTTCTGGTACGAGGGAAAGGATGGTGAGCAGCAGCAGAAGTAGCAGCATTAACAGTAACATGGTAGATAACTTGCAATGACAAAAATAAAGCTTTTATCCTTGAAGCTCATTTCACCCGGGCTGCTTCTTGAAGGGTGTGTCTTTCCACTTCAATATAACCTGATGAAAAGAATCCCTCACAGGTATATGCAGCAGATTGTCTTTTGGTTGACTCCAGATTTTGTCAAGGTGACAACCAATATAAACCATCATTGATGGATACTTTGTCAAGAAGTTGTTTGGTTTATGTGTGAGTGTGATATAGTTCTGAATTTATGGGGTCGATTTTGTAGACTACAGTACTTTAAACACAATGGAATTATATACAGCAATGAAGTTGACAGTGGAGAACTAACAAATAAATTAAGCAAAGTTACTATGAATAATACATGTACCCATGTCCACTGATTAACAGAGAGAAATAGAGACATTCTTTGTATATTGTTCTGTTCTGATGTTAGAAAATGGAACCAGTATGAGAGAAGTAAATGGGACATTTATGTTTTGATCTGGTTACTTTTGAGATTAATCCTCTTTTACATAAAAACATATATTTCTTCCTGCATGAAACAATCTATGATTAAAAATAACATTACTCTAAATAATATAAATTTAAGGTCAAAGACTGAAACACTCAGAATTATTGATCAAAATAAGGAGTCTTCGTAAGCCTGCCTTGCATAGTACTCAGTTACCAAGAAATAAATCAAAGAATACAATATAGATTGTGAATTATTTGCTTAAAATATATCAGTAAAAATAATCTCAAAATTAAATTTTTATCCAGATTTTAATTTGACTATACAAACAAGCATTTTTGCCTCTTGAAATTAGTCTTTAAACAATAAGAGAAAATGTAATTATTATAATTTTTTTGTAAAATTACAGAAGAAAAGCTCTAAACCAATATTATAAAGGGGAAGATTAATTTTGTTTTACATTATTACTGAAATTAATTTGCCTGGGTTGATTCTTAGCACTGAGTCAGGCTCACCTTCACTCCTGATATTCACAGCAGAGTCTCAGGATCAGGCTGCACAGTGATGGCTCTTCTACCTTCTGCCCCTTTCTTTTGACTTCCCTCCTTTCTTTCACTTCACTCTCCTCCACTTTCCCTTCATTATTCTCCAAACTACACTCCTCTCATTCATTGAATATCCAAATCAGAATATATTAGATTGTATGTTTTCCACTGGGATTCACACAAGGACATCCACAGGAAATTTTAAAACATTCTTTTCAAGGAAAATTTGAAAAAGCACCCTCAAGTTCAGCGTAGCCAGCAATACCTCAACCACAATTTCCACCTCTGCTCCTTCTCCTTTGACCCATAAAATACTAGACACTGCTGGTTATAAAATAAAAATTCTTATGTCAGTCAATCATTCCTTGAATTTAGCCTGTTCCTGAAAAGTAACTGATCTTTTCTCAGGGCAACATCTTTGATGTTGCTGGTGTCAAAAGTGCCATCCCATCCTGCTAAAGGGACCAGCCTCACTTGAAATAGATCTTCTCTGTGTCCCTTGGTGAGTTATATCTTACTGTCAAAAGCCTGTAAGTTTGGTAGTAGATCATTTTTTAAAATTTATTTATTTATTGCTTCAGGTTACATCTCCATCAGAGTGTCCTCTTTCGACCTTTCCCAGTCCTGCCCTCCCACCCTCTATCCACACCTATTTTGTAAACTGTGTATTTTCTTTCAGGGGTATCTGAGCACTCTGTTGTTATTTCTTTCTAAAATTTGCAATGAAAAAATATAAATAAATCATAAATCATCTTTTCCACCTTTCACAGAATCAACACTACTTTACAACTTCAAAAATTAGTCGATTTCTTCACTTTGTCTGGTAGAAAAAATGAAATTTATTCAAAACTGACAAGTGCCCACATGTGATAAGCATGGTGCTTGGATCTTTGCTGAAACCATCTCCAGAGCTCCATGCATACAGGACTTGCTCCCTATTTTAATAGATGGGAACCAGCATTGTCTCCCTATTGGAATCCCAACCCAGAAACTTAATTTTTTAGTTTCATGAAGTCCCATATATTGATTGTTGGTCTTAGAACCTGGTCTATTGGTGTTCTATTCAGGAAGTTGTCACCTATGCCAATGAGTTCGAGGCTTTTCCGCATTTTCTATTCTATTAGATTTAGTGTGTCCAGCTTTATGATAAGGTCTTTGATCCACTTGGACTCAAGTTTTGTGCAAGGTGACAAGTATGGGTCAATTTGCATTCATTTACATGTCGACCTCCAGTTAGACCAGCACCATTTGTTGAAGATGCTGTCCTTTTTCTACTGTACAGTTTTGGCTTCTTTGTCAAAAATTAAGTGACCATAGGTGTGTGGGTTTATTTCTGGGTCTTCAATTCAATTCCATTGATCAATTAGTCTGTTTCTATACCAGCACCATGTTCTTTTTATTACTATTGCTCTGTAGTATAGCTTGGAAAAAGGGATGGTTATACTTCCAGATGTGTGTGTGTGTGTGTGTGTGTGTGTGTGTGTGTGTGCTTTTTTTTTTTTTTTTGTACAGGATTGATTTAGTTATTCTGGGTTTTTTTTTTTTGTAGACTGGGAAAAGATCTTTACCAACCCAACATCCAACAGAGAGCTAATATCCATAATTTCAAAGAACTCAAGAAATTAAGCACCAAGAAACCAAATAATCCAATAAAAAATTGGGAATAGAACTAAAACAAGAATTCACAAAGGAGAAATCTCTAATGGATGAGAGACACTTGAAGAAATGCTCAATATCGTTAATCATCAGAGAAATGCAATTCAAGATGACCCTGAGTTTCCATCTCACATGAGTCAGAATGGCTAAGATAAAAACCTCAAATGACAGCACATGCTGGTGAGGCTGTGGAGACAGGGGAACCCTCCTCCATTGCTGGTGGGAGT
The DNA here is from genome assembly GCA_907164525.1 of Lophiomys imhausi. Classification (NCBI taxonomy): domain Eukaryota; kingdom Metazoa; phylum Chordata; class Mammalia; order Rodentia; family Muridae; genus Lophiomys; species Lophiomys imhausi. The sequence continues at coordinate 4,773,067 of CAJQZJ010032984.1, read as the reverse complement.
GCAAACTTTTACAATCACTATGGAAATAAGTGTGGTGTTATCTTAGAAAACTTGGAATAGCTCTACCTCAAGACCCAGCCATACCACTTCTGGGTATGCATCCAAATGATTCCTCACCAAACCACAAGGACATCTCCTCATCTATGTTCATAGTAGCATTATTTGTAATAGTTAGAAACTGGAAACAACCCAGATGTCCCTCAACCAAAAGATAAAAAACAAAACAACAACAACAGTCAAAAATAAATAAATAAATAGATAGATAGATAAATAAATAAATAAGTAGATAAATAAACCTGTGGTACATTAACACAATGGAATACTACTAAGTCATCAGAAACAAGGAAATCATGCAATTTGCAGCCAAATGGATGGAACTAGAAAAGCTCTTCCTGAGGAAGCTAACCCAGACTCGGATGGGATTTGAGATAGATGCACATGGCATCTATTCACTTATAATTGTAGTTTAGCTATGAAGTACAGGATAACCATCATACAACCAGCACACCAAAAGGAACAGGAACATAGACTTTGTTACCTGCTAGTGGGACACTTTGCCCTAATAGAGTTGCCATATAGGTCCCCAGTGTAAGAGGAAGCTCTTAGTCCTCATATTACTGTTGAACTGAGGGGGGCTGAAATGTAGGGGCAACCCACTCAGAGGAATAGGATAGGTGGGAGAGGGGATAGAGGGTGGGAGGATGGGACTGGGAGAGATATAAAGAGGGGACTGTGAAGGAGATGTAACTTGAAGTAATAAATAAATAAACAAAGAAAGACCCACAGAACATGACGGCAGTACTCTGTGAACCCACCTAGTACTTGACAGATATATGATAATCTCAAACAATCCCTGAGTTTACACCTCTGCTAATGTCCAAATATTATTCCTGACATTGCAGAAATTACTAAATTGATAGACTGCTGTGCTTTTTGGAAATAGGATGCTTATATTAAATAGAGACATAAACACAAAAGTGAATTGAAATACTCTATGATGCATGGGTATATACATAATAGTAAGAATTTGACACAATAGAGATTTTATACTACAATATTAATTTTTCTCTTACTCTTGAAATATGATCAGAAACAGTATCAGGATGTTGAGCAGTAGAATCAACATTCAGATCCAGAGACTTTCCAAATAATACACTCTGGAATTATTTGATTATCTGCACATACTATCAGGGATTTTTCCTTAGACTGATGTTTTGACTAGTAATATGAAATAATGATCTTTGCTGATTAGTTTTTGCCAACTTGGCCCAAAGTAGAAATGCCTGAGAAGAGGTCTCTCAACTGAGGAATTGCTTATATCACATCAGCCTGTGTAAAAGTCTGTGGAACATTTTCTGGCTTCCCAATTGATGTGGGAGGACCCAGCCCACAGTAGATACCTAGGCAGGGTTTCCTGACATATATAAAAAGTCTAGATGAACATATCCCTGGGAGCAAGCCAGGAAGGATTCTTCCATGGTCTCTGCTTCAGTTCCTGCTTCCAGGTTCCTGCTGGAGTTCCTGCACTGAGCTCCCACAATGATGAACTGCAATGTGTTAGTTCCTATAACCTAAATAAACTCTTTTCTTCACCAAGTTTTGGTAGGTCAGTTTTTGACAAAGCAACAAACACCAGACTTGAAAGACTTGAACATGGTCTTCCAGAAATGAATTTACAATTTGCAAATAAAGCCTATATACTAAAAGTTCTGTCAGAAAGAGAAGGTATTTCAGGCTTACAGCATTTTGTGCATACTGAATGAAGGCAAGAACCTCACTATATCTGGCCTGCATACTCAATGAATCACTCACAAAATCAACTATAATTTAGCAATTGTATGTGGATAATTTGTCAGTTTAAATGAGATTTATATGTACACAAGAAAAAAATATTTTTTTCAGGAAATATTGCTCTAAACATTTATAAGAAGCCTTGTTTAAAAAGAAAAAGAAAAACGAATAAGGTACTCAATTTCTTACCAAATTGAGAAATATGGTCTGGAGCAATGAATCAAGATGTATCAGTCTGGTACCATCTAATTTCTATAAATTTCAAGAGCCTCCATGAGGTCCTGTTCTGCTAATGAGTTCTGCTTTATTGTAAATATAGATTCTCTGCATATCCACTTTTATTTTAAATATTTTTAAAAATTTTTATGGTGTCTTACTCACTGTTCTACTGCTCTGAAAAGATGCCATGACCAAAAAAAAAAAAAAAAACACAAAAAACAAAAAACAACAACAAAAAAAAAACAACAAAAAAAACTTCTTATAAAGAAAGCACATTTGATTAAATGCTTAAAGTTTCAGAGAGTGAGTCCATTATCATCATGACAAGGAGCATGGTGACATGTAGGCACACATAGTGCTGGATAAGAAAGTGAGAGATGTTCATGCTGATTCCCAGGAAGCAGCTGGACAGAGAGCAGATGCTAAGCCTTGGAATAGGCTTCTGAAATCTCAAGCCCTGCCCTTAGTGGCACATGTACCCCCAAAAGGCCACACCTACTCCAACAAGGCTTTACTTCCTAATGCTTTCCTGACAGCTCGTCAACTGGGGACTAAGCATGAAAAATATGGTCCTTTAGTGGATAGTCTTATTCATCACAAGTGTGTATGAATATTTTGAGTGCATGTATGTCTGTGTACCATAGTTGGCACACTGGGGTTGTGAAGAGGACACAGGTCCCCTGTAGCTAGAGTCACAGATAGTTATGAGACACTATGTGAGTGCTGAGGATGAACCTGGTTGGTGTGGAAGAGAAACCATTGTTTTTACCAGTGAGACATCCAGCCCTATATACCTACATTCTAGCCATCAAAACACTAGGAACAAGTGATGGGATTGTTCCTGTATGTATACCAGTGGATCCACACTAAAGCTCTTTGGCAAATATTCAGATGAGTCATGCCAGACACAAAGTGAAATTCTTCTTAATACTCCACATGCTTTTGGAAAACAGATAAATTATATCCATAGGTTCCTGAAAAACAGTCCCTAAAACAGAATTTCTAGTATGTGAAGATACGTTGTATTGTGGCATTTTTGTGCTGCCCAAAGGGCAAGATAAAAAAAAAAAAAAAAAAAAAAAAAAAACTGCTTCAGAACATTAGTTATAACTAAGTACATCAGCATCACAAAAAAAGGTCGGTGTCATGAAAAGGACATTAAATTTTCATGAAATGCCCCATGAAGCAGATTTAGTACACTAAGCACCTCATAAAACAGACTTAATTGACCAAATATTGAATAAAAAGGAGAAACAATCACATGTGAAATATATATAATACAATAATAATTTTATGTACAATATGTCAATAAGCTTGAAAACATGAATAAATTTGGAAGATACAGTAAAATGTCCAAATTGGTACAAGAAGAAATAATAAAATTGGATAGGGACATAACCAATACCCAAATTTGAGTAAGCTATAGGCACTCTACCCAAGTATGTCTAGGCCTGGAAATTACTATTAAAAGTAAACTATCAGATAGTTATTGACAGAATTTACCTCTATTTTTCAACATGTTTCTATAAATTAAGTCAATATATTAAACAGAGAAATATAGTCAATCATTTAATTATGTCTTGTTTTGATAAGTAAAGTAGCTAAGAGACTATTCATGAATATTTGAAAATATCAATGTGAAATTTTAAACTAATATCAGTAGACCAAGAACTCCAGGGTGTTCAAAAGCTCAGGACCTAAGACCAACAATCAATAAATGGGACCTCATCAAACTAAAAAGATTCTGTAAGGCAAAAGACACTTTCATTCAAACAAAATGGCAGCCTACAGATTGGGAAAAAATCTTCACCAACCCCACATCTGACAGAGGGCTAATATCCAAAATCTACAAAGAACTCAAGAAATTAAATGCCAAGAAACCAAATAATCCAATCAAAAAATGGGGGACAGAGCTAAATAGAGAATTCACAAAGGAGGAATCACTAATGGCTGAGAGACACTTGAAGAAATGCTCAACATCCTTAATCATCAGAGAAATGCAACTCAAGACGACTCTGAGATTCCATCTCACACCTGTCAGAATGGCTAAGATCAAAATTTCAAAGGACAGCACATGCTGGTGAGGGTGTGGAGAAAGGGGAACCCTACTCCATTGCTGGTGGGACTGCAGACTTGTGCAACCACTGTGGAGGTCAGTCTGGCAATATCTTAGAAAACTTGTAATAGCTCTGCCTAGGGACCCAGCCATACCACTTCTGGGTATACACCCAAATGATTCCTCACTGAATTACAAGGAAGTTTCCTCATCTATGTTCATAACATTATTTGTAATAGCTAGAAACTGGAAACAACCCAGATGTCCCTCACCCAAGGAATGGATAAAAAAAAAAAAAAAAAAAACACTGTCGTGCATCTACACAATGGAATACTAATCAGCCATCAGAAACAATGAAATTATGCAATTTGCAGCCAAATGGATGGAACTAGAGAAGCTCATCCTGAGTGAGCTAACCCAGACTAAGAAGGATGCACATGGCATCTATTCACTTATAGTCAGATTTTAGACATATAGTACAGGATAACTATACTACAACGAATGCACCAAAGGGAACATGAACATACACTTTTTTTTCCCTGTAATGAGACACTTTGCCCTAGTGATTCTGCCTTGCAGGTCCCCAGTGTATGAGGAGGCTCTTGGCCCTCATATGACTGCTGAACTGGGGTGGGGGACTGTTATGTAGGGACACTCCACTCCAAAGGAGTGGAATGGAAGTGATAGGGGGTAGAGGGTGGGAGGGTGGAACTGGGAGGGGCAGAGAGAGGACACTGTGATGGAGCTGTAACCTGAAGTAAGAAATAAATATTTTAAAAGTGAAGAATAAAGTAGTTGCAAAATATGTTTTCAGTTTCAATACTAAAATGTATAAATAAAAAAATATGGTTGGTTTTTCCAAGACTATATAATTTGACATTTTCTTTTTTTTTAATAATTTATTTTTTATTTCTTCATGTTACATCTCAATCACAATCCCCTCCGTACTCCCCCCTCCAGGCCCACCCTTCCACCCTCCTCTCCCTCAACCCCCCCATGCTCTTCCCTTCCTTTTTTTTTTTTTAGTTTAAGGTATTTCTTTTTTCCCCCCAACAGCTCTCCCTTTCAGTTCAAAAAATGGTTCTTTTTCTTATAACTATAAATACAATACAAAACAACAGAAATAAATAGGCCACAATTATAAGAGTTACATGGCTTAGCATACATTCCCAATGTCCAGTCCATATGTATTTGGCACCTGACTTTAACATTCTACTATCTAACCATCTCCATGAGTTTAAAGTTCTATATCTAACTCAGCTTTCATACTAACTTGCCTCAAAATTTTAAAAATATCTTCTTAGATCCAGAACACCCTCTTGATTCCTAAACAACTCAAAATTTAACTATGAGACTCTAGCTATCTATTCTTCAACCACCTCAGAGACCTGAGAGGGATAAATATATCTGATTATATAGGAAGTGCAGGGCCTGCAGCTTCCAAAACTAAAAAATGACGTACCAGTGGCTGCCTGGACAGTTCCCATTTTCTCTCCATACATTACAGCATCAATCTTCAGCCATTTGGCCCCATTTCTCTGACAGACTTTGGTTGTAGAGCAGGAATTATGAAGGACTTACCTACCCTGTCTTGGCAGAGCTAGGCTTTCGACTTATCTGCTTCCAAGTTTTGTTCTTTTTGGACAGAAGTCTGTCTACAGTTGAAGCAAGGGGTTTTTCTTGCCAAGAGAACGGCTTACCACCAATTCAATCATCTCCCACTGGAGATTCTTCGATGCTCATCTTCTACTTGGAGTAGAATAGGGGGTGCTGTCAGGAGCTGACATGTCTCGATATCAAAAAATCT
>CAJQZJ010032984.1:4739547-4762194 GCA_907164525.1 Lophiomys imhausi | reverse complement strand
TTGTTCTCTTAAAATGACTTCCTGCTGATTTGGGACGTAGTAAACCTGTTTGGGGCCCAAATAAGAATGGAAAAATTGTTAAAAATGTTAATAGAATCATTTGATGTTCAGTCCTTTTGTGCTCAGCTATTTAGATGTCCTAAGAAGTTCATAGACAGAAGCTGATCTTCAGAGCTTTACTGAAGATCTCGCTGGAGTAGTCTGTGGAGCTGAACGATCTTAGTGATTTTGAGTTGTTGTGGTTATAGACTTTTGAGGAAACTGCTATTGAAGAAGTCTGCAAGGCTGGATCATCTGGGCCACTCGTCTTCTTTGGTGTCTGATCTGTTTTCTGCTGAGGTTTCCAATGTCCAGTTGTCCCTGGATTCCTTGAATGGATGCTTTAGATCTCCTGGAAAGATAAGAACAGAGCCCTGCCCTAATCCTAACTCTGGGACAATTACCTTTTTTTTGGGGGGGTCAGGTAATATTTTTCCTGGAGCAAATTTGGTTTTTTTGATAATGTATAAAGTATTACCTTTCAATCCGGATTAAAGAAGAAATTATTTTGATATTTTGGAGCTAAACAAACCTTTAGTGTATATATTTTGAGATCTCAAAGGACAATTTGTTTGAATTGCAGCACATCTTTAATCCCATCAGTTGGGAACCACATGTCTTTGATCCCAAAACTTAGAATGCAGAGACAGGCACATAGGATTTGGAAAGATTTAAGTTTAAAAGCTACTTACAAAAGGCAGGCTGCAATTCAAACAAATTTGACATTTTCTTACCACTGACATAGGACTACTGAATATTTTTTAACTATTTAATGAGATGTAATCATTTTTTATATTAGTACTTGAGTAGTTGAAATAATGGCAGCTTCGAGAAGGCAAAACAATCAGTCTTTCCTAAATCCACAAAATCAACAGTTTCAGGTAAATCATGTAAATTAAAGATCATTTCCAAGAACTGAAGTGATAATTGTGGATTAAAGAGTAAGGTGACAATTACAACCTTCTTTTAAAAGTATTTTTAAATTTGACCTTAGTATAAAAGATGAAAGCATAGAGAGAAGCAAAGATAAAAAGCAGAGAGCAAAGGCTCTTGGCCCTCATATGGCTGCTGAACTGGGGCAGGGGACTGATATGTAGGGACACTCCACTCCAGAGGAGTGGGACGGAAGGGATAGGGGGGAGAGGGTGGGAGGGCAGGGCTAGGAGGGGTGGAAAGAGGGTATTATGATGAAGATGTAACCTGAAATAATAAAGAAATATAAAAAAAGAACTTCAGGGTGTTAATAAAATAATTCACTATAACTACTTGAATTTTCTATTGAAGTACAGGTACAGTTAAGCAGAGTATCTCTCATAATTTTCCACTGAGGAGGAGAAAGAACACACTTTTAAAATCTAAATGCACACTAATCATTTAAAACTTTCAAAATTTATTTACCAATAGAAATTGTAGTATCTTGACAGAAATTACCTTCCCAAGGAGATGTACAAAGAATTTTAGAAACATTGTCTTTAAAGTTTGAGAGGTGACATTGGTTCTTGGTGTTGCCTATATTGAAGGATTTACTATGGATAGTCATCAGAAAGCCTACGTAAATAACAACAACAACAAAAAAGAGCTCGGCCATTGCTTCCAGATAACTTGATAATTCACTTAAAAAACAAAAGGAATAAGCAAAAGCAGTTCTTGAAATGAACCAGGCTTCATCAAGAATGTTTGATTGAACAAAGTAGCCCAAAGGCAGTATCACCAACACACAAAGATAATCAAAAAGACAATGCTGTTTGGGAGATAATCTCATGCCATTCCATTGAAGAGTACATTATCAAAAATAAATGATTTCTATAAATGGTGAATATCATTATGAAGAAGCAAAGAAAGAATTTTTAAAATAATGCATTAACACATAAGGCATGAACATCTAGGTTTTTAAAACTTGATCATTTTTCTTGGGAGTTTCATTTATGTATACAACAAAGTATGGTCATATGTTTCCCCCCCCCATGTTTTCCTTTCCAGATCTCCCCCAATTTTCCCTCCAAACTTCATATATGAATATATATATAAGTACAGTTAGTATTATCCATGTGTATATGGGTGTTGGGCCATCCATTCATACATGTGAATCCTATCAATAGCCATCTCATCAAAGAAAGAATGATTAACTCTCCCCAAGAAAATATTACTAATAGCTACTCAGAAAGGAATGGAGCTTGTAAGTCAAATACCACATGAAATCTAGAATTTTGGCAGGTTTGATCATGTGCATTTTCTGTAAATAACTAAAGATGCTGTCGTTTTATGAGTGCAATAGCCATGTATGTCCAGAAGACAGCATTTGACAGGACTCTGCTCAGTTCCCAGACTCTTTCCATTCTTTCCTCTTCAGTTATAGTCCATGAACTTGGGATGAGAGGGATGTTGATATAGCTGTCCAATTTATGACTGAGCAGCACTCAATACCTTATTCCCACTATTTTGTTTTACCAGCTATAGATCTCTCTGTTGATTGCTGCCCACAGGAAAAAGAAGTTTCCTTAACAAAGATTGGGAGTAGCTGAGCTTTGTGGGTATAATCATGGAATATTAGAAGGCAATCTGGCAACATGCCTATGTAGCAAAATTTCAATAGTAAATCTTACCTTTGAGCCTACGCCTTCCCCAGCTAGGGGGTTTTGACTGGAATTACAGTACCAGACATGAATCTCTCTCCCAATCAGAAAGCAGTCTTTACCCCCCTATGAGTCATGCAATTTTTCACCAGTGGGCATATCTTGCTTAGAAGGTTTCTGAGGGGTTTTTTATTTGTTTGTTGGTTTTGGTTTTGGTTTTTTGTTTTTAACCTCAGCAGCCTGGATGGCACCCTCTAGCAGCATTAAGGACATTTTCTGGTCAGTTTTAGATTGTTTTCTCTATGTGCTGCAGTTAGAGTGTGTGGTGTCTTTCTCATGTAGTTGTTGTTGGTAACCCACAGCAATGACAGTAGACTGTTTGGTTTTAGCCTGTGGTGTGCTGCATCCCCATCTGACAGTTGTAAGAGGAAATAAACTCTTTTACCCATAAGTTATTTTTATTCATGGTGTTCTATTAAAGCAATAGAAACAGTAACTACGACACTCACTGTAATAACTCAGGTCCAGAAAGATAGTGGTGCTTTCTTTCTCCATAAATAGATCCTACCTTCAAATCTTTTCTTTCTTGTGTTTAACTTGAAGTACTAATGAAACTAGAAAATTAGAAAGGGATTTTTCATAGGAAAGTATCCCTTGCTTTGTGTTTCAACTTTCATTTACTAATTCATGTATTCTAGGAGCAAAATACAGTATTGTCTTTCTGTGCCTGAGTTACCTCACTCAGTGTCTTAGTTACTGTGTTAATGTGATGAAGTACCATGACTATAAACAAGTTGGGAAGAAAGGGCTTCTTTCATCTTACAACTCTTAGATCACACTCCATCACTGAAAAAAGTTAAAGCTGTAATTCAAGGCAGATTCTTGAAGGCAGGAACTAAAGCAGAAAACATGGAAAAACACTGTTTTTTGGCTTGCTCCTCTTGGTTTGCTCAGACAGTTTTCTTAGAAATCTCAGAATCACCTTCCAAGGAGTGGCACCACTTACTGTTGATTGGCCCCTCCTACATGAATCAATAACACAACCTTGAAGAAAACTGATTTTCCTCTTCCTAGCAACTATCAATCAATGCAAGTAAATATCTTCTTTGTTAGGAGAGAGACTTTGTTCACACATCTCTGTTCTGTGCTGAAATTCTGTCTGCCTTAAACTTGTGTGAGTCTTTTGCTGATGTTACAATCTCTGTGAGTTCATATTTAACCTGCTGTTTTTGGAATTAAGTTTGGAGTATCTGTCGACTTCCTCTGGCACTTACAATCTTCCTGCCTCCTGACTGTATATATCTCTAAGTGTTGATGGTTGCTGTGTGATAAAGTTATACCATTTAGAGCCGAGTGCTCCTAAGACTGACTCAGTGAACACTGTCCAGTTGAGTGTTTCTGTTTTAAGTACCATCTACTACAAGTTTATCTGGTTAGAGCTGAGTGAACCACTGAGCTATAGGAATAACAAATGTCCTAAGAATTGTTTTATTACTGTATACACATACCATAATCATAGTAAGTCTTAAAAAATAGTACTACTCTAGTCCCATCACGTGTCTTGTCTCAAGTTCTACGCCTTATTAACAGTGAGTGTCTGGAATGAAAACTACTATCTCATATAGTGGGCCTTAAATCCAATTTTTTAAAAAGTAGTTGGTTATTACCATAACATTTGTGCCACTTTTGCAGCAGTGAGTATATCTTTCAGGAAGGTCCACATTATAGCTTGCAATATTTGTGAGTAAGATTGAACTTTCTTCCTATGGCAATCAGCTCTATGAACATTAATCAATGGGAGGTAATATTGCTACTTCATGGGGTCTTCTTTCTTCCACCGTTCTACATTCCCTTTCTTCTTCCTCTTCAACCCCTAAGAGTAGATAAGAAGAAAAACTAGAGAAAATAAAGCTATTCCTGAATAAAATTAGGGGTTAGATAGGCAGGTGACATTATCATTAGACTATTTTCTGCTGATTAGGGTCATTGAGCTCCTTGTGGCAAATTTGATCTTCACTGTCATTATATCTAATTTCTTCTTGTTGTTTTGTCATTGCCCATGACTACTTAACAAACTGCAACCAACAGGAAACAACAACATTCAACAATCATTCTACACACTCCTCAACTCTCAAGACCCTAGCATTTATATATGTTCTAAAAATTCTCAGATTTCCAAATATCACACAATCACAGAAACTATCTCTACTGGTAAAATCATGCCTCTGCTGGAGCACAAGGCAAATCATAGCTACTATAAAGCAGCCTCATATCCCTATACCTGGGATTAAATCAGAAACATATTCCTATAATTTTTCTGAGGTTTTAAAAGAAACCAAAATTCCAAAATTCCCACTATCAGGTGAAGCTTCTAGTTGAGCACAAATTCAGTTTCTCCATGTTTGATCCGATTAGTGTGTGATATCTTCAGTAAGAGGATATTACTGACATGTTGTGGAGGGTAACAGACAGCATTGGAAATAACCTGGAATGTTTGGAGGTGCTGTTGAGACTCCTTGACTGATGTCTCAAAAAGATTTAACCTGCTCCAGGTAACAGGGTGTCTTATTTGTAGTATATATTTTCTAGTTGTGACATCGACTCCTCCATTATGTTAACTCTGTTAAATTTCTTTCATAGATATGGATGTAGATATATAGTTATTTGTATGTATATTTTAGAAAGTTTCTATAGTACTAAGTTTCCATATGGCTTTTAAAAAGGCTTTTAGTATTAGTTATCACCACTCCAATATTCTCTCCTCTACCCAGCCTTTCCTTTAATATTCTTACTCTAATTTTCCCTTTAGTCCTTTATAACACTACATCCTATTTTTCCTTCCCTGAAGGATCTCCTCATTCTCCTTGGTGCCTTTCTACTCTAATTTATTTCTGTGAATATTATGAATGAAACATATCCACCTAAAGCTTAAAAGCTAACATTCACAAACATAAAGAAAAAAGAACTTGTGTTTGGATTTATGAGTATGGTTGTACCTCCATTAAAATGATGGCTTCTAGTTTCATTAATTTACCTGCAAATTTCATTTTTCTTAATAGCTGAATAATATTCAGTTGTGTAAATGTGACACACTTTCATTATCCATTTATCAGTTGATGGACATCCAGGCTGTTTTCAATTTCTGGCTGTTGTGATTAAACCAACAATAAACAAAAATGGGCAAGTATTTCTATAGTTAAGTATAGAGTCCTTTTGGTATATGCCCAAGTGTGGTATAGCTATATCACATGATAGATCACATTTTCAGCAATTTGGGAAATCTCTACATTGATTTACAAAGTGGCTATACCAGTTTTCACTCCACTAGCAATGTATAATTGTTCTCTGTTTCATACATTCTTGCCAGCATGACCTTTCACATGTTTTATTGATCTTAGTCATTGTGACTGATACAAGATAAAATATGAAAATAATTTTAATTTTCATTTCCCAATAAGTACGGTTGGTGAACATTTTAAAGACGTTTCTCAGTCAATTGTGCTTCATATTGTAAAGACTGTTTATTTCTACACACCAATTTAATTAGGTTATTTGTTTTCTTGGTGTTCATTTGTTTTTGTATATTCTAGATACTAATTCTTTAATGCTTTATCAGTTGTATAATTGGTAAATTCTTTTCCCATTCTGTAGACTGTTTTATTGCTAGCATGATGATGTCCTTTATTGTGTAGAAGCATTTTAGCTTTAAGAGGCCCATCTATTAATTGTTAGTGTTAATTCCTGTGCTATTGGTGTCCTATTTGGAAAATGCTTTCATGTGTCAATGATTTCAAGGCTACTTTCTTCTATCAGTTTCAGAGTTTGTGGTCTTATTTTCAGGTCCTTTAGTAATTTCTGTATTTATCAATTTCTATAAATTTGTTGTTGTGATGTGTCTCCATACTTTGATTAGCTGTTTTAAGAATCTTTATTCCTGTGTCCTCTTGGTGTAATTAACCTCTACATACTGAAGCTTTCCTTGTAAAGCCTACTGTCAAGCTGAATTAGACAAAAATTGCTTAAATTTGCTTTCACTATTTCATTCAGCTGCTTGTGCTTTAATAATCTTCATTGAGGATATGAATATATCCTCCTTAAGGTCCTTGAACATATTTATATCTGTTATTTTGAAGTCTTTATCTTATGCTTCAGCTAAATTGCTTTTCCTAGCACCTCATGGTTCTTTCACCAAAACTTTTGTTTTGACAGCAGGCTTCTGGTTTCTGGAGGAGGCATATTGTCTTGGTTGATCATGTTTGTGTTTTTATGCTAGTATCCAGCACCTGTACTTATGACATTTGAGTGTTTCTTAATGTAGATGCCTGTCTTGCCTTTGTTAGGTAGGTGTCCTAGCCAAGTTTTTCAGCTCCAGGGTTCCTGGTAAAGACAAATTCTGTGTTTCAGTAGGGAGTCATAAAAAGAACCGAGATAGGTTAAAAGAAGAGCAGAAATAGGCTGTGGGGAAGAATTATTCAGACTGTTGTTCTGTAACAGGAGGATGAGTTCCAAGAGAACTGAGATATTGACTATTCCTACATCATTGTACTAACATGAACTTAGCCATGGTAAATTAAAATTAAAATTTTATGTTGAATTTAGTTTACAAATATTTTCTTAAAATTTTCTTTTGGCATCTATATTCATTAGAAAGATTGGTCTGTATCTTTTTATATATTTTAACTGAATTTACTACCAGGGTAATACTTGCTTTAAAAAGTGGCTTTAGAAGCCTTCCTTTATGTTATATTTTCTTGTATGATTTAAGTTGTATTCAAATTGGTTCTACTTTGAAGTTCTCATAGAATTCTGCAATGAATCTACCTGGTCCTGGGCTTATTTTAGTAGGAATATTTTTATTACTATTTCAATATCAATACTAGATAATAGATATTTTCACAATATTTATTTCTTCTTGGTTTAATAAAGTATATAATATGTATCGAGAAATCCATTCTCTCTCTCTCTCATGTTTCCTAGTTTCAGGTTTTTAAGGTATGTCTTCATTATTTTCCAAATTTCACTAGTACCTGTGGAAAAGTCTTCAGTTTCAACTTTATTTTTTATTTATATCCTCTTTCTCCCTCTTTTAGCTGATTTCTCTAGGGTCTGAAAATTTTGTTTATCTTTTCAAAGAATCAAGGCTTCATTTTCATAATTTTTATATTGTTTTTATTTCTATTGCTATGATGTTTTGGCATAATTTTTTCTTATCTACTGATATTGGGTTTGTTTTGTTTACATTTTATTATGGAATTAACATGAAAAAATATTTTACTTAAGGTTTCTTAATTATTCAGATATAATGCTTTTAAACTTTCTCTTAGAACAGCCTTCATTGTGTCTCATAGATTTTCAGATCTGTGTCCTCATTTTCATCTATTTTTAGAAGTTTTGTATTTTCTTCTTGATTTCTTCAGTGACATATGTATTATCCAATACTGTGTTGCTTATTCATCATTAGTGTGAGTGCTTTCTAATGATATTGATACCTAGGTTCATTACATTGTTATTAAACAGAAAACAGTATGTTATTTTAATTTCCTTATATTTGTTGATACTTGTTCTGTATCCCACTGTTTGAAAAGTTACCTGGGGTGCTGAGAAAAATATTTATTCTTTCGTGTTTTTGTGGCATTCTTGGAGGATATCAATTAGGTCCATTTGATTTATGATGCCATTTAACTAGACTCTCTTGCTCTCTTGTGTTCTCTCTTTCTCTCTCTCTCTCATGCTCTTTCTCTCTCTCTGTGTGGTTCTTGGGGTTCTGGATGATCTTTGTATTTGGTCAGAGGGTATTGTAGTTACAACTATCACTGAACAAGGACTAATCTATGGCTTTACATCTAGTAGAATTTGTATTGTGAAATTAGATATGCCTATATTTGGTGCTTATATGTTTGGAACTACAATATACTCTTGTTATATTATTCCATTGATGAGTATAAGGAACTGCCTGTGATAGCCAATATTGGTTGTCAAATTGACTGTATCTGGAATCAAATGAAACAAAAGTCACAGGGCACTTCAGTGGAAAATGTCTTGATTAGTTTAATTGAAGTAGAACTTCCTTACCTAAATGTGGGGAAGCATGTTCTAAAGACAGAATGGATAAAAGAACATGAGGAACAAGCTAGTAATCAGCACTCCTCCAAGGCCTCTGCATCAGTTCCTGCCTCCAGGTTCCTGTCCTGCTTAAGTTCCTGCCCTGATGGCCTTTAATGATGAATTGTGATAAGGAAGAATAATTGAAATAAACCTTTTTCTCCACTAATTGCTTTCATCATGGTATTTCATCACAGGAATTGAAATCCTGAGTAAGTAACATATAGGAGTATATGGAATGATTTGGAGGGAGGAATAGGATGAGGGAAATAATATAATCATATTACAATCTTAAGAATAAAGTAAACAAGTAAAAAAAGAAAAAAAGAACATGAAAGAAGGAAAATTGACCCCCCCCCACTTTCCTTCACTTTCATTGGTAAGTTCACTTGTTGTTTTACTGAGGTATTTCTTTTCTGATACTAGAATTGCCTGCCTTGTTCTTCTACTATAGACTGAAGATCAGCTATCCTGGAATTTCCTGACTTTCTATGCAAATTCATACTGCTAAGCCATTCTCTAGAGAAATGAGATACCAATTCTTGACGTCTCCAGTATGGGATACCCACTGTTTGACTACCAAGAAAATCCTGGAAGACAAAACAATAAATCCAAGAATAATATGAATTGTTTTCCTTTATAGAGTCTTTAGTAATGTATTTTTTATTTCTTCTAATGATTTTTGAATTGAAGTATATTTTGTCAGATATAAGAGTAGTTACATACTCATGCTTCTTGGTTATATTTGTTTAGAATACCTTTTTCTATCCCTTTACCCTAAAGAAATGACTGGTTTTGGTGGCAAAGTATGTGCCTTGAAGGCATTAAAAAGATGGATAATATTTTGTAATCTAATCTGCAAATCTATATCTTTTTTTTATAGAGAAATTGAGAACCCTAATAGTCAGATATAATTGAAATATATGTGACAATTCCTGTCAGGTTGTTAATTTTATGGTGTTTTCTAAGCCCCATTTAAATTAATTTTCTTAGGATTTAATTAATTATCATAGAATTCCAGTAATATCTTTATTGGGTTTATCCTGCTCTTCAGACTTGAAATATTTCTTCCAATATCTTCTGTAAAATTGGGAGTTTACTCAGTATCTTTGACAGACATTAATTGTAAAACAGGAATTATGAAGGACTTGCCTACCCTGTCTTGGCAGAGCTAGGCCTTTGATTCACCTGCTTCCAAGTTTTGTCCTTTTCACAGCATTCTGTCTACAGTTGTAGCAAGGGATTTTTCTTGCCCAGTGACAAGCTTGCTACTAATGCAACAATCTCCAAATGGAGATTCTTAGATGCTCATCATCTATTTGGAGTAGAATAGGGAGTACCATCAGGAGCTGATATGTCTCAATATCAAAAAATCTTAAGTTAAGAAAACATCTTTGAATTCCATATTCTATAGATCTCCAGGTTTTTGAAGACCATCTGTCTATCTCCATATATTTGGATAGGCAAATGTTTCTTGTCTCTTAGCAACTCGATTACTGATTAATTTAGAAAACATCTGAGATAAACTACACTTGTACCTAACAAAATGACATGTTTGAATAACTATTAGTTTGCATTTCTTAATTATCCTAAACAGATTGTGACAGTTGCTATCAAAAGGCCAAAACTTCACATTGCACTTTTTTAAACGTTACCTAGGTACAATATCTTAAAAAGAGTTAACCTTAATTTTGTATCAATATACAAACGTCAAACCAATGTAGCCAAATATAATCTTAATTTTGTATCAATATACAAAGATCAATACTGATGTAGCCAAATATAACCTTTATTTTGTATCAATATAAAAGATATAAGAGCATATTCAATAACCTATCCCTTTTTCTTTATCATTCCTATGTTATGTCTATATCCATTTTTTTCAAGTCTTTCTCCCCCTACATAGGAGGGAAAGAAGAATAGAGAAAAGAAAATGAGAGAAATCTAACCACCAAAACCTATTTAACAAGACCATTTAACAACTTGTAACCAATCTCCCTAAATAACAGCAAACATCGATAACCCATAAAATGACCAAAGCATAGAAAAATCACCCACCCTACCTTCTGGGAATAGGATGTTTCCCTCTTAAAATTACTTCCTGCTGATTTTGAATCTGTGAAACCTGTTTAGGAGCCCAAATAAGAATGGAAAAATGGTTAAGCAAGTTAATAGTAACATTTGATGTTCTGTCCTGTAGCCGATCTTTTAAATTATTATTTAACACTTATTTATTTATTACTAAATTCACTTATAACAAACACCAACAATCTGTTAACTATTAATCCTATAAATTCCTACAACCCCTTTAACCTATCCACTAAACCTATTGATAATTATAACAACTACTTTCATAACCTTTTAGAATGATACAGTCTCTGGGGCAGGTCCTCAGTCGTCAGGAACACAGTCTTTGTTGTAGATTCTTTAACGCACTTAGCAGTCCTTTTTCTGGATCTCTCAGATACAGGTTCGTCAGGGTAAGTTGGTTATTACAGTCTCACCTTAAATAAGGCTTCATGCTTTCTTCTCTGTGGGAGATCCCAGCCGTCTGCAGGCCAACTTACTTCTTTTGAATCAGGAACTCAGCTGCTCTGCCTCAGTCCTTAAAGCCAGGCACAGTTTCCCCTAGGCCACTGATCGGACAGATCAAACCCCTCTAGGCAAAAGCTGAGCCACAGGGTCCAGTCCTTGGCCTTTGGGTGTCTTGCTCAGGCTTTCTTTGCTCACCGGCTTCTTTCTGCTTCAGGGAGAGAGCTGGCCATCAATGGCCAGCCCTTTTATCAGCAGGACTCTTGGAGCTCTCTAGCATCAGGGGCCTCTTCTTATTTTTGGGCTCCATGCACAGTCCTTCAATAGGAGGAACTCTGTTTCAGCTTAATTTGGGTTCCGCCCACTTAGCAGCTGAAAACAATGTCAGGCCAGATACTTTGTTTCTTCAAGTCTATTGAGTCTTTCCTGTTTTTCCTAACTTCAACCTTGTTTTTCAGTCTATTAAGTCTTTCCTGTTTTTCCTGACTTCATGCTGATAATGTTGTTCATGCCCCGAATTAAAAGACAGTATCAGAAACCCCTATATATTTTCTAAATCTAATTTATCTAACCCCTACACTGTCCTTTCTGCTCAGTTATTTAAATGTCCTAAGAAGTTTGCAGTCAGAGGCTGAACTTCAGGGCTTTACTGAAGTTCTGGCTGGAACAGTCTGTGGGGCTGAACCATCTTAGCTAGCCATTTTGAGCTGTTCTGGTCATAGATATTTGAGGAAACAGTTATTGAGGAAGTCTGCAAGGCTGTATCATCCAGGCTACTTATCTTCTTTGGTGTCTGATCCCTTTTCTTCAGAAGTTTCAGTTGTCCAGTTGTCCCTGGACTACTTAGATGGATGACTTTTATCACCTGGAAAGATAAAAATAGAGCCCTGCCCTAATCCTAACTCTGGGGCTACATTTTTTGGCAGGTATGCTCTCATGTATTGAGAGAAATTGGCGATTGTTCAGGCAACCAGTTGTGTGTCATTTCTTAGTTTTGGAAGCTGCTAGCTCTGTATTTCCTGTATATTCAGATATATTTATCCTTCTCAGATCTCTGATGTGGTTGAAGACTAAAGAGCTAGAGTCTCACAGTTAAATTTTAAGTTGTTTAGAAATTAAAAAGATGTTCGAGGTCTAAAAACATGTTTTTAATTTGGTATTACATGTTAGGATGGAATCTGAGTTAGGTATAGAACTTTAAACTCATTGATATAGATAGATAATAGAATATTAATATTAGTTGCCAAATATGTATGGACTGGACATTGGGAATGTGTGTTGTACCATATAATTTTCATAATTTTGGCCTAATTATTCCTACTGTTTTGTATTGTATTTATTGTTACAAGAAAAAGAGTCTTATATTGGACTAAAGGGAGGAACTGTTGAGGGGGGAAGAAGATACACCTTAAATTAAAAAAAAGAGAGATAGGAGGGTGAGGAAGAAGATGGTATGAAGGTGGGTGAAACTGGGAGGAAGAAGAGGGAGAATGTAACAGTAAATTTTTATTTATCACACATATATTTATTAATATTTAACAATTACCTAACAATTGTCTATAAAATTCCTAAATCTTAAACCCAAACCCAGACTCTGAAACCTAGTACTTAAAACTTCTTTGTACCTATAATACACATATTTAACATTAACCTAAGGTTTTTCAAAAGGATATATTTCTCGGATCATGGGTCCTGATGGATGGCTGGTCTTCATACAATTTTTCAGTTTTAAAGTCTCTTTTTTTTCTTTTTATATTTTTTTTATTTCTTCAAGTTACATCTCAATCACAATCCCTTCCCTACTCCCCCCTCATGTCCCACCCTTCCACCATCTTCCCCCTCAACCCCCCCATCCTCTATCCTTTTTTTTTCCTTTAGTCTAAGGTAGGTGTTTTTCTCCGCAACAGCTGCCCCCTTCAGTCCAACAAATGGCTCTCTCTCCTATAACAATAAATACAATACAAACCAACAGAAACAAATAGGCCACAATTATGAGGGTTATGTGGCTTAGCATATATTCCGAATGTCCAGTCCATATGCATCTGGCCCCTGACTTTAACATTCTACTATCTAACCATCTCCATGAGTTTAAAGTTCTATATCTAACTCAGCTTTCATACTAACTTGCATCACACTTTTAAAAACATCTTCTTAGATCCAGAACACTCTCTTGATTCCTAAACAACTCAAAATTTAACGATGAGACTGTAGCCATCTATTCTTCAACCACCTCAGAGACCTGAGAGGGATAATTATATCTGATTATATAGGAAGTGCAGGGCCCACAGCTTCCAAAACTAAGAAATGACATACCAGTGGCTGCCTGGACAGTTCCCATTCTCTCTCCATACATTACAGCATCAATCTTCAGCCATTTGGCCACATTTCTCTGACAGACATTGATTGTGGAGCAGGAATTATGAAGGACTTATCTACCCTGTCTTGGCAGAGCTAGGCTGTCGACTTACCTGCTTCCAAGTTTTGTCCTTTTTGGACAGCAGTCTGTCTACAGTTGAAGCAAGGAGTTTTTCTTGCCAAGAGATAGGCTTGCCACTAATTCAACCATCTCCCACTGGAGATTCTTCGATGCTCATCTTCTACTTGGGGTGCTGTCAGGAGCTGACATGTCTCGATATCAAAAAAATCTTAATTTCAGAAAACATCTTTGAATGCCATATTCTGCAGATCTCTTGGGGTTTTTGAAGACGCCCTATCTATCTCTTATATTTAGATAAGCAAATATTGCTTGTCTCTTAACAACTTGATTTCTGAGTAGTTTAGAAAATAACTGTAATAGACTGTCATAGTAACTAACAAAATGATACGCTTGCATGACTATGAGTTTGCATTTCTTAATTATCCTAAACAATTTGTCTCTTAAAGACTCTGAATTTTGTTCATCTCCTTTGTGGTCTTAAGACCAATTAACATATGACAATTTCCCAGGAGGCTCACCTATTCAGATGCTTATGGCCTGCAAAGGCCCAAGTCCTGGAGCTCCATGTCTAAGCACTCCTGAATCTCAGGGAGAATCTATCTCCTCTCTAGACCTGAAAAGGGCCAATATCAGAGGGTGAAACTTTCAGATGAGATTGTGATGCATGTTTTTTCTGCTGGTGAAGGAAAATGTTACTGAGTGAGTCAGGAACAGGAGAGAGACCCAGCCTTCCATCCACATGAATCCTGAATCCTGTTTTAAATATCTTCACCTTTTGGCAGAAGCTTTCATGCACTCTTCCAATTATGTCCCTAGGCTCAGTCTTTTTCAAAAAGGCTTTTTTCAGAGGGGTATGAATTCACAGATGGTTCTCAGATGTGGGCAGGTGCCTCAGGCCATGTCATTCAGATGCTTTTTGCAGAAAGCTGTGAAATGACAGCAGACCTCCAGCATGGGCACCTCAGGGCACATGTCCTGCCCCTAACCTAAGATCAAAGAAGTCCTGGTCCTTGGTGAGTTCCCAAGGACATGTCACTTAGGAAATAAGTCTTTTATCTTAACTTCCAGCCTCATTCCAAGTTCCTTATGCTATTATATGCTAACATTAAACCTACCACAGGAGAAAACTCTGATTGAGATGTAACTTGAAGAAATAAATAAATGTAAAATAATTTGGGAGTTTACAAATTCTATTAGCTTAGTTTTTGCATGAAAAGTTTAATTTTTCCCTTAATGACAATGGATATTTTTGCTGGGAATGATATTCTTGATTGGAGATTTTGGTCTTTCCGAAGATGGAATCCAACTTTCTAGACTCTCCTCCCTTTAAATGTCTCTGTCAAATTAATCAAGTACTCTTCTGATAGTCCTGTCTTTACAGGTAATTTGATCCTTCTTTCTTATGCTTTCAATATCATTTATTCTTTTCTATATTTTTTACTTTTTAATTTATTTTTTATTTCATCAAGTTACATCTCAACGGCAATCCCCTCCCTATCCCCCCTACAGTCCCACCCTCCCACACTCTTCCCCCTCAAATAACCCCCGATCCCCTTCCAAAACAACAGCTTCCAAAACTAAGAAATGACATACCAGTGGCTGCCTGGACAGTTCCGTTTCCTTTTTTTTTTTTTTTTTTTGTTTTAAGTTTAAGGTATACCTTTTCCCCCCAACAACTCCCCCTTTCAGTCCAACAAATGGCTCTTTCTCTTATAACAATAAATACAATACAAAACAACAGAAATAATTAAGCCACAATAATGAGAGTTATAGGGTTTAGCATACATTCCCAATGTCCAGTCCATACATATTTGGCACCTGACTTTAACATTCTACTATCTTTTTTTAAATAAATAAATTTATTTATTTGTTGCCTCAGGTTATATCTCCATCATATTGTCCTCTTTCCCCCTTCCCAGCCCCGCCCTCCAACCCTCTATACCCTAACCCTTCCATCCCACTCCTCTGGAGTGGAGTGTCCCTACATAACAGTCCCCCACTGCAGTTCAGAAGACAGATGAGGGCCAAGAGCCTCCTCATACACTGGGGGCCTACAAGGCAGTGCCACCAGTGAAAAGTGTCTCATTGCCAGAATGAGAAAACTAAAAAACAAACAAAAACAAACAAAAAATAAAAAATATATGTCCATGTTCCCTTTGGTGTGTTGGTTGTAGTATAGATATCCTATACTATATAGCTAAAATCATACTGTAAGTGAATAGATGCCTTGTGCATCCTTCTGAGTCTGGGTTAGCTCACTCAGGATGAGCTTCTCTAGTTCCATCAATTTGATGGAAATTGCATAATTCCATTGTTTCTGATAGCTGAGCAATATTCCATTGTTAGATGCACCACAGTTTTTTAATCCATTTTTCTGTTGAGGGACTTCTGGGTTGTTTCCAGTTTCTAGCTATTACAAATAAGGCTGCTATGAACATAGATGAGGAAACTTCCTTATGATTCCATGAGGAGACATTTGGGTGTATACCCAGAAGTGGTATGACTGGGTCCTGAGGCAAAGCTATTCCAAGTTTTCTAAGATATCGCCAGACTGACCTCCATAGTGGTTGCATAAGCCTGCACTCCCACCAGCAATGGAGGAGGGTTCCCCTTTCTCCATACCTCACCAGCATGTGCTGTCATTTGTGTTTTTGATCTTAGCCATTCTGACAGGTGTTAGATGGAATCTGAGAGTCGTCTTGAGTTGCATTTCTCTGATAATTAAGGATGCTGAGCATTTATTCAAGTGTCTCTCAGCCATTAGGGATTCCTTCTTTGTGAATTCTCTATTTAGCTCCGTCCCCCATTTTTTGATTGGATTATTTGGTTTCTTGGCATTTAATTTCTTGAATTCTTTGTAGATTTTGGATATTAGCCCTCTGTCAGATGTGGGGTAGGTGAAGATTTTCTCCCAAACTGTATGTAGGCTGATATTTTATTAGAATGACAGTTTCTTTTGCCTTACAGAAGCTTTTCAGTTTCATGAGGTCCCATTTATTGATTGTTGGTCTCAAGTCCTGAGCTGTTGGTGTTCTGTTTAGGAAGTTGTCACTTGTGCCAATGAGTTCGAGGGTTTCGCCTACTTTTTCTTCTAGTGTCTTTAGTGTGGCCGGCCTTATGTTAAGGTCTTTGATCCACATGGAATTAAGTTTTGTACAAGGTGATAAGTATGGGTCTAATTTCATTCTTTTGCAAGTGGACATCCAGTTGGACCAGCACCATTTGTTGAAGATGCAGCCCTTCTTCCATTGTGCATTTTTGGCTTCTTTGTCAAAGATTAGTTGGCCATAGGTGTGTGGGTCCATGTCTGGGTCTTCAATTCAATTCCATTGATCCACTGGTCTGTTTCTATAGCAGAACCATGCTGTTTTTATTACTGTTGCTCTGTAGTACAGCTTGAAATCTGGGATGGTAATACCTCCAGATGTTTTTTCATTGGACAGGATTGATTTAGCTATTCTGGGCTTTTTGTTGTTCCATAAGAAGTTGAGAATAGCTTTTTCCAGGTCTATAGAGAATTGTGTTGGTATTTTGATAGGAATTGCTTTGAATCTATATATTGCTTTTGGTAGGATAGCCATTTTTATTATGTTGATCTTTCCTATCCATGAGCATGGGAGATCTTTCCATCTTCTAAAGGCCTCTTCCATTTCTTTCTTCAGGGCCTTGAAGTCCTTGTTATGTAGGTCCTTTTCATGCTTCGTTAGGGTTACCCCCAGGTATTTTATGTTGTTTGTGGCTATTGTGAAGGGGGTTGTTTCCCTTATTTCTTTCTCGGTATATTTGTTTGTTGTATAAAGAAGGGCTTCTGATTTTTTTGAGTTAATTTTGTATCCAGCCACCTTGCTGAAGTTGTTTATCAGCTGTAAGAGTTCTTTGGTGGAGTTTTTGGGGTCGCTTATGTATACTAACATATCATCTGCAAATAGGGATAATTTGACTTCTTCATTTCCAATTTTTATCCCTTTGATCTCCTTTAGTTATCTTATTGCTCTAGCAAGGACTTCAAGTACTCTATTGAAGAGATATGGTGAAAGTGGACATCCTTGTCTTGTCCCTGAGTTTAGAGGAAATGCTTCAAGCTTCGCTCCATTTAATTTGATGTTGGCTACTGGCTTGCTGTATATTGCCTTTATTATTTCTAGGTATGGTCCTTGTATGCCCGTTCTCTCCAGATCTTTTAGCATGAAGGGGTGTTGGATTTTGTCAAATGCTTTTTCTGCATCTAGCGAGATTATCATATGGATTTTTCTTTCAACTTGTTTATGTGGTGAATTACATTGATAGACTTTCGTATATTGAACCATCCCTGCATTCCAGGGATGAAGCCTACTTGATCATGGTGTATGATACTTTTGATGTGTTCTTGAATTCGGTTTGCTAGTATTTTATTAAGTATTTTTGCATCTATGTTCATGAGGGAGATTGGTCTGAAGTTCTCTTTCTTTGTTGGGTCTTTGTGTGGTTTAGGAATCAGAATGACAGTGGCCTCATAGAATGAGTTTGGCAGTGATCTTTCTGTTTCTATGTGGTGGAAGAGTTTGAAAAGTAATGGTGTTAGTTTCTCTTTGAAGGTCCGGGAGAATTCCGTGCTAAAGCCATCTGGTCCTGGGCTTTTTTTGGTTGGGAGATTATTAATGACTGTTTCTATTTCCTTAGGTGTTATTGGGCTGTTTAAGCTATTAATCTGATTTTGATTTAGTTTTGTTAGGTGGAATTTATCCAGGAAATTGTCCATTTCGTTTAGGTTTTCAAATTTAGTGGAATATAGATTTTTAAAGTAATGCCCGAATATTTTCTGGATCTCCTCAATGTCTGTTGTTATTTCTCCCTTTTCATTTCTGATTTTGTTGATTTGGGTTCTTTCCCTTTGCCTTTTAGTTAATTTGGTTAGGGGTCTGTCTATTTTGTTGATTTTCTCAAAGAACCAACTCTTGGTTTCATTGATTCTTTGTATAGTTCTTTTTGATTCTAAGTTGTTGATTTCAGCTCTAAGCTTGATGATTTCCTGTCTTCTGCTCTTCTTGGGAGTGTTTGTTTCTTTTTTTTCCAATTCACCCAGCTTAGCTGTTAGTTCACTAATATGAGCTGTCACAATTTTCTATTTTGAAAGCACTTAGTGCTATGAACTTTCCTCGTAGCACAGCTTTCAATGTATCCCATAGGTTTGGGTATGTTGTTTCTTCATTGTCGTTGGATTTTAAGAAGTCTTTGATTTCCTTCTTTATTTCTTCCCTGACCCAGTGGTCATCCAGTAAGGAGCTGTTCAATTTCCATGTGTGTGTAGGCTTTCTGTTGATTCTTTTGCTGTTGAAGACCAGCTTTATTCCGTGGTGGTCTGATAAGATACAAGGTGTTATTTCAATTTTCTTGTATCTATTGAGACTATCCTTGTGACCCATTATGTGGTCGATTTTGGAGAAGGTTCCGTGTGGTGCTGAGAAAAAGTTGTATTCCTTTGTGTTTGGGAAAAACGTTCTGTAGATATCTGTTAGGTCCATTTGTTTCATGATCTCTGTTAGACTCCGTATTTCTCTGTCTTCTGCCTTGATGATCTGTCCATTGTTGTGAGTGGGGTCTTAAAGTCTCCCACTACTAATGTGTTGTGATCTATGTGCGCTTTAAGTTTTAGAAGTGTTTCTTTTATGAAAGTAGGTGCCTTTGTATTTGGGGCATAGATGTTCAGTATTGAGATTTCCTCTTGATGAGTATTCCCTTTAATGAGTATATAGTGCCCTTCTTTGTCTTTCTTCATTAACTTCAGTTGGAAGTCTGTGTTGTTTGATATTAGGATGGCTACTCCAGCTTGCTTCCTAGGTCCATTTGCTTGGAAAACCTTTTCCCAGCCCTTTACTCTGAGGCAGTGTCTATCATTCGTAGTTAGATGTGTCTCTGTATACAGCATAAGGAAGGGTCTTGCTTGCGGATCCACTCTGTAAACCTATGTCTTTTTATTGGGGAGTTGAGTCCATTGATGTTGATGGATATTAGTGACCTGGGGTTGTTATTTCCCATTAGTTTGGTATAGGTTGTGGTCCTGTGCCTCTTTTGGTTTAGTTGCTGAGGGGTTTTCTATTCCCTTTGTTTTCTTGGGTGGAGTTTTCTTCTCTGGGTTGGGATTTTCCTTCTAGGATTTTCTGTAGGGCTGGGTTTGTGGGTAGATATTGTTTAAATTTGATTTTGTCATGGAATATCTTGTTTTCTCCATCTATGTTGATAGAGAGTTTTGCTGGGTAAAGTAGTCTGGCTGGGCACCTATGATCTCTCAGGACTTGTAGTATATCTGACCAGGCCCTTCCTGCTTTTAACGTTTCTGAGGACAAGTCAGGTGTAATTCTGATGGGTCTGCCATTTTATGTGACTTGTCCTTTTTCTCTTACAGTTTTTAATATTCTTTCTTTGTTCTGTACATTGGAGTTTCAATTATTATGTGGCGAGAGGAGTTTCTTTTCTGGTCTAATCTGTTTGGTGTTCTGTAAGCCTCTTGGATTTTTATTGGCATCTCTTTTCTCAGGTTTGGGAAGTTTTCCTCTATGATTTTGTTGAAGATATTTCCTGGACCTTGGAGTCCTCTCTTTCCTCTATACCTATAATTCTTAGGTTCTGTCTTTTCATTGAGTCCTTGATTTCTTGGATGTTGTGGGTGAGAGATTTTTTAGCCTTCTCATTTTCTTTGGATGTTGTACTGATTTCTTCCACTGAATCTTCCATGCCTGAGATCCTATCTTCCATCTCTTGCATCCTATTGTTGATACTCACATCTGTAGATCCTGTTCTCTTCCCTTGGTTCTCCACTTCCTCTCTTAACTCTGACTGTGTTTTCTTTATTGTTTCTATTTCTATTTTCATGTCTTATATGGTTCTGTTCGTTTTGTACATTTCCTTCTCCAGCTTGCTTGTTTTTGTATGAAAATCTTTCATTGCTTTGCTTTTTCCTTTTCCTGTTCAAGCTCTGTCACCTTGGCTTGGAGCTCTTTAATGGTGTTGTTCCTTGTTTTGATTTGTAGAATTGTGGCTTCTTTGAATTCCTTCATAGATTTAAGTTCTTATTGCAGGGACTCTATCACTTTCCATAATGCAGAATTGTCAACGTTTTCATGTGATTCTTTTGGTGTGAGGTCATCCGAATTGGATGAGCTAGGATAATTCTGCTTTGTTGGAGTCATATTTCCTTGATTTCTAATTTTTTTTTGACCTTTGGCCATTGGGTGTGTTTAGCTGTCTGTTCTTGTCATTTTCTGTGCTTGGATCCACAGTGGATGCTTTAGTGCAGGGGACGAGTTACTTGGCTATCTGTCGTGGCTTACAGGGGGATTTCAGGGTCACTGTGGTTTTAATCGTCTGAGGCACTGTGAGCTGGTGCAGCCTATTCCCAGGTTGTGAGTAATGGACCGGAATTGTTTCACTGCTCCCAATTCAGACTTCTCTATGTTGCACTCTGAGTTATCAGCCTGTAATGGTTCTGATGGTATGGACCTGTTTGCCCAGGCACAGATTCTGTGGGCTTTGTTTGTCATCACGGAGGCTGACAGGGTCTGGCTCCACACCTAATATGTCTGGATTTTCCAGAATACAGCTATGGTCCCGATTTCCGGTTTCTCACTAGGCTTCTCGCCACAGGCCTGGCCTCTGAGCCTGATTACCTCCCTGTCTGTGTAGCCACGGCTCTCCCTCCCTGGCTGCTCGGCCGTGGATGCACAGTGTCCCGGATCCCCCAGCCACCTGAGTGGACCTCTCGCCCCAGCAGCTCAGCCATGGGTGCGCGGATCCCTGGCCCAGCCCACGCCTGACTCTCTCCCCAGTTGTCCTGCCGTGGGTTTGTGGGGATTTGGCCCTGCCAGCCAGGCTCCTTCCCCAGCTGCGCTGCCATAACTGCGCGGGATTCGGCCCCTTCCGCCCGCCTTTGTGTTCCCGGTTTCCGCGCTGTGTCGGAACCTCCCGCCCTCCGCTTCACGAGCGGCTGCGGACCACCCGCTGAGCCCCCTGTTTGTTCCTTGCTAAAACTTCCACTATCTCGCAAATTTTTTTAAGTGGGTATAAGTTTCTACCTGAGGCGTGGGGAGTCCAATAGGCTAGTGAACTATCGCCAAGTGGCCTCTGATCCTGCCTGCTGTGTGTTGGGATCGATCTTACCAGGCGCCTCTCCAAATGGGAGTTCCTGAATCCCGGGTTTAGTGGCCTCCGTGTCTGCGAGACATGGGGAGAGATCCTTACCCTGGGACTTTTAACAGTCCCTTGGGAGCTGTGAGTGTTCCCGGGGGGTCTAGCCCCTCTGGTTTTTGCACAGTGCCCAATAACTCTGTGTTTTTTATGGTTCTTTTATCCCCGCATTCAAAATGCGTCAGTGTAGGTCGCCGCCATCTTCCTTCCTTCGACAATGGTATTTCTATTGCCTTTCCTTCAATGAAAAAGAATAAAGCATTATCTATAATAAATGATATAAATGAGGTAATTTAGCTAAATAGACTACTGTGATTTGAACACAGATCATATGATTTAGTCCACTGATGTTTTTGGTTTATATGAAATCATTAAACAATAACAGAGATTTTTTAAAAGTTTTTTAATTGATTTATGTTAATAGTAAATAAAGGAGTTATCTTATTTACCTTCAAAAGCTAATCTGAAAAACAAACCTGAAGCCAAATACTAAGTGGTGTATTTATTACACCTAATTTGTAATTTCTAATTAGTGACACCTCTGTTCAGCAAATTTTATGTATGTATAATTAAGGAATATGTGAATGCCTACTAGTGTATCATTTATAAAGTGGAAACCAAACTTGCCTAGTGTTTTATCATATCTATCATTTGATTTTATACTGGAACTGCTAAGTCTAGATTTACTTCACTAAATTGGATTTGACATGACCTCCATATTTAGAAGGTAGTTCAAATTTTGCTGAGTAACTTAAAGTGATAAAATGTACCTTATTGAAATGTTTAATAGTTTAGATATTTCTC
>CAJQZJ010032984.1:4692534-4739147 GCA_907164525.1 Lophiomys imhausi | reverse complement strand
ATTTCTCAAAGCAAATTATACCCCCTTTGATGATTCCAGATTAATGGCATTTATTAGGTCCATTTCAATCAATGTATATAAGTTCTATTACTTCTAAAGAGACAGTTGCATTTGTTAGGATGTTTCAAGTACAAAATGAACAAAATATCATTTTCCTTTTATAGATATATTTTAAAAATTTATTTGAAAGTGATGTAAGAGTATTTCTTCACTTTTGGTTCATATTCAAATTGATTTGAAGCCCAAGGACCTAAGACCCAAGCCAGATAGCATTTTAAAATCTGTATTACACAAAAGCTTTTAATCTGAGAATGCTGTTCTTATTGCAATTTGAGGGTCCCTGGTCATGAATAAGCAACCTCCATGCACTTGAACAATATGACTAACTATCATATTTAGCCATGGTCCCACTATGTTATATGTCTGACATCAAATTTGAGAGTTAAGGCTAAGGCACAGCTAGGTGCTTGTTCTCAGCCTGAGCAAGCAAGCTTAATTATGACCTCCAGATAAACATATAGCCATTAAGCCACTGAATTATCAGACAGTCTCCCTTACTGTCTGATAGTAAATCACAGCTAAGCAGAGCGAAGGAGTCAGTGCTCACACTGCTAATCCTAGGGAGGTTTGGAAGGGGCTGTCTCTCCTAAGGTTCTATCTATTTATGTTGCTCTCAGAGTCCCCAAATGGCCTCTGCTTATCTCCAGCTTTAGATAATTTATGCTTTTGGTATGTCACCTCACTGCTGAAACTGTTATCATGATAAGGAAGTTTAGGAAATCTGATCCACTGAAATGCTAATCCTCATGGCAATTACTACACAAAACAAGCTTTCTTCACTGATTTGCTTTTGTTTATTTGATTCTACAAGTGTGGATTTTATGATTACAGTCTGGAACCATTGTTTAGCTCCAAAACAAAATAAGCTTTGGATTTGATGAGCTTTCTCTTTAGACAAGAGTTGTTGGGCAATTTACACTGATTCAAATGACCAGATGGTTTCCACTCTGTCTGCCACTGATCAAATGGATTTGCAAATATTTTTATTTTCATAGAGTATGGTCTTGAGAATAAAATTTGTTGAATGATCCCCTATAGTGAACTTCTGTTCCAAGATGTAATCGTCTTAATTTTGATTCATCACTATGAAGTGACTTCTTCATGAAACTATTTCATTTGAAATATAATGCCTGTCTTCAAATTTCATTAAGATGAATTTTTATTACTCCTTACTGCTGCCCAAATTTTATGAAGTCTTATCTCTGAAAATTTTATGAGGTTGTTTGATTAGTAGTTAAATGTATTACTTTGCAGTGACATGAAACATTTGTAAATAACAACCAAACCAGTAAAATTCTCATGTGCTTGCTGGCATAGTAGAATAAAAATGTGTAATGTATGGTGAGCCTATACTTATAAACAGGTGAATTAAATTTAGGGTAGCTATATTTCACTATTTTTTCTCAATAAGGATAAGTTTATCCAATTGGCATAATTGGTAACCAATTATTTGGATCCTTTTTGTTTGTTTGTTTGTCTTGTTTTAGGTTTTTTTTTTTTGGGGGGGGTGAGACAGGGTTTCTCTGTGTAACAGCCCTGGCTGTCCTGGACTTGCTCTGTAGACCAGGCTGGCCTCGAAATCACAGAGATCCACCTGCCTCTGCCTTCCAAGTGCTGGCATTAAAGGTGTGTGCCACTCCGACTGGCTATTTGGATCTTCTTACATTGAATATTGATGCCAGTTATTACTCAGAGTGATTAAAGAGACAGTGAAACAATTCAGCCTTGAGATTCCATTATACTTAAAGTCACCTAATAGAACACTTGATATTTTTAGTCTGGGTAAAGGCTTTCTCCCTAAACTATTGCTGATGGCAGAAATGATGGAAAAGGAAAATATCTGACTTTATAACTTCTGCAATTCTCTTTCCTTTAGGTATATTTCAGTGTAAAGCACTTATGTAAGTGGCTGCACAAATGGTTCTTCAATTCCTCTATAGAAACATAAGATATGTGTCTGTATTTTAACTTGAAAATGAAATGGCAACAATACTAGTTCATAGCTAAAAAATTGTTATAGAAAGGATTACTTTCTTCAGTTTGAATGTAAATTAAGAAAAAAAACTTTTAAAACTTTTTTCTTTTTAAGATACTTTTTTTTTTTTTTATAAAGTCAGGATTGATAGGGACACAGTACTGCAAAGACTAATGACAGCTGAATTTTAGGAGAGCAGAAATCAGTTGTTAATGGTTCACATCATTGCTCTGCTTTACCTAGGCACATTTTGAGATAGATATTTTGGTTTTATTTTATTTACTTACCTCTCTTCCATTTAACACCATGTTTTTGGATATCAGTTTATATGTGCCAAATGACAAAAAACTCTTCCTACAAAATTACACCTTTTAAAAAGTATGCATATATTATATATTACATTACATTATATTATAATATAATATTGTTCTTAATGTAAACACACAGCGATACCTATGAAACACTGACAAATGGTTTACTTCTCTGGAACAGCAATTGTTATTTTAAGGAGAAAAGCAAGAACATTCTTCATTTTAAACATAAAGTGTCATTTCGAATAGAAAGTTGAAATTATTTTGATTTTGGAAAGAGTTTATACTAGAGCTCGGTGACTTGAATAGTATTAGTGAAATCCTGAAATTAGTCGTCAATAACACACACACACACACACACACACACACACACACACACACCAAACACCTACTCCATTATTTGGCTTTAATTTGCAAGGTTACAAAATTAAATAGGTTAAGTCACTAAGGAATATATGTGCATATGTATATGGGCATATGTTTATTCATCCCAATCTGTTCAATTTTTTTCAAATATTTGAAAGTTTATTTTTTCCAAATAATTTATGAACTATATGTGTTACAAATCATAAGCACCTTCTCTATTCTGAGGTTCAAGTGGCATCTTCATTAAATATCTAAAAGTGTAATAAAATATTTTTGAAAAATCTATTTTCTTACTTGCTATTGATAATTTTTTTACAAAAATTAAAGGCAAACTTTATCATAAGAATTAAGCATACAGAATCTTTAAAGTAAATTTTATACAAATTTAAACACTATTCTTATGTGTTTGCCTATTGTGAGGACACTTTTCCTGATCCACCTGGATTCGGTCTATACCCTCTGTCATTCTCAAACTATTTCCCTTCTTGTCCCAGGCACCTAGCTTTTCATGTTTCCCTTCGCAATTATCATTTCACACACAGATCACAGGGCAATGATGCCTCAAAATGTTTTTTACTATGAAGTTACCTTTTTAATGTGACAACAAAGCATCAAATAAATGCAAGAATCTTCAGTTCTGAGAAATGTTAGGCATCCAAGGTTTGAATGTTTATGAAAAGAAGTTTTCTACCCTTATGACTCAACCTAACAAAGGTCACTGAATAGCACAGACTTTTCCATTCACTGGGAGATAATGAAAGAGACAAAGAGTTTCAGGGAAAAAAAAGGGAAGACAGGAAAGAGAGGTGATTCTGTAAATGAAAATTATGGTACTTGAATATTCTATTTCATTAGACCCCAAATGAATAAATGAGAAAGCTATTTTCCATTAAAAATACTTGTAGCCACTTACCATGGAAGTTTTTTTTCAAGTTAGGATTAATATAAACACATTTGCTGTTTTATTATTTAAGATATATACTTAGATGTATATTATCTTTAATATTACACACAACCTCTCTCCTCTCTCTCTCTCTCTCTCTCTCTCTCTCTCTCTCTCTCCTCCCCCCTCTCCTCCCCCTTTGTCTCTCTCTTTCCAAGTACATTCTGATCTCCTTGAGATGGGAATGATTCTAATGAATTTATTACTTTTACATATTTGTTGCACTGAGAAACTGAGACTAGTGGTTGTGACTAGAGTCACAGAAAATTAATATGCAAGCATACAAAATAACAAATCAAAATAGAATAGTCTGCTTCATATTTGCTGGTAATAATGCTTTCTTTTTTATAATAGTTCAAAACATACTAGATAAGTTAAGTCATTTGCCTAAAATTCAGAGTAGGGCAGCCCCAAAGTGATATTTGTCCATAAAAGCACAGTCAAGTTAGGCTTAGAAAAGGTGTGTTTCTAAGAGGAATCTGATGGGGAAGTCAGTAGGGCAACATGGATTTTTTTTTCTCATTGGTCATGTGACTGCATACCAAAGCTGGTTGGCATACCACTGTAGAAATGTGAGGGTGGCTCTATGTAATTTAACAGCCTACGTGGAAAAAGCTAAG
The DNA here is from genome assembly GCA_907164525.1 of Lophiomys imhausi. Classification (NCBI taxonomy): domain Eukaryota; kingdom Metazoa; phylum Chordata; class Mammalia; order Rodentia; family Muridae; genus Lophiomys; species Lophiomys imhausi. Next base: position 4,734,872 of record CAJQZJ010032984.1, on the reverse strand, counting down.
ATTAAGCACTTGAGATACAGAATCTACTTTGATGTTAGTTGTCTTTTATATGTGGACTTGATAAAAAGGATTTTCCCCATTCTGTAGGCTGCCTCCTTGCTCAATTGACAGTATCTTTTCCTTACAGAAGCTTTTTCAGTTTCATGATGTCCTGTTTATTGATTATTGATATTAATGCGTTTGTTATTGGTGTTCTGTTAAAGAAGTAATTTCTTGTGTCTTCTTTAACAGAACACCAGTAACAGGTTCAGAGTATATGGTTTTATGTTGAGGTCATTGTTCAATTTGAACTTCAGTTTTATGCGGGGTGATGAGTGTCGCGTCCCTCTCGACCAGCAAGAAATGACGCAACTCGCAAAAGCTCTTCTCCTGCAGTTTATTCAGGTCCCTTGAAAACAGTCTTCCGAATGCCTGGGCAGACCCAACCCACAGGCTAAATACTAAATGAACAGCCAATCAAGTAAAGCCACGTAGTGCTATCTTAGAGGCCCACGTATGCGGAAGCAAGCCAGATCAGCGGTCTTAGCCAAATATGGACTTGTTTACCACCGAGAGCGCTCACCGTCGGGCTGGTGGAAGGCGGAGACCAGCGCCATCTTTAAGGCGCGGCACGTCGCAGCTCTCTACAGTTCCTCCTTTTTTATTTTTTCTAAAGTTGGTAGAAGTCCCTGGAAAGGTTTCGTAATCCCCCTATCTGGGGATCTCACGGTGGGCCTGAGCCTGTAGGAGGGCGGTGCTCAAACTCTTACCCGTCTCTGGGTCAGCCTCCCCACTCGGGACTGCCCTGTCTTAGGTGGCCGAGACTTACCCGTCAACTCCGTCACTGACTTACCAGACCCTAATATCCGTGGAACGAATTCCTCAGTGGGCAGGGACTATGCTTAGTGAAGATTTACTTCACGGCAGCAAGCCATGCCTGAGGGGACTGGCCCGCCTCAATGGCAACAAGGGCTTGTATAATCATGGCTGCATTACGCTTTTGTGTGGCTCTCATTTTGTAGATGTACCATAGGCAAAACAGAGAGGCTAGTATCATCAGTATCGCCAAAGAGCCTACGCCCGCCCACTCCTTAAGATGATCCATAGCCGTCTGAATCCAGGAAGTCAAACCAGTGGCCAGGCTCAGATCCACCCGAGTGGAACTGATGTGGACGATTGTCGCTCTCAGCTCTCTCATTAAATTTTCAAATTCAGCTGACCAATCCTGTGAGAGAAACTTTGACAATTGTCTAGACAGATTAGCAGCCTTTGTAAAATTTTGATACTGCACGGAAGTAACACACAAACCTTGCATTTTCCACTCACACCCCAATTGTGCTAGTTGCCAAAGAGAATCAATCTGTTCTTGTATTAAATCTATGCGTTGATTAACTATCATAAGACCTCCTTTGAGATGAGAATTCATAGAGGTCTGAGTATCCAATGCCTCTGCTACAGTGGCTGAGATGTTATTCAGGGCATTGGCAGTCTGTATAGAACTAGACAAGGCAATAGCTGATGCAGTAGCTCCCACAGCAGCAATAGTGATAGCAGTAACAATAGCTGCAGTGATGCCAAAATCTCTTTTAAACCTGAATAGCATCATGGTATTAGGAGCCTCTACAGGAACTGGTACATATCGAGGCATTCTAGTCACCACAGCCACAGGAAAGGCTGTGGCATTCCAGCATAGGGCATAAAAACATGTACCTGGAGTGCATACTAACTTTTCTTCACCTAAGGATGCACTCCCATTACTTACAATCCACAGAAAAGGAGGCCAGAGACATACTGGCGAAGCTGAAAAAGTCTTGTTGCGGTAAGAATGAAACAAAGAATTCCAAGTACCAGAGCCACTACCGCTAGAAAAATCCAATTTGGTAGCGGACCTTAGGGAAAAATTACCTCTTTGATAAATTCCTCCCCCAAGCATAATGACAGGTCCCAAGTCCATGCAACTTCCATTTACTCCACACAAAAGCCACAAATCAAAAGGATTGGTGGCAGTCTGCTGAGGATCCCTAATAGATATATCAAGCATTCCTGTACAAGACTTATTCACTATATTACTAATCATGGGGCTAAAGGAAAAATAATCTTGTTGAACCCAAACTGCTCTGCGCTCCTGACATCCAGTCCAGGGAAAAGGTCCTTCCTCTCCTGTGGATCCTCTACAAAAAGGTGCCCAGCGTGGCTGTCTGGGGGGGTCCCGGTCAGAGACTCGTGTGGGCCACCATCCTTCAAGGCGAGAACCATTGCCTGAAAACAAACCACCACTCCTACCCCCAAACCTCAGTTGTGGTAAAAAAATCTGCTGACTGTTGAGACAATTTAATGCATTTTGTATCATCTGACCTATTGAAGCTCATTAAAAAGCACAAACTACCCTTCAAGCTGACATTTCTATTACCCTCTATAGGGCTTCTCTGATCATCAAAGGGAAGGTAGGGTAAGCCTAAGCTTCTATTACTGCTAAATAAACGTGGAAACACAGTTGCATCATGTCTGACCGGCATCGGCTTTGGGAATATCGACAGGATCCCCCATCTCGGCTCGGTCATTCCTGACATACTCACTGCTACTATCACCAGAATTCTTAGGAAGGTCTTCATGACGAATCTTCCTCACAAGGCGTTCAGGCACCCACACTGGATCTTGTTGATCCTGAGGAAAAACACAAACAGACCCTCTCGCCCATGTTAGCACGGGGTCAGGCCCCCGCCAAGAGCCTGTCAGAATGTCCTTCCATTTCACCATGCTTTTAGGTGAACCATGGGAATCCTGATGTCTGTCCGCTGCTGAGCGGCCTTGAGCATCCAAATTGAAAAAATTTACAGTAAATAAGGCTAAAGATATTCTCTCCTTGGGGGTATGGCCTTGGCCTGTTCCCCCTTTTTGTTTTTGCAAGCATTCTTTCAAGGTGCGATGAGCACGCTCCACAATTCCTTGTCCTTGAGGATTGTATGGCAATCCATGATTAAGCTGTACCTCTATCTGGTTGCAGAATGAGACAAAGGACTGTGCCGTATAGGCTGGTCCATTGTCCGTTTTCAGCTGCTGTGGTTTTCCCCATGCAGCCCAGGCTTCTAAGCAATGTCCTATGACATTGCGAGCCTTTTCTCCACTCATAGGTGTAGCATGTATGATACCTGAGCAGGTATCCACAGATACATGAATATATTTTAAGGTTCCAAATTCTGAAATGTGGGTAACGTCCATTTGCCAGATTTTGAGTGGCATCAACCCTCTAGGGTTCACTCCCACACTGGGAGGATGATGATGAATCACACACTGAGGACAGTCCAAAACTACTTGTCTAGCATCTGCTCTAGACAAATGGAATTTCTGTTGTAGAGTTTTTGCATTTACATGAAATAATTGGTGAAACTGTCTGGCTTGGTCCAGGAATGAGCTCCAAAAAATGCATTCCATCCTGGTCCATTGATCAACTTTATCATTACCCTCACTTAATGGTCCAGGTAATCCTGTATGTGCTCTAATATGTTGAATATAAAAACACCTTTTTCCCTGCCAGATTAAAACTTATAACTCTTGTAATAAGGCACATACAGTACTACTATTCTTAATAGGACCTGCTAATTCTAATACTTTCACTGCGTTGACCACATAAACTGAATCTGAAATCAAATTGAATGCAAATTGACATCTTTTAAACACCTCAATTACTATTTTCAATTCTACTATTTGGGGGGAACCCGGTTGAAATTGACATAACACGGGCTCTTGTCTTTCTATCAAATAGGCTCCACAGCCTGTCTTTGAGCCATCAGTAAACACATTTGGTGACCCTTGAAGTGGTACTGCTGAAGTAACCTTAGGGAATATTACTGGGTGCTCCTTAAAAAATGATAGCAATGGATGTTTAGGGTAATGGTTATCAATCACTCCTTCAAAGCTACATTGCAATATTGCCCAGTCATCTACAGTGCCACACAAAATCTTAATTTGATAACTGGAATAGGGCACTATTATACTGGCAGGAGCAACTCCAAAAGACTGCAAGCATTGTTGGATACCATTCAAGGCTAAAGCAGCAAGTGCAGTGGGATAATGTTCTATGGATTTTTTCTGAGAAATCTTTGAATAGGTCCATAATAATGGTCCGTCCTGCCATAACAATCCTGTAGGTTGACTATAGGTGGCAAATATGCACAATGCAATGGGCTGTCCTTCCTGCCATCTCTTTAGGAAGGCACTCTGTAACCTTTCTTCCACTTGAGCCATTGTAAAAGAAGCAGTAGTATCATAGGTACGAACCGACTCTGCAAGAGATTTAACTACCTTAAAATCAAGCGGTTCCTCGTACCTGTTCCCTTGTGGGTCTTGATATACAGGATAAGCAAACTGTAATTCTGTTCTTACTTGTGTCCACATCCCCGGGCAGAAAGATCTCCCTACTTTCAGTGACTGAACATGCTGATCTATCTGAGTGGCTTCTGGATATGGAGGAGGAGTTGAAGGCGCCATGGCAACGGCTTTGTTTACACCAGCTGCCGCCAGCGTGGCTGAAGGCGCTGTAGAGACGACTCCGCCCACTCCGACTGCTGCTGACGTGTCAGGCGCTATAGCAACGGCTCCACCCACACTGACTGCCGCCGACATGTCCTTTTCTTTTACCCTTTTTTTTTTCCTTTTTTCTAATAACAGTCCTCTCCAACTGTTCTAGTAGAGCGTGTAGCTCTCCTTCAGAATCTGTGCTCTCTGAGTCCTCAAAATCTCTAAAATCTCTAAAATCTGTAAGATCGGGATAGAGAGGAACTTTCTTTCTGCCTCCCTTTTCACTGTCTGCCTGTTCAAATCTTTCGCCTTTGTTACTGTCTACTTGCTCAGATCTTTCCCCTTGTAGCAGTTCCAAGGCTGACTCTCCCTCTTTGATTGCATTACAACATCTCTGATCTTCTAAACAACTCCTCACCATTTTCCAAATTGGTCTTACTCCATGCTGCAGAGTCCCTTGCTCCCAAGCAAAATCCAAGTCCCTGCCTAATTTGTCCCAGCAGGATACCGTAAGATTCCCGGACACCGCAAACCACGGAGCCACGGAATCACACTCATTCAAAAATCTTTCTAGGGTAGACTTCTTAATCTTCAAATTCCCAGCTAAAAGTAGCTCCTGAAGAGCCAGAAAAATTGGGTGTGATTCAGACAACCCCATGGTTAAAAATTTACTTTCGGTTTGCAGCTTCCCCACGAAACTGTACCTTTTGTTCGCTATCTCCGCGAAACTTTACCATACGTTCACTATCTCCGCGAAACTTCACCATACGTTCGCTATTATCCTCGAAACTTTACCTTGTGTTTGCTATCTCCGTGAAACTTTATTGTCCTGATTTATCCCAGGAACTTACCAACGCGTTGCCCCTGACTGCAGGAGTTCTGAGTCTTTTCTGGGTTCCCCGTACGGGCCACCACTTGTCGCGTCCCTCTCGACCAGCAAGAAATGACGCAACTCGCAAAAGCTCTTCTCCTGCAGTTTATTCAGGTCCCTTGAAAACAGTCTTCCGAATGCCCGGGCAGACCCAACCCACAGGCTAAATACTAAATGAACAGCCAATCAAGTAAAGCCACGTAGTGCTATCTTAGAGGCCCACGTATGCGGAAGCAAGCCAGATCAGCGGTCTTAGCCAAATATGGACTTGTTTACCACCGAGAGCGCTCACCGTCGGGCTGGTGGAAGGCGGAGACCAGCGCCATCTTTAAGGCGCGGCACGTCGCAGCTCTCTACAGATGAGTATGGTTATGTTTGCATTTTTCAACATGTAGATCCTTAGTTTGACCAGCATCAGTTGTTAAAGATGCTGTCTTTTTTTCCTAGTTAATATTTATGGCTTCTTATAAAAAAACAAAAACAAAAACCATGTGTCCCAAAGGTGTAGATTTATCTCTGTATCTTCAATACAATTTCCTTGATCAATGTCTTTATTCCAATATCATGTGATTTTATAAAAAAATACAAAACTAGATATTAAAACACCAAAGAACCCAATTTAAACATGAGGCACAGATCCAAGCAGCATATTCTCAATAGAGGAATCTCAAATGACTGAGAAACACTTAAAGAAATGTTCGCTATCTCTATCCATCAGGGAAATACAAATCAAAACTACTTTGAGATTTGGTCTCACACCTGTCAGAATAGCTAAGGTCAATAACATAAGTGACAGCTCATGCTGACGAGATGTGGAGTAAGTAGAATACTACTCCATTGGTGATGGAAGTACAACCTCACACATCCACTATGGAAATCACCACAGCAGTTCCTCAGAAAATTGGGAATGAGTCTACCTGAAGACCTATCTATATCACTCTTGGGCATATACTCAAAGGATATTCAAGCATACCACAAGGAGACATGTTGGGGTAATGTTAAGCATTCTAAATGTTAACTAATTGGTCCTGTTTGCTGTCTGTAACTTATATTGGCTCTGATTGGTTAAAATAAATGCTGAAGCCTGAGGTTGGGCAAAGACAGAGAAAGGTGGGACTTCCTGAGATTAGAACAGGAAGCCTGCACTTTAGACAGAGGATTAATGATTCCTGCCTGAAGCAGGAAGGAGGCACACACCATGGGTTAGAAAAAAGAACCTCATTCCGCATGGCCAGGAACATCGGCATATCGTGGAGAACGGCAGTCCAAGGGGACGTATGTATATATGGGGTCATATTTGGGTAATAGAATTATAAGCTAGCTTAGATGGGCTAGGATTGCACAATTTAGGTCAAGGCTTGTTAAAATCCATGTGGTGTCTCTGTGTGCTTATTTATAATGGTGGGTTAAGAATTAATAGCCAGGCTGGACCAATTAAATATAATATAAATACTCTTAAACAATTTAATTTTTTTCTACAGAAACTTGCTCAACTATGTTCATTAATGCTTTATTCATAATAGCTGGAAACTGAAAACAACCTACATGTCCTTCATCCAAAGAATGAATAAGGAAAATGTGGCACATTTACACAATGGAATATTATTCTGCCCTAAAAAAAAAACAAGACATCTTTTTTATTTTGCAAGTAAATAAAATAAATAGAATAGAAAATATCATCTTGAGTGAAGTAACCCAGACTCAGAAAAAATTCCACACATGGTATGTATTCATTTGTAAGTGGATATTAGCCATTAAGTAAATTATAGCCAAGCTACAATCTATAGACACAGAGAAGTTGGGTAAAGAGAAGACTTTTAAGAGAAATGCATAGATCTCCCTGAAAATGGTAAATAGAATAGATTTTGCAGGTAGACTGGAGGCACTTGGGGAAGGAGATGAGATTGAGGGAGTTCAGGAAGAGACAACTGGAATTGAGGAGCATTTGGTGGGGATCAACCTGGAAACCCAGTACAATAGAAACTTCCTAAAATTTATGAAGATGATCCTAGAGAGGATTCCTAGTAATGGTGGATATGGAGTCTGAACTGGCCATCTCTTACAATCAGGAAGGGCTCCCAGGGTCATACCGGTGCCTACATGGAGCCCTTGTCCCTGTGTCCCAGTCTCTTTGGTGTGGGAAGGTACTTCATAGTACTGAAAGAAAAATGTGGACACTAACCTAGCCATAAATACTTTGACCTAAAATCTGTCTTGCCTACAAGATGTTCTGGGGCAATGGTGGCACAGAACTTCTTGGAGTAGCCAAGCAAAATTTGATTTAACTTAAGGCCCCACTCCACAAGAGCGAGCCCATGCTTGATACTATTTGAATGGCCAGGAACATGAGGCTGGATAACCCATAGACCTCGATTAGAACCAAACACAACTAGTCTTTTAAAAATTGTAATAAAATAATTGCTAATGAAATTGTGCTATACTCATATATCAGTGTCTCAGACAGTCCTCATCAGAGAGGATTCCTCTAAATGCATGTGGAAGTTGATGCAGAGATACACAGTCAGACTGTTCAGAGAGTGTCTAAATTGGAGATATTCATAGGGTCTTTCCCTGCTGAGCTCCAGAATCCCACTGGAGATCCATCAAAATGATTGTAGGAATCAGAGGGATGGAGGATACCTGGAGAGCATGGCCTACTGAATCAGCTGAGCAGGGTGCATATGGGCTCACAGAGACTGAAGCAGAAATCATAGGGCCGATAGGGTTCTTCACCATGTCCTCTGAATATTGATATATTGTGATTGTTAGTTCAGTGTTTCTGTGGGATATCTAACTGTGAGTGGATGTGTCTCTCACTCTTTTGCCTGCCCTTGGAACTCTTTTTTTCCTGTTAGGTTGCTTTACCCAGCCTTGGTGTGAGAGCTTTTGCATTATCTTACTGTATTTTATTCTTTCCTGTTTGGATGTTGTCTTCTAGAAGTCCGCTCCTTTCTGATGGGAGACAGAGAAGAGTGGATTCAGGGGAGAAAGGCTGGGGCAGAGGTGGGGCATGGGTTGGGATGGGATGTGGGGGGTTGCTGGGAAGAGTGGAAGGACAGGATGAGAGAAGGATCTATTTTCTTTTTTTTTCAATTTTCAATATGAAGAAAAGAATCTACTTTGATACTTTTTATGTTTCACAATAAGTATTTTGACATTAATGATATTAGTGTATCATAAAGCTCTGCAACTTTTACAGTACAGGCCTCTAGAAATATAATTAGAGTGAGAAAAATAGACACAAACTTTTTACATTGTCCACGGAAGGTGAGGAACTTTGTCATGAGCATTCATCCAGTATTTTAGGGCCGCAATAATCATAAAGCCAAACAAAGCCAAATGGTCACATGTTGTGGTTTGAGCTAAACAAGCAGCTGAGGAAAACATGGCCATCGCCAGGTTTCTGGCTACACTGACCGTTGGTTCCACTTTATGCATGTGTATTCGTGTGAAGTGCTGACCTTGTTTTATGAAACCTTACCAAGGGGGGAAAAAAAACCACTGGTTTTAGGATTTTATTAGATATCTTTCAGAAGCAAGAATTGTGAACCTCTTATAAAGCTTGCCAGTCTTTCTAAATCTGTGAAATATATCAGAATACTCTGAGCAAAGGTGAAGCACTGTGCTTATTTTCCCTCCTGTTTTTCAGCAGGGAAATCTCAAGGCAAAGACAGTTTTGTGCAGAGTCAAGGCTGTTCTCTGGAGTCCCATTTCCTTTCTTAGCCTCTCCCACAGTACTTACAGGAGATCAAAAGTTAAAAACTAACCTTGAACAAAAGAAAGGACAAAAGAAAACACTAATGTTCAAAGGTGACTTGAGCAAGATAGAGACAGAAAAATGTTGCCAAAATAAGCTTTAGACACCTGATACCCTCATTCTATCGTTAGATGTGACAGTGTTGACCTTTTAAGTAACTCAAACATATTCACAGAAACACTTTATTAATGCTTGCTATGGAACTGGAACTTTTCATAACTCCTCCCAAACCTTTATCCTAAGATTGAATTGTCTTCCTTGTAGCCACATAGGGAAGAGAAAAACAGTGTTCAGATCATCTGCTAGGCTCTTAAGCTGTTAAGCTCGATGTTCAAGGCTGAAAAATCACTGTAACTTTAAGAAAAAAATTTGACCATGGTTGGAAAGGTACATATGGGATATTGATAATGGGGAAAATGAGGAAATACAACTAACACCCATTCTTTCCCAATGATAGTATCAACAGGCCTTGAGTGCTTTGTGTTCATATGTTCTTCACATAGCTCTCTAGGTACAAATGCTGGCAGTGAGGAATTGCCTGAGCTGAAGAACAGCACATTGAATAAGCATGTTCTACATGCACTTGTGGTAGTGAGCTAGAAAAATGAAGTTCTTCAACACACAGCAAGGAGAATGTATAGCAAATTGTGCTGATAAGGATGTTTGGTAGTTTGGGAAGAAGTGACTCATGAGCATCTCTCTACATACCCTGATGGTCACTACAAGAGGAATGGAAGGCTCTAATGAACATTTGTTCATTATAAACATGAGGGAAGAGTATCATAAATATAATAAAAGTACCTTCCCTTATAAATAAAAAAAATTATAAGTATAAATACTTACAAATAAGTACATAATACTTTATCATACTTATAAATAGAGTGAAGAATATCTTACACAGCCACAAAATTTAACCTTTCATTGTCTCTGGCACTCTTCTTAAAGACAATATCCAAAAGCACAACATTACTAGTATTTTTCCATTAAATTATGCTGAGGCATTATGATTCTTCATTGTCTTTCTAGTGAAGGGAACAAGATATATCATCAGAACTCCCCTCTTGGCCTTGAAAGTATATGCACCATATGCATGTTTCCTATAAATAGCACTCAGCTCAGCCAGCTGCAATGAAACCAAACCAAATCTGTTACAAGAAAAAAATTCACCTATGTTCTTAATTTTTAAATGTTTTTTAACTTAAATTTCAGAGAAACTACACCCATGAAACCATATTAACATGGCTACCTAAACAAACTTATGTTCTTAATAATCTATTTTATTTAAGTTTAAAGTGAGTCAAAGGTTTATTTTGTTAATTATCAATATGGAAGAAGCTAAACAAATCTAAAAAAAAAGTACACTGTGATATGAAATTTTCTCTTGTAGATTTTGTAGAGCAACTTTTTTAAACTGATGGAAATTAAGCCTGGAAACAATAAGAGACAAAAAAAAAAAAAGAACACATTCATTCACCCATTAATCTGAAGATCTCATTCTAAAGTGAGATCTAATAGATTTTTGACTGCATGAAAAGACTTTCAAATGAGGTTCTATGCTTTGTATTTTTTGCAAGAAGATGTGAAATAATGGGAATTTATTACTCTCCCTCTCAAGAATCCTTTTACCTCTATCACTCTGAGAGGAATCTAACTCATTTCTCAATGCCTCATATAATAAGCAGAAGGGAAAGGGTCATGACTGGGACTCATGGCGGCTCACAAAGATCAGGGAGCCAGTAGGTCCCTAACCTAGGTCTTTTGACCTAGGTCAAATATGGTATGAGTAGCCTGGTGTTCTTAACAATGAGAGTGGTAGTTGTCTCTGACTCTTTTTCCTGCTTGTAGGACACATTTTCTCCTACTGGATTTCCTCCTCCAACTTTGGTTTGATTGCATGTGCCTGGTCTTATTGAAGCATGTTTTGCCATATTGGTTGATGTCCCTGGAGAGTTGTTTTTTTTTTTTTTTTATCTGAAGGGAGGCAGAGGGTGGGTGGATCTGGCATAGACAGGAGGTTTGAAAACGAGACTGAGGTAGGAGAACTGCAGTGCATATATATGGAAAAAGAATAAACAACATGTTTATAAAACAAAGTGAGTACTTGTGATAGAGTCAGAAAAATATTTTGATGGTTGATTGTTGGTAGCCTTTGATACCCACTGCCCCTTCTTCCTTTCTTGCCACACATTTCCAAAGGCTTCCAAGCCTCTGCCTCATTTCAATGTGATGTTCAAACCACTGAGCTCTGGCTTTTGTAAGCAAGTCTCATTTGTGCATTCATTAAACCTATGATTATCTAAGTCATTTATACTCTGCTCTCTCAGTTATTTTGAGGAAATTTCCTGTCCCCCCCCCCCCCGCAGAAGGCCTCACTATGCAAAGAGTAAGCTTTTCATACCCTCTTCGGCATATGTGGTATCATCTGTTCCAATATTTGACTCAACTTTTAGGTGAAGACTTTTCTTCCCATTTCTTTGGGCTACCATAAGGTACTGTCAAATGCATTCTCATGTCCATATGGATATATCAGTCATCAGATGCAGCATTCACCACAACCAGTAGACAAATCACCAGTGAAAAAGCAGATTCCATGTGTAGACATAGCATACAAATTCACATTAGGGTGTGACAATGCTTGCAGAATTAGCTCTTGAGGGGCAACTGGTGCCCTGTCTATGCATAGTGAGTTTCTCTGACATTTGTGCCATCTCCATACTCCAAGCCTAGCTTCAATGAAGTAGCTTATTCCTCTCTCCTTCTCCCTCCCTCTTTCCCTCTCTCTCTTAAAATAAAATTAAAATTATGCCTTTTAAATTCCCTCTCCTCTCTCCAAATTCCTTCATGTGCCTCTCAACCCCTCTCTAATTCATGACCTCTTTTTCTTTAAGTATTATTTTTGCACGTCTGTGTGTGTGTGTGTGTGTGTGTGTGTGTGTGTGTGTGTGTGTGCACGTATGTATGTATGTATATGGGCAACACTAGAACAAACTCAAGGTCGTTTTATCTGTTTATTTACACAAACACATATAATAGACACAAAGTCATGTAAAATTTCAGTTGATCACATGGTGTGGGTTGACCACTTGGAATGGATAATCAATTAGCCAGGTTATCCCTGGGCATCTCCAGTTGTTAATCTGTCAGCATTCATTCTTTCTTGTACCCCTTTGTCTGGGGTAAATGAGTCCATATTAAAGTTTTCCCAACCTCGTGGGCATGCCAACTGTTGCTGCCATTGTTCAGGTCTTGTTTAAGCAACCATGTGGTTGAGGTTTCATGAATTGAGCTTCCCCGTCATATACAAGATACAGTATCACAAGGCTTCCTCTCCTCTGGCCTTTGGAATCTTTCCAGCCCCTCTTCTGCAATGTTCCCTGAGCATTAGTTGTAGGAGCTGTGTTGTAGATGTATCAGTTGGGGCTAGGCACTCCATGAATTTTGACTATTTATGATTTTCTGTAATGGTCTTTGCTGAAGAAAGAAATTACTTTCACGAGAGGTGAGAACCACATTTATCTGCTTGTATAAGGGTAAGTATTTAGGATGCAGTTAGGAATTTTACTGATTAGTAAAGCAGTAATAATAGGTTGTATCTTCCAAAATATATGGTCTCATGAGTCACAGGTAGTTGGCTTGGTTTCAATTACCAGACATGATTTCCTTCTTTCATTTTTAAAGAAGTCCTGCTCTAAATAAATTGTAGCCAAAATACAGCTTGAGGGTGCTGCTTGGGATATTAACCACTCATTTCAAACCTTAAAGAGAGAGAAGAATCAAGTTTCTTTCTCTCTTTCTTCGTCTTTTTTTTTCTGAGTTGCCAAAAAAAGAAGTTTAAGTTAGAAGTTAGAATAACAAATATGGAAGGAAAGAAGGGTTGGCAGAAGAAAAGAAGGATATATTGAAAGATATTCAAATGCTTCATTCACACAGACATACACACACACACACACACACACACACACACACAATGAATGGCTGTTTGAAATTAACCTGATCAAATAGATGTAAAATTGCTGTTGAAATAAGAAATTATGACTAACTGGCTTAACTACAAAAATGTGTAAGAGCATGAAAAATAAAAATAAATCATAAGAAATGGGGAGATGCTCTTATGAGTATAAGCATGAGGACCTGAATTCTGCCCCCAGTACCAAGGACAATCCAGGTATGACAGGACACATCACTCTCCAGTCTGCCCATCCCATCAGTGAATGTAAGCCTCAGTGAGAAACCTTGCCGCTAAAAATGTCGTAGGCAGGAGTGGAGAACACCTACTGTTACCTTCCTTTTCCACAAACAGAAGCATGCACATCTACACCTGTACACACAGGAATGTACACACGTGCACACAGCATACATACAGGAATGTTCACACACAAGAACATCTACAAAACAGAGAGAGAGAAAGAGACAGATAGAGAGAGAGAGAGAGAGAGAAAGAGACAGAGAGAGAGATCATAGGAAGGAAAATTGTCCCATAACAGTATGTCCAACAGTGAAAGTGTGACAGTGGGCAGTGTCATGGAGAGAGCAGTAAATATTAAGCAAGTTTTAGAAATATATTTGCCCAAACCAGGAAAACAATTGAGTCAAGAAAAGAAAGGGCTGACTCAAACCATGCTGATTCAATAAGACGGTGCACACTACCAAAACACATCCTTTCAAAATGTATAAACTCCAAGAAAAAAGAAAATTGTTCCCCACTTAAAGAATAATTAACCAATGAATAGTTTATTTTTTTTTGGGGGGGGGAACAAATAGAAAACAATAGTCTACTTAAAATAACTGACGAAAGAAAAGTACCATCCAAAGACCTTTAAACCCAGTCATTCTGTAAGTAATATGAAGTAATATGTGTTTTAGGTTGAAATTTTAAGCTATGGGGAAATATATAGAGAGTTACACAAATATATGTGATTTAGCCTGCAAGTGTATTATCTAACAAAAACACTTGGGTGGTAGACCATAAACAAAGATAGTTCACACACAGAGAGGTGCAAAATGTAAGGAAACAGAATAGTGATAGCAATGAACTAATAAAATTTCTAAACATGAGTTCAATTAAGTAAGGTAGGACAACTTTAGAAACCTAAATAATCCAGTGCAAAACCAATTTCAGAGTCCCTGAATTATTCCAACAACACCTGAGGAGTTTGGGAAGGTATGAGGGAATAAAGGGAAGTAGGACAGACTGTAATGTCCCCATTTGTGAAAAAAGCAAGAAAGGAAGATAATGAAGAGTAAATGTGCTTTATTATAAAGCAAGTTGCCCAGAATTAAAGGGTAGGAAAACAAATCTTGGAATAATGAATCAAGTTAGGTACTTGCATTGTGGGTGAAGGAATTAAAATCAGTGGCTTTTGAAATACAGCAGAAACTCCAAGTTAATTTGGGGACATACAGTAACTTCATCAACTCACTCAGAATAATGGAAATGCAAATGGTGCATACATTTTCTTTATTAATTATTATACATTATATCTTCATACAAAGTTATGATATGGTAGATTTGTTTGGTGAAAATTCAAACATAAGTCCTCCTTTGAAATGTGAATGAGTAGATAAACTCATCATAACTTATAAGATTCCAGAAGAATTTGAATGTCCTAGTATGGAGGCATAGGTTATAGACTAGTCTAAACTTAGGTATTACATGTTTGTTTCATTTATTTTTCATTTGATCATAAGATTCTGTGTGTCATTTTAACCCCATTTTTTAATTTCTACATTATTTACATTTTGTCTCTGTTCCTAAACAGGCCAGAAAACATGTTCTTTTGCTAGGGCTATATTAATGAAGTGCCAAAGACTGGAAAACTTGCAGATATGAACTGATGTTTCACACTTCTGGAGATGAGAAGTATATGTTCAATGCCATATCTACCTGTTGTTCTTCTGAATCTTTGAGTTGCCATAATCTTCTGGCCTTTTCCTGTCTTCTTTTGTCTTCTCTATCACATCTGGCCCTCATCCCTTTCAGTAATACCAGCCCCACTGCATTTCATTCACCCACATAACCTCATTTTGTGTTACCCCTTTAAAAGCTGCATATTTAAAATACAATCACATTCTAAGGTACTAGGAGCCAGGAGTTCAACAAAACTGTGACTTCTTTCTGTGGCTTCTGAGAAGTCTTGTGTCTGAGAACTTAAGGCCATGTATAAATCTCCAATTACTCAAAAAGCTTTTAGACTCTCTGGAATATGAGTAGAATCAAAGATTCTACACAAAGGACCCCCTTTGAGTATTTAGGGATATTGAGGTTGAATATATCCCAATATATATTTTGGCAATCTGAAAGAACCTAGGAAATATGAATCACTTAATACCTTAATGAATTTTTGTACAATGTTTTCCAAAAGGATAGCATAGGCACACAAATGGGTTTTCCTCCCAATGTATGAAAAAATAATAGAGTCAACAGCAATATTTTTGCTCATTCTTTCTGTCCTAACAATCAGTTTGCTAAATTAAAGGTTTGTTTTCCTTTTTTGCTTGTTATTTCCTCTAAAACCCTAGTGATGTATATAAAATTTTAGATTGGGAAGACTGAGAGTATAAACTACAAACCATACAACAGTGAAGACTGATATGTAATGGTGACAGTCATCAAGCAGTAGGTTAATGAGCCATAACATAGAGCATGAACCCTGGGAGTTGCATGACAAAGACTATATATTCCACTCCTTTCTTAAAGGTGAGTTTCCATTGATGACAACTGAAGTTTTCTATAAATCCCAGGGAACCATGGGTAGCTACAGGTTAGTGACAAGTACCTTGTTATAAAGATAGTCCAGTTATTACAAGTGCCAAGGAACATGGTGATTAAGCAACAGAGAAAAAGACCCTAAAAGAAGATAATCAGAAAATGGACCCTGGAACAACCGAGAGCTTCCAAGATGACTGTGGAAGATGTTGTGATGTGCTAGACAAGTTCATTCTTCAACAAAGGCTGTGACAGTGACCATGTGACTCCCTGAAGCCAGTAGTACTTTTGTTTATTTATAACTTGTTTTTCTGCCTATGGGACATCCTCCGTAAAGATTCAGTTTGTCCTGTCACTTTGAGATGAACTATGGCAATTAGCTCTGTTCAGACCATGAAAAGTAACAACTGGTGGTATGTGTTATTTTTTGGGAAGCAACTGGTAGTTGAATCTTCACCTCTTTTATTCCTATATTAATTGTGAAAATATTTAAGTATCACCATGAGATTATAATAAAGCTCCTTCAACTGAGACAATACCAATGACAAAATTCTTGGTGATTCTGTACTCTTCAAAAGAAAAATCTAAAAAAAAAACAAAAAAAAAAATCAAAGACATTATTACTTCTGGTGCTGTGATTTGAGGCCAACATTGCCAATTCATTCAGCAGGACCTTTCTACGTAAGACTGGAGTGTTGTATGCAGAAAAGATTTTCTCCTGATGACAGGCAAAAAAAAAAAAAAAAAAAAAAAAAAACAGATAAATTAGTTCACTTCCATGGACAAAGGACAGGAATAAAAGGAAAAACCTGAGAACAAGCACATTTAAATGCCTCAGAGAGAGTCAATCAGATGCCATCCTGATCATCAATTAGCAAAAATCAGCAAAAATGTAAAGATGAAAGAACAAAGTTTATTTAGCTGCAGGAAATTAAGCCATCTTCAAACACTCTATTCTGAGAATTGGTATGAGCTTAAAAAATGGAAGCTATGTTGAAAATGGCTACATTTCTTTTAGAATTTATTTGACCTCTAACTACTGATTGAAAAACAATTCCTATAAACTCTTAAAAAACGTTGCACAATAATATTGCATTGCTTTCATTTCACAATGTCCTCAGATGATTGACTTAAAACAAATTACCTTCCAGTTGGTCTCCATTTTTCACAGTCAACCTATTATTTCCAGGATAGCTTAAAGCAAAAGAATAGAATGGGAGGAATAACAGCAATGTATGCTGATGAAAATGGCTGAATGCAGAAGCCTAAGTTTTATAGAGATTGGCATTAAACTGTGTGTTGGAAAATGGCAAACAGAGCCAGTGATGGTCTTACAACCAGGATCTCTTCGATGGTGAGCATACAACTCTGGCAGCTGTCAAAAGATCTTCAAATATCTGTTTGCTGCTGCAGGTATACTGAATATTTCAGCTTTTAATCATATTCCTGTTGTTCACCATTACCAAATAAGGATCAGCAAGTCCATTGCTCCATAACGATGGCCTTACTGTAAATGTATCTGTTGGGATTAGAAAGTTAAAATCAATGAGTTCCTCTCATTCAACAGGTTACAGGCTGGTTGTTTTTTTTACTGTTAAAATGTAAACATTTTACTGTTGTTTGCTTGATTGACTTTGTCTTTTCATTGTTTCTAGCATTGGCTGTCTTGGAGCTCTCTCGGTAGAACTGGCAAATGTGGTATATGTGGAGAGCTGCCTGACTCTGCCTCCTGAGTGCTAGGATTAGAGGTATGTTCAAGTAGACCATCTTAAATTACATTTAGCTTCTGTGAGGGTTGGTTATCACTTTACCTACTAACTTACAAGGGCCCAAGACAGACTGGAGTAGAGTATAATGAAAAATAAACATTCTCAGTGAATAATGTGAGCACTTAGGTCTATATTACTATGCATATGCAATAATGTTACTTTAAGATCACTTACTTTTTGATTTTTTTTCTAACTAAAATTTATTTTCTACCTATGGATAATTATTATTGAGAGTAAGCGCCCATACAAAATGACATTTATTTTCCTTGTAAATAATTTGTGCATACTTAAATGTGCTACTTATTGTGGATAGTGTACTGAGTGTGGGTCTATATATAACTACATCTGCATGTATATGCATGTAGATGTGAGAGGTCAACCTTGTGCTGTTCTTCAGGAGCAAGGCACCTTGTTTTTCATTTGTTTGTTTGTTTGTTTTGTTTTTCTAAGATAAGTTTGCTCACTTGCCCCATACTTGACTATTAGATCAGACTGGCTGGCTAATGAGCTCCAGAAGTCCACTTTTCTCTGTTAAACAGCACTGGAATTATAAGTGGATACCAAGATGGTTGGTATTTTTACATGGACTCTGGGGGTCAAACTCAGATTATCATTCTTGCATGTCAAATACTTCAACTGAGTTGACTCCCCACCCTTACTTATGTATGGCTTAAATAACTAATAGTTATCAAGTAATGAATATAAATAGCAACTAAACATCACTTATCAGTGTAAAGCTAAATGCTTCAGAATCCTTTGTTATTTAACCTTCATAATATCTGTAGAAGCGAAGCAAAAGAGTTAAGTGCAACATCCAAGTGGAATTTAGCTGGTGACAGTGCAAGGGTTCAAGTTTTCATTTAGTATTAGGTAATACTGCACCTGCTGTCATGGTTCTCTAACATTAACATGTTTGGACATTATACACAGAACTGAATACAGGGGCTTCTAGTCTAACTCATCCGGGACTGGCTTAAATATGGATGCATATTTAACACTTTCCCAAAATGAACTTAGGTTGTTGAATTCCATCATTCAGCAGAGAGTATTCCAGGATTTGTTGTGGAAGACATGAGCATCAGCAGGGTGCATTTCTAGTTCTTTGCAATCTGCTATCCAGAGGCAAAGCATGATTGGACCAAATTCTACACCTAAAATAAAAAGCAAAAAACTTAACTCACTGTAAGTTAGCCTGCAAAATCTCACATGACAAAAAAAAAAAAAATAGACTTGGGGCTTAAAAGACACATGGAGTTCTAGGATTGGTAAATATTGCAGTACAAGCCACATGACATCATTTGAATAATGATAATGTCTATCTGTTAGTATGGCTAGAGAAAATAATCTGACTTATATTGAGTTTATGGAATTTAAAATCCTCTTCTCCAAATAAGATATTCATTGTATTACTGCCAAATGAAACTATAATCTTTATGCTACTGTCCACTTTTTCTACAAATTTGACCACTGACTCTAGGAGAGTGCACAACAAATTTGGGTGATGTGATTTAAGTACTTTTTGTTCCTTGTGTGCTTATACCATAACATTTAATGCATCCTTGTTAAATTACAAAAGTCATAGCTTCTGAAACAAAGCCCCGAGGATCCAAACAATAATTAAAGAAAGTTCCAGGGTCTACTTAGCAGATGTAGGGAAATAAAGGCTAATTTAGAAACTACTAAAAATATATAGATCTGTGGTTCATAATCAATGGACAGATAATTCTTTTCTTGACAACTATCATAATCATAAATATACATTTGGCATCTTATGTTTGTGTGTGTATGCAGAGATAATTTCTTTTTATTTTCTAATGTGTTTATTCCCTCAGAAGTCACACTGAGACTTATCAACAAATAAGCTTGCTGCTTAATACTTACATATTAATTGAGATGATAATATCATACACATACTATGTATAGGGGTCTGGCATCATGAAATTTTTTTCTAGTTAATCTTACACTTTACACAAAAATCTTTTACTTTATATATGTACTTTTATAGGTGCAAGGTCAATGTAAGGTGACAAGTTAGTTCTTAAATAATACAACTACAGGTTTTTTTGGCCTAGAACTTATCATCTTTACCAGAAAGTATAATTTTTCAATTATTTTCTCTGTTGCTAAATAAGCATTTTAGTGCTTCTTCCTCAGGGAAATAGATACGCAGAGAAACTGATAACTGTAAAGTCCTTATGGATTCACACTATTTATGAACAGCAGCAACATCTACCTATGTGGGCAGGTGAGGAGCTCCAGCAGATTGCGATGTGCAGCTCAGCCACAAGTACTCGTGGAGGCTCAGGCTCGCCAACTGCTGAAACTGACCAGAGGCACCAACAAATTTAATAACACAACGACATCAACATTTCTGTAGAAAGCATGCATTCTATTTGCTTAAGGCTATTAGTATTTAAACTCTGTGGCTCTGCTAAAGCAAATTTTTTGCATGCTGTTAGCAGTCTGGCAGTGTCCAGCATATGGGAACTGCTCGTGTTTTGATTGCATTAATTAATGTAGTTAGGAGCCTTCTTCTACAAGAATCTGAGTCATTGATCCAATGAACACACAAGTCAGTCAGCTGTGGAGGAGTCAGCATGAAGTTGTTTAGTCTAGTTCTTCTCAAATTTTAATGTGATTTGCAAATAACTTGATTTTGTTACATTGCAGATTCTGTTTAAGTGTGGAATGAACGAAGGCCTGAGATTCTGCATTCCTAAGCAGCTCTCTGGTGACCCAATGTTGCTGAATCACAACCATAACGAGTAGAGAAATGATTGAAAGACTTTTGCTTGAAAAAAACCCACACTCCTTCTTTCAGGTGACATGTAAACTGACTGCAGTATATGAACAATGGTAATTTCTATCTGTGGGTGTTATAGGAAACAAAGTTCAACGCAATGTGATGGTTCATAGCTCTCTTTGTAAATCTGACTTGGTAGAACTTACTGCTTTGCAGTTGTTGTAGAATGATGGAGAAGAAAACGGCCTTCCTCCTAACAAAGAGGCCTTACTGTTGATTAGGAAGCTGAAGTGCTGCAGGTCCCCTCAATTGAAGTTGCTGCTGGAACGAATGCATTTCCTCAGGTGAGCTCCTTAGAGGATCACTCTTTTGAATAAACACTTCAGGTCTGTCCTGGCTTCTGTCCCACAGACTGAAAATGTTGTTTCTTGAGTGTCCTTTATTCTTTATGGCATTGAATAAGACTTTTCTATTCACCAAGTTTTCAGAGAACAGAATGTTGGCAGATCTGGCCATAATTTCTTTTGTGTGAGTACAGAGAAAGTAAAATGTTTCGTGTTGGCAGAACAGTAGCATGTTCCAAACTTACTGAACAGACAAGTTATAAAATACACTTGTCTAAATAAACAGTCGTTCTTTGGATATAATACAGCCAAGAAAGGGACACCTCCGAAACGGCATTGAGAAAGTTTGATCATCCTGAAAGCAGGATGCGAAAACAGCATGGTGACAACCTGCTTTTTTTGCTGTCTGGGTGGCTGATGATACAGCACTGAACAATGCACAAGGTAATCCTCAAAAGCTTTGCTTCTCAAGGTCAAGTTCATACTGGCAATTACAGGGATGTTTGTTGAAGACACTTGAATGGCAATATAAATGCTGCCATTTAACCAAACTGGTTGATCGGGTGACTTTATGAATTGTGCTCCTTACTTTTCTTTGAAAGAATCACTTGTGTGGAAAGACAAAGGAGTTATTGGCCTAGACCAATTAGCCGTAAAGCTAACAGTCACTGGGAGATGAACCTGAAAGCATTCCCACAGAGCTGAGCGAAGTCCATTCACACTCAGCTGAACAGTCTTCAGCTTCTTGTCTCCCAGCTCTAGGAACATACATTGCCACAGGCATTCTTCTTGGACTCTTATCATCCGAAACACCAGCCAGTGAGAATGCAATCTTGACAGTGACTAGACTTTTAAACATTTTATTTTAGTTCATTCTATTTTGCTTTATGGAACGAGTTCTCATTATATAGCACAGGACGGCCTACAACTCCTGATCCCATTGCCTTACCCTCATGTAGGCTAGTTTGATGGCTAGTTTGAGCTGGGCTGCTGCACCTAACTTGAACTATAAATGGTGAGTGTTTGTGGATGAGTCTCTGTTGCTTAGTATATTATTACTTTTCCCTGCTGCTTTGGACACCTATACAAGTGACACAATCTGGGAATAGGTCTCTCTGTAGCACTTGGAGTGAACAGAAAAAAAAAAGTAAACATCCCTTTTTTTCTGCATAAACCACATATGCTAAGAAGAATGGCATTTTAACAGTGACTTTAAAGGAGGAAAACAAATGTGAAAACTAAACTGAAAGTGTAGTATGTCTTAAAATGTTTATTTCTATGTTTAACAATTATAAAACATGTCTTGATCATCAGTATTACCACAGGTCAGTATAGGATTTAGTGAACTTTATAGGGTAGTTACAAACACATATCTGTCATTAAATATTTGGCCTGGGTTTCAGCTGCTCAGTATGTGCTTTGATCAAACTGAAGTTAGTGAATTCTCCTTGGGAAAGCAGAAGACTCTGTTGGTAGGAAAAGCAGTCTGTCAATTTAGTGCTTACAACAACAACTTACCTTTGAAGAAAAGAAAAGAAAAGACTTTTATTTACTCTAGTTTTTTCTACCCTAGAAAATGCAAGTGTTTTCTATCCGGGCAGATGAGACCTTACAGGAAAGGCTCCTGTTCTGTGACTTACAATCCAGATGTCTCTGTGACTCAAGGGTATGACAAGCTAACTCTTAGGAGTTTTCTTTATTGCAGGTCTGAGGGACACCAGTAAGCAGCATTCTTCTTGAACAGGGTTTAGCCCCTCAAGGCTTCAGCATTGTATGATCTGTCATCTGAAAAAAAGTTCAAGAGATCAAAGAGCCACCTGACAAGAATATGGAGACCAAAGAATGGTGGCACCTACCTTTACTGCCAATTCTCTGGAAGCAGAGACAAATAAGTCTCTGTGAGTTCAAGGCCAGACTGATTCACATAGTACCAGGATAGCCAGGAGTTAAAAACTTAAAACAGAAGTGTACAGACATACAGAGCTTAACAATGCCATTGACATCAGGGGATGTGTAATGCTTCTCCTTGGGTTTCATGGACAGAACTAACCAAATGTACTTGCTTAGAAGACCAATAAATGAAGGCAGTCACATGGGACATTTGATAATTCTGTGCTACCAAAATGAAAAAACTTAAGGAAACATGCCTTATTGTTAAGATGAGACACTATAGATGAAGGAAGAAAGGTGGACAAGTGTGGACACCACTTTTTTTTTTTGCTTACATCTAAGTGATTTAATATTTTTAGCAGTTCAGTTTCATTCATGATTGGCATATTTTAACCCCTGCATGTCCTTGTACTGACAACCGAGTGGGAAGTGGAATCATTCTTGCCTCGCCTCGATTCTCTCAAAAACACTTTGTAGTTAGTGTCCTGCCTGTGGTTTAGTCTCTGCTTCACTCAGATTTGCCCTGTTACTTTTCTTTCCTACTTAATGTTTTTTTAGAATGTAACCACTCTTCTTTTATACCTAAAAAGCTCAGACTTTAGGTAACCAAATATTTTCCCTATCTTATGCTTGTAAATATTTGCTGAATACTCAAAAGGCAGGCTTGTCTGCTAAGGCCTCCATAAACCCCAACTGAGTTCCTTCAGACAAAGACAGACTGGTGTCTGTCTGGAATGTCTGGAGTGCTGCAGATCTTGATCTCACAGGCTCTTTCATACAATCACTCAGGAAAGCGTTGTAGTTGAGGTAACTTCAGGAGAAATGTAGAATTTATTCAAAAGCAAGTGAAGACTGAAATGGCATGGAATATGTAGGCTGAAGCACACATGAGACCTGAAGTCTCACTATATCCATGAGTGTAAGACATTATCACTAGAGACTCGTTTCTGTGTAAGAACTATAGGAGATGAAGAAAACAGACTCCATTGTCATTGAACTAAAATAGAAATGGTGCCCTCTTAAGAAGTCCTAGGCAGCTTGGAGAGTCTTTAGAAGAGTCAAGAGCAAGGTAGAGAAACTACAGTTCTATATGAAAGAGATATGATATGACTTCAGCAGGAAGGGAAGAATTTAGAATGTTTTGGAAATGGGTGTTCCCATAATCTTCCCAAGGCAGAGGTTGTTTGAAAACAAGGGAAGATCTATCATTTAACAGAAAGTATGTTTCATGACTTCTCAGACTTGAGGAAGGGAAAAGATGAATAAAGGACATTTCAAGGACAGATAAAGCTCAAATAAGTGTAAAATGGGCTTATTTTATTGAACAACCTGGACATAGTATTTTTTAAGACTCTCTTAAGAGAACATTTTCCATTTTGAGTTTTTCGCTTTTAAAAAATATTTATTTATTACTTCATTTACATCTCCATCACAGTGCCCTCTTTCCACCCCTCCCAGTCTTGCCCTCCCAACCTCTACCCTCTATCCCTTCCATCCCACTCATCTGGAGTGGAGTGTCCCTACATAACAGTCCCCAGCTCCAATTCAGCAGTTATATGAGGGCCAAGAGCCTCCTCATATATTGCGGGCCTACAAGGCAGCACCACTATGGCAAAGTGTCTCATTGATAGGAAAAAAAGTCTATGTTCCTGTTCCCTTTGGTGCATTGGTTGTAGTATAGTTATCCTACACTATATGGCCAAAATCTGACTATAAGTGAATAAATGTCATGTGCATCCTTCTGAGTTTGGGTTAGCTCACTCAGGATGAGCTTTTCTAGTTCCACCCATTTGGCTGCAAATTGGTGTGGTACATCTACACAATGGAATACTACTCAGCCATCAGAAACAGCATTCAGAAAGGAAATCATGCAATTTGCAGCCAAATGGAGAGAGGTTTTTGTTTTTGTATTTTTTATATGAATTATCCACAAGAATTAAAATATAGATTTTTTTTTATGCTAGGTGGTGGTGGCACATACTTTTAATACCAGCACTCAGGAGACATAGGCAGGTGGCTCTCTATGAGTTCGAGGCCATCTTGGCCTGCAGAGCAAGTTCCAGGACAGCCAGGGCTACACAGAGAAACTCTCTCTCAACAAATAAACAAACAAACAAGCAAAAAGCCAAAAACAGCAACAAAAAAGTAATTTTCATATTGTAAATTAATTTTTTAGGCCAGCTAGTATAGCCACCTCCATTACAATACCTTTTAAAAACTTTGAGTCCTCAGCAATACACAAGAACTATAGCAAACAGAGGAAGGCTGGGAATGGGAAAGGTAGTGCTCCCCAGAAATGAATACACTAATTTGTGGTCCAGTTTTAAACTTTCAGCCCTGAAAATATACATTCAAGTAACGTTATATGGACTCAATAGGTTGTATTCAGAAGTATATATGTATATTCATATACATATATGTATGCAGTTACATATATGTATATATAGATATACACATGCAATAACAGTTAGTGAAAAAGAGGCCATGAATTTGAAGGAGAGTGAAGAGTGGTATATGTGTGGGAGAAAGGAAAAATAAGAGAGATATGTTGTAAAATTTAAAATATTTAAATAATAACTTTTTGACAATAAACTAACATTAACCACTAACTAACTAAACTTTGTTCAACATATTTCTATGAATATGTCTTAACAAATAGTGGATATAAAAATTAGCATACCTCTTTTAGATGAATAAGTGATTCTTAGAAATGAAGTGTTTTATTTTACTGGGATATAAATTGCTAAGTAGTTATTAATTAGTTAGCCAAGTAACATTTATAGCTGCATTTCACTTGGAAAAACTGGTATCAAATTAATGAGTTGTATTTTATTTATGAAATGCAGTTCAACTTGTTGTATTCATATTTTCTTAGTATTGGAATTTATTTTATTACCTGGTGCTGAGTAAGTAATAGTAAAGCAGGAAACAGCATTTAATGAAGTATCTTGAGTAATGGGAAAATCATCCAAACCAATGCATATCAGCCTTTCTCCATTTATAAATTTCTTCATGACCATTATAAAATCAAGGGATATGAGTCCAGGAATTGCATAACAACATGATTGTACATGTGTTAGCAGGACTCATAGACACTTTGAAGACTATTTTCAGACTTTGGGTCAAAATTCATGATCAGTCATAAAAAGGGATTGAAAGGTTTTTCTAAAACATTGATTTTGACACATTTAGTTCTGTTTCTTTGGGTTTTGGAGAGTAGGTTTCTTTATGCAGCACAGGGTCATGTTGAACTTGTGATACTTTTGCTGAAACACATCCTAAGCCCTGGGATACAGCCATTTGCTACCACTCCTGTCTTTCAGTGATTTTCATAATATGAGATTTCAGTTTGGTGTTGAAAACTGGAGTTTGATTTGTCACCTGTTATAGGCACCATCTTCAGATGCTATAAACATTTTTACTCTCATGAATTAATCTGTAAACCTCAGGTGACAATAATAACTTCCTAAAATCATGCTTATTTCCCTTGCTATGCATGTTGCATAGTACCTGTCACAAACAATTTAAATAAGTGTTAATTGACTCATATTTATTCATTTATTCATCTTTTGGAATATTAATAAGATGTCTCAAAACCTCTTGATCACTTTGTAAATGTGCAATTGTGTTTAACAAATATTTATTGGATACTCACTTTGTACCAGGAGTCATGTTAAATTCATAAATACAGGTACTAATACTCCAGGGATTTTTATAATATAGTGCTATGTAAAGGCATAATTTCAACGCATTGTAAGTGACATAAGTGGGAGCAAGACTGGAAGGTTACTGAGGAGCAGTGTAACTGATGCTGTGCAGTCATAGAATCATCCATATTGAAACTGGTATTTATCTAGAAGCTAGTAATATGGTTATTAATGAACATTAAGATTGCTCACTATATTTGTGGCTTTGTTTCATGTATTACCTAACTTGTTCCTTAATCTACTTAAAATAAATCAAAAGATGTTGTCGCTGAGCCAAAATAGGATGAACAAAGTTTCAAATGATATGTAAAAAGTCAGTAACAGAATCTGAATATACTTTATGCCTCATATGCTTTATCAATGTTAAAAAGTTGAGAATATCATTTTAGAAAAGTCAAGTATCCTTGACATGTATATGAATATATGGAATGTTGTACAAAGGAACTAAGGGAAGAAATTTACAATGACAATTATAAATATATGCAACAAATTTCAAACAAGTGCAATAGACTTCCAAGCACAACAGGGTTGATTAATTGTAAGAGAAGAGAACAATCATAATTAAATGCCAGTTTCTGATGTGTAGACTTACATTCTACTGCACACAGGAAGCACATAGTGTGGAAAGATAGTGAAACCAGTACCAAATAAGCTAGGGTACTGAGGAAGCCAGTGGATGTACAGGAGTCTAGAGACATGATTAAAACTATGGATAAAATCAGATATATTTATCCCTCTCAGGTCTCTGAGGTGGTTGCAGAATAGATAGCTAGAGTCTCATAATTAAATTTTGAGTTTTTTAGGAGTCAAGAGAGTGTTATAGATCTAGGATGATGCTTTTAAAATTGTGTTGCAAGTTAGTATGAATGTTGATTTAGATATAGAACTTTAAACTCATGGAGACGGTTAAATAGTAGAATGTTAAAGTCAGGTACCAAATACATATGGACTGGTCATTGGGAATGTATGCTAAGCCATATAACCCTCATAACTGTGGCCTAATTGCCTCTGTTGTTTTGTATTGTATTTATTATTATAAGAGAAAGAGCCATTTGTTGGACTGAAAGGGGAAACTGTAGGGGGAAATAAGATATACCTTAAACTTAAAAGAAAAAAGAAAGGGAAGAGGATAAGGGGTTGAGGGTGGGAGGGTGGGACTGGACAGGGGTGTAGGGAGGGGATTGCCATTGAGATGTAACTTGAAGAAAAAAAAACTACGGATACATTTTGTTTAATGTGACTTTCAAGACAGTATGCAGAAAATATTGGATTATCATGTATACAGAAAATGGAGTTGAACTGTAATTCTTTTGACCAATATTTGCTCATCTTCTAAAATATACACCTATGGATTCTTATTTATTTCATATTAATTAAACTAATTATTTTATATTTCTTGCTTTGAGAAAAATATACAAACTGGGTTCTATGTTAAAGTTAAATATACCTTCTGTAAAAGTTGGGTAAAATATTTTATTTTAGTCTATCAAAATCAGTGGTAGAACTTTCATAGATGAATCTAATGAAATTCATGTTAGAATAAAAAAACAATTAAAATAAACAAAACAGGGATTCCAAGATGGTGGCCACCCGCACAGACACATTTTGAACGTGGGGAAAAGAGCAATAAAAAGCACAGAGTTATTGGACACTGTGCAAAAACTGGAGGGACTAGACCCTCCGGGAACACACACAGCTCTCAAGGGACTGTTAAAAGTTCCAGGGCAAGGCTCTCCCCTCATCTCTCTCAGACACAGAAGCCACTAAATCTGGGACTCGGGAACTCCCATTTGGAAAGGCGCTGGTAAGATCGGCTCTAATACACAGCAGGCAGAATCAGATCCTTCACGGGGATCACTCACCAGCCTACTAGGCTCCCCCCACACCTCAGGTGGACCTTGTAGCTACTTAGGAAAATTTGTGGGCTAGTTCAAGTCTTAGCAAGGCAGAAACAGGGCGCAAGGCAGGAGGTCCCAAGCCGTGCAAGCCACGGAGGATCTGAGCGGGAAACCCACACAGTGAAGTGGCAGGGCTTGGAGCTCACAGAGGCACACAGACACAGAGCTAGCAGTGGAGATGCACAGAGGCCGAGGGCTCCAAAACGTGGAAGCCAGAAGCCAGGGGACCATAGCTGTATTCTGGAAAACCCAGACATATTAGGCATGAAGCCGGGCCCTCTCAGTCTCCGTGATGACAACCAGAGTCCACAGAATCCGTGTCTAGGCAAACAGGTCCATACCATCAGAACCACTACAGGCTGATCACTCAGTGTGCAACATAGAGAAGTCTGACTTGGGAGCAGTGAAACAATCCCGGGCCATTTCTCATTACCTGGGAATAGGCTGCACCAGCTCACAGTGCTGCAGGCTATTAGAAATACAGTGACCCTGAGATCCCCCTGTAAGCAACGACAGAGAGCCAAGCAATTCGACTGCTACACCAAAGCATCCCCTGTGGGTCCAAGCCCAGAAGACAATGAGAGCAGACAGATAAACATATCCATATGGCCAAAGGTCCAAGAAAAAACAGAAATCAAGGAAATATGACTCCAACAACGCAGGACTATCCTAACTCATCCAATTCGGATGACCTAACAACAGCAGAAACACATGAAAATGATGACAATTCTGCATTATGGAAAGTGATAGAGTCCCTTCAAGAAAAACTTAAATCTATGAAGGAATTCAAAGAAGCCACAATTTTACAAGTCAAAACAACAAATAACACCATTAAAGAGCTCCAAGCCAAGGTGACTCAGCTTGAAAAGGAAAAGGACAAAGCAAAGAAAGATTTCCAGACAAAAACAAGCAAACTGGAGAAGGAAATGTACAAAACGAAAATAATATTCAAGACATGAAATAGAAACAATAAAGAAATCACAGTCAGAGTTCAAAGAGGAAGTGGAGAATCAAGGGAAGAGAACAGGAGCTACAGGTGAGAGTATCAAAAATAGGATACAAGAGATGGAAGACAGGATCTCAGGCATGGAAGATTTGATGGAAGAAATCAGTACAACATCCAAAGAAAATGAGAAGGCTAAAAGAATCTCTCACCCACAACATCCAAGAAATCAAGGACTCAATGAAAAGACAGAACCTAAGAATTATAGGCCTAGAAGAAAGAGAAGACTCCCGACTCCAAGGTCCAGGAAATATCTTCAACAAAATCATAGAAGAAAACTTTCCAAACCTGAAAAAAGAGAGGCCAATAAAAATCCAAGAGGCTTACAGAACACGCCACATAATAATTGAAACACCAAATGTACAGACAAAGAAAGGATATTAAAAGCTGTAAGAGAAAAAGGTCAAGTCACATACAATGGCAGACCCATCAGAATTACACCTGACTTCTCCTCAGAAACTTTAAAATCTAGAAGGGCCTGGACAGATATCCTACAAGTCCTGAGAGAACATAGGTGCCCAGCCAGACTACTATACCCAGCAAAACTCTCTATCAACTCTCTATCATGGAAAACAAGATATTCCATGACAAAATCAAACTCAAACAATATCTACCCACAAATCCAGCCCTAAAGAAAATCCTGGAAGGAAAATTCCAACCCAGAGAAGAAAACTACACCCAAGAAAACAAAGGGAATAGAAAAATCCCACAGCAACTAAACCAAAAGAGGCACAGGACGATCACCTATACCAAACTAATGGGAAACAACAACCCCAGGTAACCAATATCCATCAACAT
Organism: Lophiomys imhausi; assembly: GCA_907164525.1. Taxonomy (NCBI): domain Eukaryota; kingdom Metazoa; phylum Chordata; class Mammalia; order Rodentia; family Muridae; genus Lophiomys; species Lophiomys imhausi. The sequence continues at coordinate 4,704,889 of CAJQZJ010032984.1, read as the reverse complement.
CAATGGACACAACTCCCCAATAAAAAGACACAGGTTTAAGATTGGATCCACAAGCAAGACCCGTCTTTTTGCTACATACAAGAAACGCATCTCACTATCAAAGATAGACACTAACTCAGAGTAAAGGGCTGGGAAAAGGTTTTCCAAGCAAATGGACCCGGGAAGCAAGCTGGAGTAGCCATCCTAATATCAAATAAAACAGACTTCCAACTGAAGTTAATGAAAAAAGACAGAGAAGGACATTATATACTCATTAAAGGGAATATTCATCAAGAGGACATCTCAATATTGAACATCTATGCCCCAAATACAAAGGCACCTACATTTATAAAAGAAACGCTTCTAAAATTTAAATCGCACATCTATCCAAACACTTTAATAGTGGGAGACTTCAATACCCCACTCACAACTATGGACAGATCATCAAGACAGAAGCCAAACAGAGAAATAATGGGTCTAACAGCGATCATGAACCAAATGGACCTAACAGATATCTACAGAACGTTTCACCCAAACACAAAGGAATACACCTTTTTCTCAGCACCACACGGAACCTTCTCCAAAATCGACCACATACTCGGACACAAAGATAGTCTCAACAGATACAAGAAAATTGAAATAACACCTTGTATCTTATCAGATCACCATGGAATAAAGCTGGTCTTCAACAGCAAACAAATCAACAGAAAGCCTACACACACATGGAAATTGAACAGCTCCTTACTTGATGACTACTGGGTCAGGGATAAAATAAAGAAGGAAATCAAAGACTTCTAAAAATCCAACGAAAATGAAGACACAACATACACAAACCTATGGGATACAAAGAAAGCTGTGCTACGAGGAAAGTTCATAGCACTAAGTGCCTTCAAAAAGAAAATTGTGACAGCTCATATTAGCGAATTAACAGCTAAGCTAGGTGAATTGGAAAAAAAAAAAAAAAAAAGAAGCAAACACTCCCAAGAGGAGCAGAAGGCAGGAAATCATCAAACTTAGGGCTGAAATCAACAACTTAGAAACAAAAAGAACTATACAAAGAATCAATGAAACCAAGAGTTGGTTCTTCGAGAAAATCAACAAAATAGACAGACCCACAGCCAAATTAACTAAAAAACAGAGGGAGAAAACAGAAATCAACAAAATCAGATATGAAAAGGGAGAAATAACAACAGACATTGAGGAGATACAGAGAATATTTGGATCATACTTTAAAAACCTATAATCCACCAAATTTGAAAACTTAAGTGAAATGGACAATTTTATTGATTGATTCCATGTACCAAAGCTAAATCAAGATCAGATGAACAGATTAAACAGCCCTATAACCTCAAAGGAAATAGAAACAGTCATTAAAAATCTCCTAACCAAAAAAAGCCCAGGGCCGGAGGGCCTTAGCACGGAATTCTACTGGACCTTCAAAGAGGAGTTAACACCAATACTTTTCAAACTCTTTCACAAATAAAATCTGAAAGAACATTGCCGAACTCATTCTATGAGGCCACAGTCACCCTGATTCCTAAACCACACAAAGACCCAACAAAGAAAGAGAACTTCAGATCAATCTCCCTCATGAACATAGATGTAAAAATACTTAATAAAATACTAGCAAACCGAATTCAAGAACACATCAAAAGTATCATACACCATGATCAAGTAGGCTTCATCCCAGGAATGCAGGGATGGTTCAATATATGAAAGTCTATCAACGTCATTTACCATATAAACAAGATGAAAGAAAAAAACCACATGATAATTTCGCTAGATGCAGAAAAAGCATTTGACAAAATCCAACACACCTTCATGCTAAAAGTTCTGGAGAGAATGGGCATACAAGGACCATACCTAGAAATAATAAAGGCAACAAACAGCAAGCCAGTGGCCAACATCAAATTAAATGGAGAAAAGCTTGAAGCATTCCCTCTAAACTCAGGGACAAGACAAGGATGTCCACTTTCATCATATCTCTTCAATATAGTACTTGAAGTTCTTGCTAGAGCAATAAGACAACTAAAGGAGATCAACAGCATAAACATCGGAAACGAAGAAGTCAAATTTTCCCTATTTGCATATGATATGATAGTATACATAAGCGACCCCAAAAATTCCACCAGAGAACTCTTACAGCTGATAAACACCTTCAGAAATTTGGCTGGATACAAAATTAAGTCAAAAAAGTCCTTCTATATACAAAAACAAATGTACTGAAAAAGAAATAAGGGAAACAACCCCCTTCACACTAGCCACAAACAATATAAAATACCTGGGAGAAACTCTAACCAAACAAGTAAAGGACCTATACAACAAGAGCTTCAAGCCCCTGAAGAAAGAAATGGAAGAGACCTTTAGAAGATGGAAAGATCTCCCATGCTCATGGATAGGTAGGATCAACATAATAAAAATCCTGTACAGTAAAAAAGCATCTGGAGGTAACCCATCCCAGATTTAAAGCTGTACTACAGAGCAATAATAGTAAAAAGAGCATGGTATTGGTATAGAAACAGACCAGTAGATCAATGGAATCGAATTGAAGACCCAAAAATGTACCCACTCACCTATGGCCAACTAATCTTTGGCAAAGAAGCCAAAACCGCACAAAGGAAGGACAGCATCTTCAACAAATGGTGCTGGTCCAACTGGATGTCCACTTTCAAAAGAATGAAAATAGACCCATACTTATCACCTTGCACAAAACTTAAATCCAAGTGGCTCAAAGACCTTAACATAAGGCCTGCCACACTAAATCTACTAGAAGAAAAAGTAGGAGAAACACTCGAACTCATTGGCACAGGCGACAACTTCCTGAACAGAACACCAACAGCTCAGGACCTGAGATCAACAATGAATAAATGGGACCTCATGAAACTGAAAAGCTTCTGTAAGGCAAAAGACACTGTCATTCGACCAAAACAGCAACCAACAGACTGGGAGAAAATCTTCACCAACCCCACATCTGATAGAGGGTTATTATCCAAAATCTACAAAGAACTCAAGAAACTAAATGCCAAGAAACCAAATAATCCAATCAAAAAATGAGAGACGGAGCTAAATAGAGAATTCACAAAGGAGGAATCCCTAATGGCCAAGAGACACCTGCAGAAATGCTCAACATCCTTAATCATCAGAGAAATGCAACTCAAGACGACTCTGAGATTCCATCTCACACCTGTCAGAATGGCTAAGTTAAAGAGCTCAACTGACAGCACATGCAGGCGAGGGTGTGGAGAAAGGGGAACCCTACTCCATTGCTGGTGGGAGTGCAGGCTTGTCCAACAACTATGGAGGTCAGTAAGGTGATATCTTAGAAAACTTGGAATAACTTTGCCTCAGGACCCAGCCATACCACTTCTAGGTATACACCCAAAGGACACCTCACGGAGTCATAGGGAAGTCTCCTCATCTATGTTCATAGCAGCCTTATTTGTAATAGCTAGAAACTGGAAACAACCCAGATTTCCCTCAACTGAAGAATGGATTAAAAATTTGTGGTACATCTATACAATGGAATATTACTCAGCTATCAGAAAAAATGAAATTATGCAATTTGCAACCAAATGGATGGAACTAGAGAAGCTCATCCTGAGTGAGCTAACCCAGACTCAGAAGGATGCACATGGCATCTATTCACTTATAGTAGGATTTTAGCTATATAGTACAGGATATCTGTACTAAAACCAACACACCAAAAGGAACGTGGACATAGACCTTTTTTCTTTTTCCTTTCTTTTTTTGTTGTTGTTCTTTGTTTTTGTGGGTTTGTGTGTTTGTTGGTCTTTTTTTTTAGTTTTCTCCTCGTAGCAAGGAGACACCTTTCACTGGCAGTACTGCCTCATAGGCCCCCGGTGTATGAAGAGGCTCTTGGCCCTCATATGACTCCTGAACTGTGGCGAGGGACTCTTATGTAGGGACACTCCACCCCAGAGGAACAAGACGGAAGGGTTAGGGGGTAGAGGATGGAAGGGTGGGGCTGGGAAGTGGGTAGGAGGATAATGTGATAGATATGTAACCTGAAGCAACAAACAAATATATTTATTAATTAAAAAAAAGCATGTAACAATTTTAAAACACTGTAAATAAAATAAAGGTTGCAGCCGTTCAACCTGGTTTTATAAACCTCCAAGAGTCGAAAAAACTGAGAGCTAAGGTAAAATACATGAAAAGTGTGGTGTTAGCCCATGCCTTTAACTTCAGCAGAGATGGGAGGAGCACTATAGTGTTAGTGGTCTTATAAATTCTAGAGTTACACGGAACAGGGTGGTGAGGGTGCACACCCTTAATCCCATCATTCAAGAAGAGTACACCCTTAATCCCAACACACTAGAGACAGAAACAGGCAGATCTCAGAGCTCAAGGTCAGCCTGATACAAAATAAACTCTAAATAGAGAAAAACTTCGAACCAGGAGTGGTGGAACACATCTTTAATCCCTTCCTATGGGAACCACAGGTCTTTGATCCCAATAATTAGAATGCAGAGACAGACACATAGGATTTGGAAGGGCTTAAGTTTAAAAGCTACTTATAAAAGGCCTACTCAATACAAACAAATTATCCTTTGAGATCTCAAAATATATACACTAAGGCTTGTTTAGCTCCAAAATAACAAAATAATTTCTTCTTTAATCCAGATTGAAAGATAATACTTTATATATTTTCAAAAAATCAAATTTGCTTTAGGAGAAATATTACCTGACCACCCCCCCCAAAAAAAAAAAAAGGTAATTGTCCCAGAGTTAGGATTAGGGCAGGGCTCTGTTCTTATCTTTCCAGGAGATTTAAAGCATCCATTCAAGGAATCCAGGGACAACTGGACAATGGAAACCTCAACAGAAAACAGAATCAGACACCAAAGAAGATGAATGGCCCAGATGATTCAGCCTTGCAGACTCCCTCAATAGCTGTTTCCATCAAAAGTTTACAACCACAACAACTCAAAATCGCCAAGGTTGTTCAGCTCCACACACTGCTCCAGCCAGAACTTCAGTAAAGCCTGGAATATCAGCTTCTGCCTACAAACTTCTTAGGATATCTAAACAGCTGAGCACAAAAAGACTGAACATAAAAGGATTGTACTAGCATTTTAACCATTTTTCCATTCTGGTATGGACCCCAAACAGGTTTACTATGACCCAAATCAGCAGGAAGTCATTTTAAGAGAGCGACGTACCATGCCCAGAGGGTGGGGAGGGTGTTCTCCCCCCCTTTTTGGTTATTTGAAGGATAACAGAAAACTTTGCTATTTAGGGGAAGACACTACAAGCTGTTAAATGGTCTTGATAAATGGGTTTTGGAGGTTAGATCCAGGGAATTACTTCTTTTCCTTTTCTGTATCCTTCTTTCTCTCCTATGTAGGAGTGCACAGACTTGAGAAAAATGGGACATAGACATAGTATGAGTAGGACCAAAAAGAAGGGACCGATTATTGAATATGCCCTTATACCTTTGTATATTGATACAAAATTAGTATTATATTTGGCTAAAGTGGTATTGACCATTGTATATTGTGCAAAATTAAGATTGTATTTGACTACATCGGTATTGATCTTTGTATATTGATACAAAATTAAGATTATAGTTGGCCACAATGGTATTGACTCTTGTTTATTGACATAATATTAAGATTGTATTGGGCTACATAGGCATTGATCTTTGTATATTGATACATAATTAAGAGTACATTTGTCCACATTGGAATAGATCTTTGTATATTGATACAAAATTAAAGGTAATGCTTCTTAAAGGTATTGTACCTATAGATACTTAAAAATGAAATGTGAAGCTCTGGTATCTTGATACCAACCGTCTTAAACCGTTTAGGATAGTTAAGAAATACAAACTCCTAGTCATGCAAGCATGTCATCTTGTTAGCTACTATGACAGTCTATCACAGATATTCTCTAAGCTACTCAGAAATCAAGTTGTTAAGATACAAGCAACATTTGCTTGTCTAAATACAAGAGATAGATAGGGCACCTTCAAAAACCCCAAGAGATTTGCAGAATATGGCATTCAAAGATGTTGTCTTAAATTAAGATTTTTTTTGATATCGAGACATATCAGCTCCTGAGAGCACCCCCTATTCTACTCCAAGTAGAAGATGAGCATCGAAGAATCTCCAGTGTGAGATGGTTGAATTAGTGGCAAGCCTATCTCTTAGCATGAAAAAACCCCTTGCTTCAACTGCAGACAGAATGCTGTCCAAAAAGGACAAAACTTGGTAGCAGGGAAGTCGACCGCCTAGCTCTGCCAAGACAGGGTACGTAAGTCCTTCATAATCCCTGCTCTACAATCAATGTCTGTCAGAGAAACAGGACCAAAAGGCTGAAGATTGATGCTGTAATGTATGGAGAGAAAATAGGAACTGTCCAGGCAGTCACTGGTTTGTCATTTCTTAATTTTGGATGATGCAGGCCCTGCACTTCCTACATAATCAGATATGTTTATCCCTCTCAGGTCTCTGAGGTGGTTGAAGAATAGATAGCTAGAGTCTCATAGTTAAATTTTGAGTTGTTTAGTAATCAAGAGGGTGTTCTGGATCTAAGAAGATATTTTTAAAATTGTGATGCAAGTTAGTATGAAAGCTGAGTCAGATATAGAACTTTAAACTCATGGAGATGGTTAGATGGTAGAATGTTAAAGTCAGGGGCCAAATATGTATGAACTGGACATTGGGAATGTATGCTGGGCTATTTAACTCTCATAAATGTGGCGTATTCATTTCTGTTGTTTTGTATAATATTTACTGTTATAAGAGAAGGAACCATTTGTTGGAATGAAAGGGAAGCTGTTGGGGGGAAGAGGGTGGAAGGGTGGGACAGGAAGGGGGAGAAGGGAAGCGATTGTGTCTGAGATGTAACTTGAAGAAATAAAAAAATAAAGTATAAAAAAAAAGAAAAAAGAAAACAAAGAGAAAAGTATATATAATTCCTTTTTTTGTTTTTGTTGTTGTTTTTAGTAGAACCATGAAGGGATGGTTAGTTGCTTTTATTTATTTATTTGTGTTTAGTTATACAAAATTTCTCAAAATGATCACACCCAATTCTTTACTATAAATTTCTCGTTTCATTTTTTTAATTTTCTACTGACTTCTCTGAACATCTGAAAGAAAAAAATGGAGACAGAGGGAAATTTTATCTGTTTCCAAAAATTATTGATCTTAATAAAATGCTCTAGAGAAATCTCCCATATCACTAAGTTAAGAGTGATAAGAGATGATAGAACAGCCAGAGTTTTAATTTTCTTATTATCTTCATGTTTTATAATCTAAATATTATGGGTCATTAGAATCATTGTCATATGCAAAATTTGAAGAAAAAAGGTATTTCTATGATCACATGGTTAGCTACATAGGGACAGACTTGGAATTTTAGATACATGTGTATGTTCTTTAATTAACAAATGTTTCATTGTCCAGTTAACAGGCTTATGACCGTGAATCAATCCTTGATGGTGTCCATATCGAAGTCAACACATCTCCTATAAGGCTACAAAGGAATGCATCCTCTGTGGCAAGATTTCAGCAAGTGCAGGACAAATAAAATGCATGCTTTAAAGTAACAGGAAGGAAAATATATATCATTAATTTTATTTGTACATTTACTTATGAATTATAAAGCAAAACTCACATAGTACACACTCTCTCACAAACACATACACACATATACATTCTCTCTCACACACACAAACATACACATTCTCCCTTTCTCACACACATACCCACTCTCCCCCCCCACATACATGAACCCTCCATATTTTCTGAAGCATAATTTGCATATCTGGAAGAGCATTATTCCACACAGTCCACTCAAAAATTTTTCTTCTTACTCTAAATTTGTCCTGTGGTTTTCATCACTTATACCCAGGGACCAAAGACAAAGAATGACTTTCATTTAGTGCATGTGAGTAGCATGACAGATCCAGATTAGAAAGATTTTGAACAGAGTAGAGGTACCCATGAGGTCATCAAGCCATCTTATGAGAGACTATTGTTTACAATGAGTTGTCTGCCGAGATGATGTGTTCAGAACAATGTTATATACCCAGCATTCTCTGTCTGCTAATCTACTGAAAATATGCTGAGTGTGCATTCATAAAGGAAATAAAATCAGCAGCGTGGTTACAGGCAATATGAAATATTCTACCTAAGCAAACAGTTTAACAGTGGGATAATTCATAACCTTGAATTTTAAGAAGCTGAGATATGCATGCAGTTTTAATTATAAGCAAACAATTTTTGGATTGTAACATATCTGCTACTTTAATGTTTGACTTTCCACAACTTGACTATATTGGAGTCAGTTGTTGTGGAACAAATGAATGGCAAGAATTGGGGAATATTTGATTTTTGAAAAAAAAATTGATGCTTTAGGCTCAAAGTTCCATCTTCTTGAACTCTTTTCCTAATTAAAAAAAAAATCTTTCTGCTAAAGTTTTCAATGAGTTTGCTGATTATTGGAATACAATTCTAACAGAAGACGTCAGGAAGATTAATTTGTGTGGGATCCATGTTCCTGGTATCTCAATGCCAGAAATTCCAAGTTGAGGGTTGAGTTTTATATTTGAAAGGTGTGAAATTTCTGTCCCAGTTAGCTGACAACTTAAAGAAAAGGAGAAGTACACAAAAAAGAAGAAACCAGAATATGAGATAAGTGTGTATAGAAAGATGTTTGAAATTTAATATAGATTTTTGAAGTTTTGTCATGAGATGAGAAAGCTAATCATTTAACTATTGTTAATGTCTGTCATTAAGTCTTAAAACCTTGATTATCTATGAGGAAAATAAGATGAGAAAATCTTCAATATCTTTTAATTGTAGAGAACTCTTCGCATATGTTAGTAAGTTTTACTTAATCTTTGTCTCCATTTAGTGTAAGCCACAGAAATATGGGAATAACAAATAATTTACAGTTAATATTAATGACAAGTTCTTATTGGCTTAGATGTATACTGCCATGTAGAATTAGTTCACATGATGAGACCAGAACCAGAACAAATGTACTCCTCTCACACAGTCTTCCCCCAGAACAAGGTATTACTAAGGTCTACCCAGTAAAAAACATGGGTACTTAAATGGAAAGAGAAATTCACCGTGAAAGATAAGGCCACATAGTACAGAAAGTTTAGAGAGCAGTTTAGCATCACAGTTAGATACATCACAGGTTATTCTTTCCTAAGTCAGTTAAAGATCTTGTTTCTTTCATTTTGCTGTGCAATTGTTATTATGGCTTTTCTAGGGAAGGATTCTGTTCTTGAAACTGTATATAAAACTCTCATGAGAAATCATTGATATGTAAGAAATACAGTTTTTGGGACTTTTTACTTTGGTGACATATGTGTGAGTGTGTGTGTAGGTATATATAATATATGTATGTGTAACACACAAATTATTATGCATGTATTTATAACATATATCAGCAACATCCAATAATCTATGTGACATATAACTCACTAAGTAAATATTCATGGAAGAACTTTTTTTTAAAGACAGAGTTTCTCTGTGTAACAGAGAACTGGCTGTCCTGGATTTGCTTTGTAGACAATGTAGGCCTCAAACTCCCAGAGATCCTCCTGTCTCTGCCTTCCCAATGCTGGGATTAAAGGCATGTGCCACCAAGCCTGACCTGAAGAACATTTTTAAATCTTTAAAAAACATTTAAATCCGTGACAGCATACAGGACACATAGCTATGTTTTGTTGATTTTTTAAAAATAAATAATGAGAACTCAGGTTGAATTTAGTTAATCTTATCATCCAGTCCATTTTTTTTTTCTAAATACAAGGCCTTCATTTCTTGCAGATCACAGATTTTGGGTATAATCATATAGAGATGAAGAATTAAGTGTTGCAAACTGAAGATATTTACTTATTAAAATTATATTAATACTTTAGTAAACTATATAAAAAATATAAGGAGACAAACATGTACATTTATAGAACTGTATGTCAGTCAGGCCAGATCCTGCAGAAGGGATTCCCAGCATGACCTCATTCCTCTGTGAGGACACAGAGTAGTCCTTGTTCAGACATATACCATCTTATCCTGCAAGCTCTTCTTCTCTTGATGGCTTCCTTCTATGCATGTGCATCTCTAGTTGTCTGCTTCTTAGAGAAGACATTTCTTTTCCTCATCCACCAACCATTGGAGGAGGGATGGGGCCACAAAGATGACTGATTCAACTCATTCTTCCTGGAGGGTTTCCTGGTGGCCATCTTCTACCATCATATTTTGAATCAGACCAGCTTCCAGAGGCTATCCTTTTTTTTTTTTACATCTTGCTGAAGCAGTGTTTAAAAAACAAAAACAAACCAAAACAAATTCTGCTATTCACCAGAAGAAATCTGCAATAAAAGACAATCTCCATGGGGACTGATTCCGACTGCCCAACACTTGTCCATTCAAGATGTAACCACCTTCCCTCTGATCGCCTGCTTCCAAGCGACTCCATCCAGTACATTTTACAAATATATATTGTATAGAATTTCTCCCAGTATCCTCTCATATTATTGATTTAATTTTAAAATATTCAGGATACTGTTTTCCCACATTTTACACTGTAAATTTTACTATTATAAAATAACAGATTGTGGTTGTCATTGTAGTAGTAATTAAATGTATAGATCTTTCCTTTCAAAGATATTTAATTAGGAATAAAACAAAAAATCCATAATGTTAAGCTTCTGTGCTTATCCCAGGTTTGGGTCAAATTATAGCTAACAGGGGGATAAGGTAGTCTGCAAATAATTACATTTCCTGAAGCCTAACATAGCAACTAATTTCATTATCTAATATAGCAGCCATTCTGTGCATGCTTCTTAGAATTTTAGATGACACAGACTTTTATACAAAAAAACTAAAAAAATATTACCAGCATCAAAAGAAAAATGAAGATTATGAATGATTTCAAATGTCAAAAAGAAGTTCAAAGAATTAAATTTTATATTTCACAGATAAAATCTTTGATCAGAAACCTCTTTTAATACATCATGATTGCAATCCTTATATTTTATATGCAAATGTAGAATGTTATTAACAACTAACCTAAGTTAAAAGGTTTTTAAATCCATTAACTATGTTCCTTGGTTTCTTTGTTCTTTTCTCTTTTATGGAATTTTGCTTTCCTATTCTTAAAACCTATCATACTTTAAAGATGAAAGAGCTTTATTTCAGCTCAAAAACTAGTGACCAATTACCTACCATTTATTGAATGGCTATAGTTCTGTGTTCACTCACTGAATGGCTGTGGTTCTGTTCACTTAGTGGGAACAAGAAAGACTGATAGGATACAGTCAACTTATAGGAGAAATAATGAGAAACATGAGGTTTACATGAAAAACACTCAGTTCCTGATACTAACTTTCACAAAGAGAATCGTAATTCCCATGAACAACGAAGTGAGACAGTGAGGTGGCATCCTGACAAATTATATGAGAATTCATGGAAAAATACTTGATCTTAAGTACAATCTGCTATGTAAACGGCAATGCTATGTAACATTAAGAAGATAAATACAAGTGAGTCAGATACTGTGTAGTATATGCTCAGTTTCAGCATTAGTGATTCTGCACTCATGAAGTAGGTGGACAATGGTCATGGTACTTACTTTATGTGTCTATATATGGAGTACACAATCAGGCAGAAATTGTATTTTTGAGACACATACCCTCAATTAAACTTTGCTATAAATGCTTTTGATCAGTTTTCTTGTACTGTCATTCCTCTATGAAGTTTCTTCTCACCTGTCAGACGTGTCACCTCTTAGGGGAAAAATGTAGGGATATTTAAAATGGAGAAATATGTAAAATTCTAAACATATGCATCTTCTAGTTCTATTATTACTTTTTTAAATGTTTATTTATTACTTCAACTTACATCTCCACCACAGTCACCTCTCTCCACCCCTCCCGGTCCCACCCTCCCATCCTCTCCCCCTTCTTCCATCTATCCTACTCCTTCAATGTGGGGTGCCCCTATATATCAGCCCCCTCAGTTCAGCGGTGATATGAGGGGAAAAAGCTTCTTTTTGCACTGGAGGGGCCTATATGGCCACTCCACTAGGGCAAAGTATCCCACTAAAAAGTAACAAAGTTTATGTTCCTGTTCCTTTCAGTCTGTTGTTTATAGGATAGTTATTCTGTACTATATAACTAAAAGTCAGTTATAAGTGAGTAGATGCTACGTTCGTCTTTTGGGTCTGAGTTAGCTCACTCAGGATGAGCTTTTCTAATTCTATCCATTTGTTTACAAATTGCATGATTTCCTTGTTTTTGATAGCTGAGTAATATCCCATTGTGTAAATGTACCACAGATTTCTTTCTTTCTTTCTTTCTTTCTTTCTTTCTTTCTTTCTTTCTTTCTTTCTT
>CAJQZJ010032984.1:4664452-4692524 GCA_907164525.1 Lophiomys imhausi | reverse complement strand
CTTTCTTTCTTTCTTTCTTTCTTTCTTTCTTTCTTTCTTTCTTTCTTACTTTCTTTCTTTTTAATCCATTCTTCAGTTGAGGGACATTTGAGTTGTTCATTTTCTAGCTATTACAAATAAAGCTGCTATGAACATAGTTGAGATGTCCTTGTAGTTTGATGAGGAATCTTCTAGATGTATACCGAGGAGTGGTTTTATGGCTTGGTCTCGAGGTACAGCTATTCCAAGTTTTCTAAGATATTGCCAGACTGATTTCCATAGTAGTTGTACAAGCTTGCACTCCCACCAGCAATGGAGGAATGTTCCCCTTTCTCCACAACCTCACCAGCATGTGCTGTCATTTGAATTTTTTGATCTTAGCCATTCTTACAGGTGTGAGATGGAATCTCAGAGTGGTCTTGAGTTGTATTTCTCTGGTGACTGGGATGTGGAGCATTTCTTTAAATGTCTCTTGAACATTAGAGACTCCTCTTTTGTGAATTCTCAGTTTAGCTCTGTTCCCCATTTTTTTGGGGGGGTGGATTATTTGGTTTCTTGGTGTTTAATTTCTTGTGTTCTTCATAAATTTTGCATATTAGTCCTCTGTTAGATGTGGGGTTGGTAAAGATCTTTTCCAAATCTATAGGTTGCTGTTTTGTTCTAATGACAGTGTCCATTGCCTTACAAAAGCTTTTCAATTTCCTGAGGTCCCATTTATGGCTTGTTGATCTTAGAGCTTGGGCTATTGGTGTTCTGTTCAGGAAGCTGTCTCCTGTGCCAATGAGTGCAAGGTCTTTCCCCATTCTCTTTTCTTTTTTTTTTTAATACTTTATTTTTTTTTCTTCAAGTTACATCTCAGTAACAAACCCCTCCCTATTCCCCCTTCCTATCCCGCCCTTCCACCCTCTTCCCTCCAGAGGTTTCCCCTTTCAGTCCAACAGCTGGTTCCTTCTCTTATAACAGTAAGTATTATACAAAACAATAGATATAAATATGCCACATTTATGAGAGTAAATTGGCCCAGTATACCTTCCCAATGTCCAGTTTATACATATTTGGCCCCTGACTTTAACATTCTACTATCTAACCAACTCCATGAGTTTAAAGGTCTATATGTGACTCAACATTCATACTACCTTGCAACACACTTTTAAGAGTATCTTCTTAGATCTATAACACCCTCTTGATTCCTAAACAGTTCAAAATTTAACTATGAGACTCTAGCTGTCTACTCTTCAACCACCTCAGAGACCTGAGAGGGATAAATATATTTGCTTATATAGGAAGTGCAGGGTCTGCAGCTTCCAAAACTAAGAAAGAACATACCAATAACTGCCTGGACAGTTCCCATTTTCTCTCCATACATTCCAGCATCAATCTTCAGGCTTTGGGTCCTGTTTCTCTGACCGACATTTGTTGTAGAGCAGGGATTATGAAGGACTTACCTACCCTGTCTTGGCAGAGTTAGGCTGTCGACTTCCCTGCTACCAAGTTTTGTCCTTTTTGGACAGCAGTCTGTCTGCAGTTGGTGCAAGGGGTTTTTTCATGCCAAGAGAAAGGCTTGCCACTAATTCAACCATCTTACAGTGGAGGTTCTTCGATGCTTATCTTCTACTTGGAGTAGAATAGGGGGTGCTGTCAGGCGTTGATATGTCTCAATATCAAAAAAAATCTTGATTTAAGATAATGTCTTTGAATGCCATATTCTGCAGATCTCTAGGGGTTTTTGAAGATGCCCTATCCATCTCTTGTATTTAGATAAGCAAATGTTGCTTGTCTCTTAGCAACTTGATTACTTTGTAGTTTAGAGAATATCTGTGATAGACTGTCATAGTAGCTAACAAAGTGACATGTTTGCATGACTAGGAGTTTGTTTTGACTATCCTAGACCATTTTAGACGGTTGGTATCAAGAGGTCAGAGCTTCACATTTTATTTTTAAGTATCTCTAGGTATGATACCATTGGGAAGCGTTACCTTTAAATTTGTATCAATATACAAAGATCTATTCAATTGTGGTTAAATATACTCTTAATTATGTATCAATATACAAAGATCAATGCCTATGTAGCCCAATATAATCTTAATATTACGTCCATATGCAAGGGTCAATACCATTGTGGCCAACTATAATCTTAATTTTGTATCAATATACAAAGATCAATACTGATGTAATCCAATACAATCTTATTTTTGCACAATAAACAATGGTCAATACCACTTTAGCCAAATAACCTACTAATTTTTTATCAATATACAAAGGTATAAGGGCATATTCAATAATCTGCCCCTTCTTCTTGGACCTTCCTGTGCTATGTCTATATCTCATTTTTCTCAAGCCCATGCACTCCTACATAGGAGAGGAAGAAGGATACAGAAAAGGAAAAGTAGGAATTCCCTGGGGCTAACCTCCAAAACCCATTAAGACAGGACCATTTATCAGCTTGTAATCTCTTCCCCTACATAACAGAGTTTTCAGTTATCCTTCAAATAACCAAAAAGAAGGGCGGAGAAACACCCTCCCCACCCTCTGGGCATGGGACGTCGCTCTCTTAAAGTGACTTCCTGCTGATTTGGGTCGTAGTAGATCTGTTTGGGGCCCCAACCCAAATGGGAAAAATGATTAAAAATGTTAGTACACTCCTTTTATGTTCAGTCCTTCTGTTCTCAGCTGTTTAGATGACCTAAGGGGTTTGTAGGCAGAAGCTGATCTTGCAGGCTTCACTGAGGTTCCTGTCGGGGCATTGTGTAGAGCTGAGCGGTCCCAGTGACATTGGATTGCTGTGGTGGTTGCAGGCCCCCGATGGAGGCAGCTATTGAGGAAGTCTGCCAGGCAGAATCAACTGGGTCACTCGTCCTCCTTGGTGCCTGATTCTGCTCTCTGCTGAGGATTCCGCTGTCCAGCCATCCCTGGGCTCCCCTAATGGACGCTTCGATTCTCCTGGAACGATAAGAACAGAGCCCTGCCCCAATCCCAACCCTAGGACAATTGCCCTCTTTTTTTTTTCTGGGGGGGGATGGGGGGGCTAGGTAGTACTTCTCCTGAAGCAAATTTGGCCTTCTGACAACATACAAAGCGTTATCTTTCAATCCGGGTTAAAGAAGAAATCATTCTGTCACCTTGGAGCTTAACCAGCTCTAGTGTATATATTTTGAGATCCCAAAGGACAATCTGCCTGCATCGAGAAGGCCTTTTGTAAGTAGCCTCCAAACCTAGGTCCCTCCAAATCCCATGTGTGTGTCTCTGAACTCTAATTATTGGGATCAGGGACCTGTGTTTCCCATCTGAAGGGATCAAAGATGTGTTCCACCACTCCTGGATCGAAGTCTTTCTCTATTTAGAGTTTGCCCTGCATCAGGCTGACCCTGAGCTCCCATTCTCTCTTCTAATAGATTTAGTGTGTCGGGCTTTATGTTAAGGTCTTTGATCCACTTGGACTTCACTTTTGCACAAGGTGATAAATATGAGTCTATTTGCATTATTTTACATGTTGACATCCAGTTAGACCAGCACCATTTGTTGAAGAAACTGTACTTTTTCCATCATACAGTTTTGGCTTCTTTGTGAAAATATAAGTGACCATAGGTGTGTGTGTGTTCATTTATGGTCTTCAATTCGATTCCATTGATCAACTTGTCTCTTAATATACCAGTACCATGCTGGCTTTTTCTATTATTTTTCTGTAGTATATCTTGAAATATGGGATGATGATACCGCCAGATTTTTGTTGTTGTTGTTGTTGTTGTTGTTGTTATACAGGATTGTTTTAGCTATTCTTTTTGTTGTTGTTGTGTTGTTGTTATTCCATATGAAGTTCAGAATTGTTCTTTCAAGGTCTGTAAAGAATTGTGTTTGTATTTTGATAGGAGTTGCATTGAATCTGTATATTGATTTTGGTAGGATGCTCATTTTGATAGGATCCTACCTATCCATGAGCATGAGAGATCTTTCCATCTTCTGATGTCCTCTTCAATTTCTTTCTTCAAGGACTTGAAGTTATTATCACACAGGTTTTTCACTAGTTTGGTTAGAGTTACCTCCAGGGATTTGTATTGTTTGTTGCTATTGTGAAGGGTGTTGTTTCCCTGATTTCTTTCTCAGCCCATTTATATTTTGTATAAAGAATGGTTACTGATTTTTTTGAATTAATTTTGTATCCAACTACCTTGCTGAAGGTGTTTATCAGTTGTAGTCATTCTCTAGTGAAATTTTGGAGTCACTTATGTATACTATCATATCATCTGCAAATAGGGATACTTTGACTTCCTTTCCAATTTGTATCCCCTTGATATCATTTAGTTGTCTTATTGCTCTAGATAGAATTTCAAGTACTATGTTGAAGAGATATGGGGAAAGTGGGAATCCTTGCCTTGTCCTTGATTTTATATGAAATGCTTTAAGTTTCTCTCCATTTAATTTGGTATTGGCTTGGTTTGCTGTATATTGCCTTTATTATTTTTAGTTATGGTCCTTGTATGCCAACTCTTTCCAGGACTTTTAGTATGAAAAGGTGATGGATTTTGTCAAATGCTTTTCCAGCCTCTAATGAGATAATCATGTGGTTTTTTTTCTTTCAGCTGTTTATATAGCGGATTATGTTGATGGATTTTCATATGCTGAAGCACCCTGGCATTTCTGGGATACAGCCTACTTGATCATGGTGTATGATACTTTTGATGTGTTCTTGGATTCGGTTTGCAAGTATTTTATTGAGTATTTTTGTGTCTATATTCATGAGAGAAATTGATCTGAAATTCCCTTTCTTTCTTTGGTCTTTGTGTGGTTTAGGTATTAGGATGACTGTAGCCTCGTAGAATAAGTTTGATAGTGTTCCTTCTGTTTCTATTTTGTGGAAGAGTTAAGAGTATTGGCATTAGCTCTACTTTGAAGGTATTGTAGAATTCGGTCATGAAACCATCAGGCTCTGGGTTTTTTTGTTTTGTTTTGTTTTTTGGTTGGGAGACTTTTAATGACTGTTTCAATTTCCTTGGGGTTATAGGAAATTGTCTATTATTACCTTTTCAACACTATCATTCATTAAACATGGATGCCTACTTTCATATATATTTATAGCACTCAATGAATAATAAAAAACTGACTTAATGTATACAATGTTAGACTATTTTATATGAAAACCCCTTCTCCATACCATAGAGAAGATGCCATATAGAACAGAAGAATTCACATTCTCCAGTACGTCTATGTAGCTTCTGCCTACTGACCCAATGGAAAGATGCCAAGGGAACTACTGCTGTGTTCTTGGAGAGCATACCACCTGTCCTGACCATCACATGGAGCCTTAGACTTGCATCTGAGCTCAGTAGCTACATCTTCCTAATAAGCTGACATCCCAAAGCTAAACACATGATCATTGTGATTTTTTCTGTGAGGAGTATTGTATGATAGCCACAAATAAAGGAGATGCCATTCTCTCCAAACATGGAAAGAGTAATTGTGATTATTTCTCCTCCATGGTCACTACAGAGTTCATGTTTTACTATTAGTTTTACAAGTAGATTACTGTTTACTGCTCTAGTTAACCATGTGAACATGGGAGAGTGTGGCCTAAAAATGAGGTGCACTAAAGTCTGATACAATAGCTAACTTTATTCTGAGCATCAGACAATTTATACTCTGAGGGTTAAGACGCATCCCATAAGTAAGGTGTTCAATCATAAGTACAAGACACTCCTGGCAAAAGCATGTTTTTCCGCAGAGGCATATAAATAACAACAACTGATGTAAACTCACTCCTATTTGCTGTTCCTGGGAGGAGCATGACAGCACATTCCAAGAACAATTCTATGCTTTGAAGAAACTGGGGTCACAAGACTCTTGTTTTCTCTTCATAGTTTTATCACAAGCACTAAGAATTCTCATGGGACTCTATTCTTGGAATGTGTTCTGACAGGTTACCAATGTTTTATTGCTCTCAGAATATTGTTTGGTAGTTCATGAAACAGGGGGAAATGGTGTAAAGAAATTGTCACAAGTTACTTTCAACAATAAAATAGTATAAATTTTTCATTAAATAAATTTAATTATTGTTGAGGGTCCATATTTACATAATGAGACTATTCGATTGGGCTCTAGCTTTTCTTTGTAGTAATCAAAATGGCTACTTCTTTTAGCCCAACTATGTTCATATCCTTTCCCAAAGCTCTAAATATTACTTATTAGTGGAGAGTAATACATATGTGAAGACAGTAGTTTAATTACCTTTTTTTAAAGTCGCTTTGCTGTCTGTATGCTTTTTGTAGAGCTGGTGATTTATTCTTTGGTTATCTGATCAGCTTTGACCTTATGTTGGAAAATTGAAGGACAATGGTATTTTTTTCTCCAACCTCATTGTACCCTCTGTTAGTAGCTTTCAATATTGATAGACAGCATTGACTTTTTGACTAACAGGATGTTAAATATAGAGTTGTTTATACTTTTTTATAGCCCATATTGCCTTGGGACAATAAGAAACTCTGATAGAATAGATTAGTAATAATTTTGAAAGCCTATGGAAAGATTAATTAAAAATTAGTGAAAACGCTTATAGAAAGAAGATATTGCAGGTTGTGCTGACTCAGGAGATGTGGAGGAAGAAACTGAAAACTGCATGTCTGATACAAGAATCATCTCCACCCAGTCAGCATACAATGTACTATCTTTAGGAGCTGATAAGACAAATGCACTGTATACCAACTAATAAGAAGAAATCCCTAGAAGTAAAGCCCACATACTGACATCTTACTTCATGGGCAGCATGAGTCACAGACTGGTGTCCCACAGATTTTCAGAATCCTTCCTCTGGCTTTCCCACCTGTCTAAACGTATACCATCATTCATTTAAATTGAAAACCACTCATAATCTCCACTCAATCCCATTCAAATTATTTGTTTATAAGATGACTATGCATGAGTAAATATAAATTTTGAGAGTGACCTGAAAAAAACTAGTGTTCATACTTTATAGCTATGGTAGAAAGCAAAGGTTTGGAGGGTTCTCCGAGGCCTGTCTATTTGTAGTAAGAAAGGGACATTTTACAGAATTTCATGATATGGCCCTCTATTACAAATTTAATTGTATGTGAAGTTCAGGTTCACTCACACACATGTCCATATCCCTATAGCAGCAAATGTGTTTTGGATGTCAATAGATGTACTGCAGTCTTTTGTTAGGTGTTGGAGGAAGGTCTAATACATTGGTTCTGATAGGCTGATTTAAATGCTGAGATCTGGTAACCCCCCCCCCCTTCTAAAGCATTTTCTGATTGGTTTATAAAAGTCGCTGATGACCGATTAGCTGGGCAGAAATAATACCGGAAAGTGGGACTTCCTGAAACAGAAACAGGAACCCTGGGTTTTCAACAGAGGAATTTCTCTTTCCTCCAGGAAACATAGAAGCATACAGAAGTTCTGAGAGCTCTGCAAGGTACAGAAGGCCACATGACTGTTTGGGATTAGGTGGTGCGGGTTAATTTAGATTAGCTAGTTGAGAGCCTTCCCAGCTAAGGGCTAAGCTTTGAAAGAGTGAAAGGTCTTGATGTAATTAATTTTGGGGAGAAAGGCCACTGTGGGTTTCAGATTAGAAGGTCTTCTTGCCATAGGCCTAATAGCAGACCTGAGCAGCTACCCTGCCAGGCCGTTGCTGGCTGTTCCACTGACTTAATATAACAGTTTAAAGTTATTAATAAATATCCATAAGATACCCTGCCAAGCGGCCCTGCCAAGTCACCCCACCAGGCCTATAGGCTTCTAAGGCAAGTCAGGCCTGCCAATTTTCCACCAGGCTACCAGGTGCTCCACTGGCCTAATATAACAACTTATAATTATTAATGAAGATATTAGTTAACAGAGTTTAGGTTGCAGGTGATGAAGCCACCCTTGGCCCAGGGCTTTGTCCCTAGGACAAGTCAGGCCACCAGTTAAGGTGGGTCAGGCCTGAAGGCCTCCCACCAACCCACTAGCTGCTCCTCTGGCTTAATCTTGCAGTTTATAATTATTAATAAATGCAATTGATAACTAAGTTGCAGTTTCAGCTAGGTCATAGCAGAACAGCCTAGAAAAATTCCAGAATTTGTAATGTATCCTCCTTACAAAGAACCAGTCTGAAGGATCTGAGAATGGTGGCAGTAGCCATAACAGGGTAGATGTACTCACCAACAGTAAAGGGAGGCAGGCAGCCAGAACTTCTCTTTCTCATTTCCTCTTAATATGAGGTGTGTGTGTGTGTGCATGCGCACACATGCGTGTGCACACACACATGAGCATGCATAGATAGGCACATGTTCACACACACAGAGTGCATCCCACTCTTAGGCAGGAACTAAAGCAGAGGTCATGGAAGAGCAATACTTACCAACTTACTCCCCCTTGGCCTACTCAGCCTGTTTTTTTATACCATCCAGAACTATCTGTCCAGGAAGGGTGCCACCTACAGTGGGCTGGGCCCTCCCCTGGGCCCTCCCCCATTAATCCATAAGTAAGAAAATGCCTTCAGACTTGTCTACAGGCCAGTGTGATGTAGATGTTTTCTCAAACTGATACTTCCTCTTCCCAGATGACTTTAGTTTATGTCATGTGACATGAAGCTGCCAGCCCAATGGATACCTGTGATTGTCACTAAAGACCAGCGGTTGGCTGAGGGACAGAATGAGAATGATGTAACAAACACTCAGACCCCAGAACTTGACACGACTGATTCCTTGATGGAAGTACCATCCAGCCTTGGAATGCAGCACATAGGCAATAACCTCTGCCAAAATAAGTGCAAAGACCTAATTCATCAAATTCCATAGTTCTGAAAAAGTCTCTAAATATACTAATCTTGCCTTTTGGCTTATGTAGTTCTGTTTCTGGCTAACTGTTCTTGGTAACTGAAGTATGTCAACCCATGATGTGGTTTTTGTGCCTAAAAGCTCATGAAGGCTTGGTTCCAAAAACCCACTGGAGTTGCTGACCAACTAATAAAACTTTCTATCGGCTTGAAAGAGAGAGAGAGAGAGAGAGAGAGAGAGAGAGAAAATGTTCAGATAGTCAGATTTCCCACTTGTGAAAAAATTAAAGTATATGTTGACTTATACACTTTTAGACATCATTACAGATGATACTGAATAAGAATATGAAGGATTGAACTTACAAGGAGTGTTTTCAGCAAATGTATAAAACATAGAATATAATGGAAATGATGAGCGAGAACATCGGATGAGAGATATGTCAGTTTGCTGTGAAGATATAGGCAAATACTTCAGGAAAATGGACATTAACAAGGGCTTGGCATGGAGAGGGAAGCTTGGGCTGTGATGAGCCTTAGGTGTCTCACCTGCATTTACTTGCAGAGCTTGGTCCACCTGTAAGAGGCCCAAAGTACTTAAAAATTAATCTGCAAGTGAGAGCATGCTTTTCCTACCCCTTTCTTTTTAGAACCTTTTCATGGTTGAATGACAGCAAAATACTGGATTCCTTTGGACTTTTTCAAAAGAAGTTTCATGTTATATTTCATTGACAAATTATAATTGTGTGCATTCATACAACACAAAGTGATACTTTGATACATGTGTACATTGTGACACTGAGTGTGACATCAGGCTTGACCTCACTCTGGCTCTAAGGATTAACTCTGAGTACTATGGAAAGTTGTATGAACAAGAGAACACTATTTTTCTCCCTTGTTCTGGGTTCTTTGTTATGGTTCTTTTAAATAAGTCACACCCAGTTGAATTGTTTTAGTTCTATGTTATAGATATGAATCATGTCTTTAAAATCCTTAGAGTTTTGTGACAACAAAGAGAATGGCAAAATCATTTTTAATCTACTTAGTTTTAGTCACTGAGTTTTGTCTGAGAACCAGTTTATAAGCTTCGGTGACCACATCAGGAAGCACTGATGAAAAGGCCACATCTGTCCTCTCAGAGGGAAAGGGGAAAAATGATATGTCATCACAATAACGTGCTGAGTCCTGCCTTGAGGACATGACTGTATTTCTGGCTGTGTATTTGTTCATTTATTAAGGGATTTGGGAGAAAGAGGCAGGGAAAGAAAGAAAGAAAGAAAGAAAGAAAGAAAGAAAGAAAGAGAGAGAGAGAGGGAGGGAGGGAGGGAGGGAGGGAGAGAGAGAGAGAGAGAGAGAGAGAGAGAGAGAGAAAGAAAGAAAGAAAGAAAGAAAGAAAGAAAGAAAGAAAAGGGAAGGGAAGGGAGGGGGAGGAGAGGGAGGATACAGGGAGGGAAATGAAAGCATCTACTTTAAGTTTCAGTGAAATGGAAATGTTCCTTTAACAGGATGATGATTGCACAGGATCAGAGACCAGGCACAGCATCTTACACAGTTTTAACACATTTATAATACTATCAAGAAACAAATGGTTTACTCTGTATCCACATCTGTCTTGCATGCTTGTTAAATATTTTGAAGAAACAGATTGTTTATTCTAATGTTATCAGACTACATTTTCTTCTCTCCAAGTCTTTAACAATAGATAGATCCTCAGAAATGTAACTACTTGTGCTTTGTACATGTTAGCGTAGATATTTAAAGTCTAGAAAAAACATTCCAATTGTTGTATAAAAAAGCAAGGAGCATTTATTTAACAGAGAACAGTGAATACATTTCTCATCGCAGTGAAGGATTAATAGTAGAGAGTAAATATGATCAGCTCACTCACGCAATGGGCTGTGAGAATTCAGTTCCTCTTCCTTTTGGCTGACTGGTGTTTGGGTCTTTCATACTGCTACCACACTCTGCTTTGTCACTTGGTGGAAGCACAATAGATCATTTTATATGTGAATTAGCATTTTTTAAATGTACTTTTTTGAGTCCCACAGTAAGGATAGTGTATGGCCATTTTTATTTATTTATTTTTATTATTTTATTTTATTTTTTGCAAACTTCTGGAGACAGCTAAACATGCATTGTGTGGATTTACTGTTTACATAACAGACAGGGGGCTCATGGGCAAGCTTGAAATCTTCAGTATCATTGAGATATTGAAACATTCACTGAGAAACACCAAGACTCTTCAAAGGCATTTTGAGAACTATTTATAGTCTGATTTACTAGCTTCAGATAATTTACTGAAATGAAAAGCAAATGAATCTTTTACTCAGTAGGTTCAAAAGACTAGATAGAAAACATCTTAAGTAGTTACTTCTACCTATAGGAAAATTTACCTTTATTCATTTAAAATATGTCTATATTATTAAAAGTATTACACATGAAATTCTTACACACACACACACACACACACACACACACACACACACACACCAAAATCAACAACAAAAAACACAATTCATCTTCCTAATGCGAAACTAATAGCTTTCAACAGTCAGATAATTTCTTTTTCTGGTTAAAACCAGTACAAAGAAGACAATCCTTTAAAACATTACTTTGGTGTTTCCAAAGATTCTATTGTTCAACCTGTCTGCCCACAATTCTATTCCTATATAAGATGAAACTTTAAAACTCCAACAGGACAGAACTATTTCTTCAATAATGGCAAAGGAATTAATTTTAATGCACTAAATTCACAAGAAATTCTGGCAATAGAAAGATGCTTCTCAGTCTTATTACTTAATTGATCTTTTTGGAACAGTTCATTTGTGCTCCAGAAAAATAATAAAGTAGGCTATTAAGTTCTTTCAAATGTATGAAAACAACAGTGACTAATACCCAGAAATCTCCTTATGAAAGGCTTTTATATTTGAACCCTCTAAATTCTAATCTCTAATAGGTGGTTCTGGGCTTACTATTATTATTATTTTAAGCCTAAAACTCCCTTGATAGAATTGAAGTAAGTTTGATTTAAATTCCTTTTATTCATTTAAGATTACCTGAAATGAATTTTACTTGCACAATGTAAAATATGTTAAATTTCCAAACAATGTACTTTACCCTTCATTTCCTGACTATTCATTTAGAGAAAAGCACACTATGTCAGAAGCATGTATATGCTAGCACACACACACACACACACACACACACACACACACACACACACAAACGCACACATGCACATATATGTGGACTCACACTCACATACCCATGTATGTATGCAACTAGGCAGTCAGGAAACTGGGTTATAATTATTGGACCTTGAATTAAACTTCTATTAAATTTCTTGCACCTCAGGGTCAATATCTGTTACAAGAAAAAGTCATCAGGCATTGAAAACTGGCAACCAGCTAGATTCAATAACATGTGTTTTGCTTGACCCACATTTGTTTGTTTGTTTGTTTTTGTTGTTGTTTGGTTGGATTTTTGTAAAAAAAAAAAAAAAAAAGGATGACTGGAAATTCCTATGTGAACACCCCCACAGAACTGCTAGTGTCACTCACTGGGTCATGTGTCCTCACCAATACATGATACTAGCAGCCTTACTTATTCAGCATATCTTGATGGTCTATGGCCACATTTCAGAACAAATTTGATTTTTCTTGACTAAGTACCATTTTGTGTGTTTTTCTGTTACTCAGATAACTTATTGTGTGAGACAGCAGTTGCAGGTGTGATTCAGTAGTTATATTTCAAGTTGTATGTGTATGTATGGTGGATACACACATTATCTGTGGATTAAGTGATATGTTTATAAGAAAGGAAACAATATGATCCTGTTTATGAAAACACAAATTAATATGACAATCAGAGAAATTTAAAAAAGATTCTTCAATGTAAAAGAATATGATGTAATCTTACAATCTTAGCAGTAGATATATATGAAAAAGAAATTGCATTTTTGAGATTACTTTATATTCATAAAAGTTTGTCTGTTAATAGGTGCATGAGCATAGTTAATATGCAGGATGATAATGTAGAATCTTGTATCTCCTAGTTATATTTCCCTTAGTCTGCATCTATTCTGCTCTAACTCCTCCATAGGTGTAAATTTTTCTCATTGTCATCATCACATACCACACCACACTGGCCACCATCTTACTTCGTATCTAAGAACTTTCCCCCACATTTGACCCCTCTGCCTTCTGAAATCTTGATACGTCCATTGTAAAGTAAATGCTTTCTATTTTTTTCAACCTCCATATCTTCAGTGTTTTTTGATAGCTCTTCCATCTCTAGCTTAAATACAGATGACAGAGTTCTTAAATAAATGACTGAAAATTATTTATTCTTTTTATTCAAAGTACTTTCATATCCTGACAGTTTCTATGACATAGGCGTTTCAAGTAGCTATGAATATTTCCAGTACCATATCTTCATTGTATGCTTATGCCTTTTTATGAGAGTGAAGTTATAGACTTTCAGCAAAATTAACAGAAAGGTATATGATTGTTCATATACGTCCTCCCTTCACTCACACATACGCATGGCTTTTTCCGTTATTAACATCTTTCACCTCTCTGAGGCATGCGTTTTCTTCTAAGTGAAAAACTGTGCTCCTGTGTTGACCAATCATCACTCTAAGTCCTTCATTCACATTAAGGCTTATTCGTGGGTGGAACAACGACCTTAAGGAAAAGGAAAGGCATTGAAGCCCTATTATAGCACCCTGCAGAGTATCTTCACTGCCTGGAAATTCTTCTGTTTCTGTCTACTCTTCCTGCTCTTTTTGAGAACTCTGGAAACCATTATCTTTTTACTGTCTTTATGGTTTTACCTTTTCAAAAATGTTGTGTGATTGGAATAAACAGAGTAAGGCCTTTTTATTTTGGCTTCTTTTATTCAGCAATGTAACATCTTACAGCCTCGTGATTCGTAGGACATAAGTTTTTAACTCCTTTAAATACATACCACCCTGTGAGAAACCAGTGACCAAAACCAAGTTGGGGTGACAAGGGTATATTTTTCTTATACTTTCATATCACTGTTCATCACTGAAAGCAGTCAGGGCAAGAACTCAAACAGTGCAGGAACCTGAAGGCAGGAGCTGCTGTAGAGGACATGCCATGGAGGGGGGTTGTATACTGACTTGTACTTCATGGCTTACTCAGTCTGCTTTTTTATAGAACTCACAGGACTGAAAAATCAGGAGTGAACTAGCCCCCAATGGGCTGAGTCCCGCCACATCAATCACTAATTAAGAAAAATGGCCTAAGGCATGCCTATAGCTTGATCTTATGGAGGCATTTTCTCAATGAAGTTACTGTCTCTCAGATGACTCTATTTTGTGCCAAGCTGACAAACTTTGCTGCTTTTTGTGTTTGTCAACTTGATACAAGCTATGGTCATCTGATGGGAAGACAGAAACTCAGTTGATAAAATGTTACCCTCAGATTTGCCTGTAGGTAAGTTTGTTAGACATTTCAATTAATGATTGGTATAGGAAGGTACAGCCAATGTGGGTGGCTCCATCCAGGGAAGGTGTTCCTCTGTTGTATAAGAAAGCAGGTTCAATGAGCCCTTGAGAGCAAGCCTTTAAGAAGTGTTCCTCTCTGGTCTGTATCTCAGTGTCTGACTTTAGGATCCTGCTTGAGTTCATGCCTTGGCTTCCTTTCATGATCACCTGTAATCTGTAAAATGAAATAAATCCTCCCCAAATTGGTTTTTACTAGGTATTTATCACAATAATAAAAGAAAACAGACATAATCCCTTAAGGACTTTTGATGAAAGGATACCATAATCAACTAGCAAAGAGAGTTGAGAAGGCTGGGGTTAGTGACTGAATAACTAATTTGTGAAGCCCACTGAAAAATAAGGAGATGTGGTATCTTGCTTGGATGTTTAAGAATTTGAGGATGACAGTGGCATAGCATTGACACAAGCATTGGTTCCTTTAAGCATTTATTCTATAGCCACACAGGCATTTAAACAGCATATGGAGTTGCAGGAATTGAAGGAGTAGCATTTGAATGGAGATCATAAATCTCTGTACAAAAAGTACATTCCACAATGATGCAGCAAGCCCTGAGGCATGAGCACATCTGGGGGTGAGTTGCA
Source organism: Lophiomys imhausi (assembly GCA_907164525.1). NCBI lineage: Eukaryota > Metazoa > Chordata > Mammalia > Rodentia > Muridae > Lophiomys > Lophiomys imhausi. Next base: position 4,677,666 of record CAJQZJ010032984.1, on the reverse strand, counting down.
AGCAGCACCGATGTACAGTGCAGTACTATTTGTGTCTAACAGGATGAATTTCTTAGAAGTTTAAGGACAAGTGCTGCTAGCACTGATTTCAGTTTCTGTAGAGTCATCCTATTCCTATGAGAAAGAACAGGTTGTAGGAGGCAAGACTGATAATAGGTTCGGAGATGGTGGTGACGGAGATAAAGATTGGATGAATGGAAGTAGCTGGAGGTATTGGATCTGCCAAGTCCTATTTAGCAGCGTCATTTTCATTTCTTACACTGTTTCAAACACAACATATCCAATAAGCAACCTTTATATCCTTTGAATTTTCATTAGCCTTTTTCCCTCTTCTTAAAATGGTAGAAGCATTCCTCATGATAAAGACAGAAGCAGAGCCTCTTGTCCTTCCTTATTCCTACACAGCCATTGAGTAAGCAACTCCTGTCACTTAAGACCCCTTTCTAGCTTTGTTGCAGTTTTTTGCAGTCTTGACACAGAAGTCTCCTCAAATAATGTAACCCGACAACAATGCCCTCCACTGTCCTCATGCTATATCTAGCTACTCAAATATGCCCTTAAAGTGCAAATAAAGTTGATTTCTTGTAGATAGAAAACCTTCAACAGATCCCTGTTATGCTTTTGGTTCAAATTGTCTCTCTGGGAGCTGCATGATTCTGTCACATACAGGCCCAGTTGTTCTATCCTATGCCCTGTTATGTGAGATTGTTCTTCACTAAACACACTTCTCTGATTTGGTAATGCCTAAAATAATATTAACTCTATTGTAATTGTACTAATTGATGCTAGAGAAAAACTTAAGAGGGAAGACATTTTACAACTATTTAATCGTGCAGTTATTAATGTACAATATTTTATGTTAAGTAGAACATTGTAATTTCTTGACCAATATACAGTGATTGAACAAACATATAAGAGGCAAAACATTTCTCACACAATGGAAACGAAATAAAAAGCAAGACCAACAGTGTTTGCTTACCTTTGTTTTCTTGTCTTGCTGTATTTCTACCTCTAAGGTTTAAATAGCTCTTCCAATGTCTATTCAAATGCTAACAAGTCAGAACATACACACAGAAGGAGGCTTCCCTGCTGCAGTCTGTAATGATGAGATTATACATTTCAACACCTGAATGTCACACGTTAGAGAAGAGTTTTGATCCCCTAGTATAAAGAGTCTCATTAGAAAAAAAATGAAATGCAGACTCCCCTTCTTCGGATGAGCATGTTCTTTTAGGAAAGAGTACTGCACTTGCATTGAAAAGGTATTCTTTGATCTTCAGTGAGTCTGAATCCTTTGTACTCATGTAAGTTTAAAACAATGCATAGTATTTGTTTTGTCATTACACATAATCCTGCTTTGGTCTCTTTGAACTGCTGGCAACAGGCAATTCAACTTAAGTCTTTTCTAGACATCCTCTTCTCTCTATTGGCTGATGAAGTTTCCCTGGAATTAACAACGGAAAACCCTGTCTCCTTTCCCTTTCATGATGCAATTACCAAACATAGTGTTAAGCTGCACCCAGGATGTCAGTTAACTAATTCAAGAAGAGCAAACTAACTTACCTTTTGGGCTTCCTTAAAAGGGAAGTTCAGAAATACCATATAGAAGTTATCCTAAATCTCTGGGGGTTTGAAAACATAGAGCCTGTTAGCGAATTGCTTCTGAATGCTGCTGTTCATGTGCCCATTTTATATTTGATTCATTATGTTGTAGATGTATTAGAAACTTATGACATAATATACCTCACAAATTAATTGTGTTAGGTTTTAAAACATCAGTGATAACTTGGTAAACATGTATAATGGATCACTAAGTTTTCAGATCATTTTTAAAACCATTCCTGCTCATTAAAATTAAATTTTAATCAACTCAGAATTAAAATGTCATTTATTGCTAAGACTTTTCCAGCAATACCTAGTTGTGTAAACAGCTGGCAAATTTGTAGATATCACATCTGGTAGGTGTGGATGAAACTCATTAAATTAAGTTTTCTAAGCATGGATGTGTGCCAACGTTTTGATACGATAAGCACTTATTCCTGATGGTGGCCATTTGTTCTTTGCCAGCTCATAAGTGCTTCCTTCTAGCCATGGATTGCATTTCCACTGGCAAGTAAATCACTGGCTACCACATCCCTGAATATTAAATCTCTGTGCAGAGTAATTCTGCACCAATCCAAAACAGTCAAAGGAAGTCACAGTATGCCCACTGTCAACAGCAGCTTCCACTTTAGTCAGAGAGTTCTAACAAAAGAAGAAAGACTACATTTCTGAAGGTTCACTTGAACATTTGATTACAGACTAGAAGAGGTTTACATTAATGTCCTGTGATAGAGAAGAGAGCAGTCAGACCAGTTTGATACCAAAGAAAACTTCTGTTTTCTTTTAGACATCCCCCAATAGATGACTGGAAAAATGTTCTAGTTTTCTTCTAGTGGGTATGTAGAAAAGGGCTCAGTGAAGCTATGTGTAGATGTGACAGGTGCTAGGAAGAAAGGCTGATAGCACATGGCTTGCTTCAAGGTGATTGTAAGCAATGGTTACACAGTGCTTCTAGTAGAATTGTCTTTTTTTTTTTTTTTTCAGTGTGTGTTCCCAGCATTTCTATGGCTGAAGTAGTTGATGCTAATAGAATTCTCTATTTAGAAGAAAAATGTAATGAAATCTGTTAGAGGTGACAACACAGAAATGACTAAATGGTGAATCAAATACTTCTATCATTAATATAGGGATGGCATAATTAAATTTGGGGATGTGTATCATCAATGACCCAGCTGATAATGTGTAGCGTAATTATCAACTTTTATGTTCCTCACATTATTCTCACCACCATAAAAATGCATGTTGTCTTTTGTCTGAAATAGTCACTGATGTAGAAAGTCATCACAAGAGCGTCCATAATATTGATGTACTTTGTGTCTGATGCCTGTGATTATTTTGAAGTTAGAGGATGAGGATAATTTAAGCCCAGGGCAAAGAATCTGAAGAACTGAGGTGATCACTCTACTATTTTCAGTAGATAGGGAGTAGCTATCCCAGTAAGATCTGTCTTCACACATGAAATGCAGCACTGGCATGAGCTGCGTTGGACTCACTGAGAAGACTGTTTAATAACCAGTCATGAAAGTAAAACAGTGCCAGCTTAGTGACTATGTCAGGAGAAGTTCATATTTGCCTCAAATTATCTAGCTGGTTAAATAAAAACACAACGATATAGAATTCAGTTATATATTGATGATGCACAGATATATTTCTCACAAACTCGTGCAATAACATAATTTGTTGATAAAAATAAGAAAGGTTATAGAAATTTATATTTACAATCTAGCCTGGAAATATAATTCATCAGACTCATTCCCATAGCAGCTGGGCTAACTCTGAACAGGGACAGATGCATCTAATACCCATTTTTAAAATCAAAGATGTAGTGGAGAACAACTCACAGGATTTTTTTTTTTTTTTTTTTTACTTTTTGTTGATTCTTTATATGTTTCCCATCATGCACCCCAGTCCTGCTCATCTCACCTTCCCTTCATATCCTCTCTGTTCCAACCCCACCCCAAAAATAAAAAACACACAAACCAACAAAGAAACAAATAAACAAACAATTAAGGATAAACATCTCACCATGGATGCTGTAGTATGTCACATTGTGTCCCATAGTTTATCCCTCTGTTCCCACATCTCTATGTGCAAATATTCATTGCAATGAGTCATTGATTTGCTTCAAGACCTCTGGCTTCTTTGACATCATCAATATAGGATCCTCGCCAGGCCTCCTCCCAGTTATCCTGTTGTTACCCTGTGTCGTGGAGATCCTGGAGCTTTGGATCAGCAGAACTGCCTCTTCCACATGTCCCAACCATTCACAGACAATGTAATTGTTTGGTTTTGTCACTTACTGGATCCCGGAAATCTGGTCACAGATTTTGGGGCGGGGGGGCGGGGAGGGCAACTAAGAGCCCTGGATCTAGGCCTGGGTGATAGCTGAGCTGATCAGCCTGTGACTTTCCCTTATTCACACCATGAAAGTGAGCTCTTTCTGTCACTGCTCTGGCTAGGCCACCCAATGCCCCATCTGCAGGAGTCAGAGTTAGCTCTCCTGCTCTCGTCCCCTCAGTGTTGGCTCCCCATCTATGGCTCCAGAGCCAGCTCTACTGTGCTGCCCGGTCAAGGCTCAGGACCCACTTTCACAAGTGCTGTGGCCTGAGAGGGACTGGGATGGCTCTCCAGCTTTCCTGCAGTTGCATTTGCCTTCAAGGCCAGTTCCAACATGATGCCCAGGTGAGGTGCATGGCCCACTTTCCTGAGTACTACAGCCAGTGAGGGGGCAGAACTAGCTCTCCTACTCTCATGTCCTCAGGCATAGCTCACCAGACTACCAAGGGTGACAAGAGGGAGGGGAGGATTGCATCACTCCCAAACCCATGCCACTTCAAGGCAGACAAGTGACAGGGCCAGCTCACCTGGGGTTCCTCCACCAGGGCCATCTCTATTGTGCTGTCAGGCAAGTTTCAGGACCTGAACTCCCAAGTGCTATAGCTGCAGAATGGCAGGACAAGCTCTCCTGCTCTCATGACCCCAGGGCCACCTTTCCTGACTGCCACAGGTGGTGAGGGGCAAGGGAGAAGGGTATCACCACCACCTCCACGCCACCACAGGGCAGATGAATGGCTAGGCCAGCTCTCTCTTGCTCTCACTTTTGCCCCCATCTCCAGAGTCAGTTCTGTTGTGCTGTTCAGGCAAGGTGAAAGCCATCATCTTCTGAGTGCTGTAGTTGGTGAGGGGCTGGGATAGCTCTCCTGCTCTCATGACCCTGTAGGCAGCTTTTCCCAACTTTGGGAGGTAGGGATTGAGGAAGATCATCACCTCCGTGTCTATGCCACTCCATGGCAGATGAAGGGTAGGGTCAGTTCTCCCATACTCATGCCTCACGCTCTTGGGGAAAACTCACCCACAGGCCTGCCACCAAAGCAGACGTGGCCTCAACAGACAGGGACCTGGCTGGGACCTCATCATGGCCCCAAGTGGGAGGACTGTCCACTCATAAGATGCTACTCCTCTCCACCCTCAAGTCTCCAGTCCTTCTCTCTTCATAATGCTCAAGGTGTTCACTTTTCTTTTTCTCCCGTTTGTTCACCACATACACATTGTGATGGCTCCAAACATATACTGGCCACATTACTGGTGGGCCCCTGTGTGACATCCTTCATCTCTACTGCTTGGCATGGCAACAAGTGGGTGCCTAAGGTGTACCTGTGCAGTGGCCTGGAGGGTAGGTCTGTAGGTGGCACTGAAGGCCTCTAGTCTCTGTCTGTCTTCCCCTTTCCAGGCTGTGCTGTGTAGTGGAAGGCAGGGCTCTGTGTGCTGATAGGGTAGGTCTGTGGGCATCTTTCCCCACCTGCACCAGTTGACATGGTGGAACATAAGTCTGGTTGTCTTCCTTCTCCTTCCATTTGAGTTTATTTAGATATGATTTTTATGTTCCTAGGGATAAGACAGCTTTGGCCACCAAAGCCATGTATCAAGCTAGGCTAAACAAAGGACTGCCATCTACTCTGCCTGTGACTGATATAAGAACAATACCACCAGCAAGGTGTCTCTTTGCCCATTGCCAATGGGTAACTCATATAAGGACGAAAAATGCTGTGGTTACTTCATCCATCACACAATCATAGACAGACAGATATGAAATTCAGTTTGTTTCATGAAATGTTCTGTATAATCTATCATAGACTGTGGTCACTTGCTGTTGCTATCTCTACTCTTTCCTCAAGAGTTGACAACACTACAGGTGTTAAGAATTTGAAATACCTCTGAGTTCAAAAGGCCATCTAATTCTACATTACAGGGAATGTGCATCTTGCCAGTCTGTTCTTGCTGGTGACCCAACACCCATGCTGTGGGGCCTTGGCCGGCCTGCCCTTACTATTTTACTCATATTAAATATATTTTACTGGCTTCGCCCACCAGAAAATGTTGCTTCTATTTCTTCCAAAAGAATCACATGCATCCATTGTGAGTGACAATGATTCTTATAAGGGTACCCATCAGCTTTTTCTACCCTTACTTCTCTATCTCTAATCTCCTTGTTAGGCTCATATCTGCAGTTGCATTGTAACTCACTCTTCTAATTACCTCAATTTTCCCATTTCATGATTTACTGACAATTTTTGCAGATTTCAGATTCCATTTTCCCTCTCTCCTCACTCTGGGGCTTATTTTCCCAACCTTATAAAAATTTTCAATTTTATCTTCACTTCAAATGACATTAAGCAAGTAAGAACTAAGACAATAGTCACCAAAAAGTGAAAACAAAATAACACACAACAAAGTAAAAACTTCTTCCCTTTACACTGATCCTATTGTGACCTGTTAATTATATTCTTTCCAACTCCACTGTTACTTACTGTCATCAATCTTGAACTGGCTTTAATTGGCTTATACCACATTTACTTCACTTAGGCTAATTTGTTGCCTCTAACACAAAGAGAATGGTCTCATAGAATTCTGTAATTTCAACTATTTCCTGTATACCATTAACTCTAACAACTTTTACTTGTAGAGTCAAATGTATGCAGCCAACAGCATATTACTGTATCCAAGTATGTATGCTAAGTGTGTACTAAGAATGTCCACAAATTATGTATCTATAGAATTTAACTCATCATCAACTTGCATTAAATCTTATTCAGTTCTTCACATTGGTCAACATCCTTACTTTGTGTATGTCGATGCCCAAGTGTAAATGCCCTCCTTGTGTGCCCATGTGTAAATGTGTGTACATATGATCAAAGAGCAGACTGGAGCATTCTTCTTCAGGTACTGTCCACCTTTGTTTTGAGAGCAGGTCTCTCTGGGTTTAGCTGGATTGCTGGCCTTGTTCAAGACCAGTGAGGCTCCACCTCACCAGTCCTGGCACTGAAAGTGTGTGCCATCACACTTGCCCTTTAAAAAAATTAACATAAATTATTGGGAGCAGACTAGTTCTCAGATGTCCTCATTCCTTGAGCAGCAAGACTAGATTATTTATTTTCTCATATTCCCTACATTTACTTAGACTTCAGGTCCTGAAGACATGGCATATTACAATTACTAAGAGAATATCTTTTCCTCTAAGAGGATTTCTTTGAAGATATCAGTCTACTGAGCTAATGCCACAGATGTCTTTCCAACTATGTATTTTAGTTTATTTTATTTCATGTATATGGGTGTTTTTCCTCCATGTGTGTCTGTGCACCATTTTCATGTCTGATGTTTATGGAAATTAGAAGAAGTTATGATGCCATTGGACTGGAATCAGATGTTTGTAAGCTGCAATGTGGGTGTTGGATTTTGAACCTGAATCCTCTGTATGAGCAGCCAGTGGTTTTAAGCACTGTGTTCCATCACTCCAGCCCCTACAAAGACTTTGATATTGTATAGCTATTCTGTGCTTCCCTCACTCTTCAGTTACTCACTGTCCTCCAGACAGAGTATACACGAAATGCCATTTATGCTGTGACTTGTTCCTTGGTGCCTTCTTAGCACATTTTTATATTCTTAGAGCTCTTCTACCCTGTACACATCAAAGAAGGAAAGAAAGAAAGATTGAATAAAACCAACTTTATTTCTGATCCTGACCTCAAAACCCAACATTTTATAAGTTGCAATGGAAAGGAACTCCTGACTGAAAACAACTGAATTTTACACATTATTTTGCAACTGTCAAATCTTGATCTTAATCAAATATTCTCAAGCTTCAAATTTTGGTTTTTATTTTTTTTATTTTTTTTTCATATTTTAAATTTTTTATGCTTGTTCTTCACTGTGATTACACGTTATTTTGTAATGTCATGGGAAACATAAAATGTGATATACATATTAATATATTGTCCTCCAACCAATCTTCAATCCAACAGAATTATTCAAACACATTAGAAATAAAGTGAGAATCTTATGGTATGTTATTAAAAACATGTTTAAAAGCAAGCTTCTATCTTTTAAAACCTTAATTTTCATTTCCCTAATCATTAAGGATGCTTGGCTACTTTTATTTCTTCTATTGAGAAATCTGTTTAGATCCCCAGACCATTTTAATTGGGTCGTCTATTTACTTGTCTCTGATTTGTTTTTAGTTCTTTATATATTCTTGATATTAATCTTGTCAGATGTGTAGCTGATAATGATTTTCTCCCATTCTGTGTATTTCTTCATCACTCTGTTGAACCCGAGAGGGGCTCACCGAATCCTGACGCCACAGACCACCAATGCCCCCCGATTCGCTGTAATAAACATGAGGTTTATTAAACTGACGCTCCAGGGTTCGATTCCCCGTAGAGGAATGAACCCCGTAAAACGGTCCTCTGGCCCTTTAAATACACAAGCGGCTACAAAAAGGTGGGGGCACCAAGGAGTAGAGGCAAGGCAGCAGCCACAGGTGGTGATATAGGAACAAAGAGTATGTTAAGTTAGGTGGTGACAAGTGGGGAGTGTAGAGGAGGGAACCAGAGGGGAGTCGAAAGTAAGTATATTAATAGTTCTGAAATATAGTCCATTGGTATCATTTAACCATTGCTAGTTATCTTGACTACAACTGAGAATAGTAAGTTCACCATAGAAATGACTGTGAAATGTTTGGCTCATGTTCAACTCACTTCTTTCTACATGATCTTAGCCCTGAAGTTTAAAGTTTTTCTATCTCAACATAGTAGAATAGTAATGAGCAATAGTTCAGAAATCAAGTTACTAACTAGAAGTTAAGTGTATAGTGTATAGAAAACAGTATATAAAAGTCGCTATATTGTAAGATCATAGCACTTTATCTTTCAAATGAAGTTTTTTATGTCTTTCCACCAGTTGTACTAGCCTGCATTAGTGTAAATTAATATAAGACATATACAGTAAAATGATCTAAAAAGAAAATCTGAGGTATTTTTAAAATATAAGAAATATTCAACAGCTTCTACTTCTAGTCTTCAATATTTTTTCTATATTTAATTATAAAGACAAATAATAGAAGTGAGTCAATTGTGGAAATGTTAGCTAGAGAAATGCTGATGTGAAACATGATTTTGCTAACTCAACGAGTATTTATTTCTCTATTGTGATCAACTGGGTTTGTCAAGGAGTCTACTCATTGTCACAGACAGGACAAAATCCTCAGGAGACTGAAGATTGAATTATCCAAATTGATTTTTCAGAAGAGAAACATCAAGGTCAATAGAAAGAAGGTTCAAAATGAACTACAAACAGAATATATGTTTGTTGAACATCTCAATTTAACTAAGGTTTTCTGACTTAGCCTGGAGTTTTCCTTTTTTCTTTCCTTTTTTTTTAATTTAAGAATTTGTTTTTGTTTATTTTAGATTCCAATCACCATCCCCCCTCCCTCTCCCTCCCAGTCCCATTCTCCCACCCACTTCTCCCATACCCCCTCCCATGCAGTACCAACTAACTCTGGCATATCAAACCACATCAGGACTAAGTGCCTCCCATTCCATTGAGGCAAGATAAGTCAGGTCTGCTAGGAAAAAGAGCTCCAGAGTGAGGTGACAACATCTAAGTCCAGGACAGACCCTGTTCCAATTGTTAGGGGATCCACCTGAGGACCAAGCAGCCTGTCAGCTATACGTATGTAATGAGCCTAGGACCAGTCCTTGCAAGATGTTTGATTGGTGGTTCAGTCTGTGTGAGTCCCCTTGTGTCCAAGTTAATTGGCTCTGTGGGTCTTCCTGTGATGTCTTTGTTCCATCCAGCTTCCCCAAACCTTCCCCTAACTTTTCCTCAAGACTCGCTGTTTTTGCCTCATGTTTGACTGTGTGTCTCTGCATCTGTTTCCATTATCCACTGGATAAGACTTCTAGGATGGCAGTGATGTTAGGTTCTTGACCAGGTCCCTCTCTCCCTCCATTTCTGATATCTAATTCATCTCCCCTACTTAGAGGGATTCAAGCATCCCAAGAGCCCTCCTTGATACTTAGTTTCTTTGGGTATGTGGATTGTAGCATGGTGATCCTGTAAGTATTGGCTAATATCTGCTTTAGTGAATAAATACCACATCTGACAGAAGGCTAATATCTAAAATATATAAAGAACTCAAGAAATTAAACACCAACAAACCAAATAATCTAATTAAAAATGGAGTACACAGCTAAACTGAGAATTCACTACAGAGGAAACAACAATGGCTGAGAAGCACTTAAAGAAATGCAAATCAAAACGATTCTGAGATTTCATCTCACACTCATCAGAATAGTTAAGATCAAAAACTCAAGTGACTGCACATGCTGGTGAGGATGTGGAGAAACAGGAAAACTCCTCCATTGCTGGTGGGAGTGCAAGCTGTACAACCACTATGTAAATCAATTTGGCACTTTCAAAGAAAATGGGGAATACTTATACCTCAAGACCCAGCCATATCACTCCTGGGCATACACCCCAAATATGTATCACTAAATAACAAGGACATTTTCTCAACTATGTTCATAGCAGCTTTATTCATAGTAGCCAGAATCTGGGAACAACCCTGATCTCCCTCAACCAAGGAATGGGTAAAGAAATTGTGGTGCATCTACACAATGGAATACTATTCTGCTATCAGAAACAAGGATATCATGTAATATGTGAGCAAGTGGATGGAACCAGAGAAGATCATCCTGAATAAGCTAACACAAACCCAAAAAGTTTGGAGTCTTCTTAAAGCTTTACTGGCACTGTTCTTTACTGTTCATATGGCCTTGTATTATAGAACTTGGCACTCAAAGTCTCTTCAAAATTCATTCTGAGTAGTTACAAGGTATGATAAGTCCTTAATGTCCTAAAAAATACAATTGTCTAAGTAGTGAAACGACATTAATTTCAAATTCTCAGTATGATGTTTTTCACTTTTTGGTTGAAAAACTTTTTCTTTCTTTTTTTTTCCAAAACAAAGAATAATCATGTCTCCTCCTAATCGGAAATGAGTGCTTGTCTGAACAGTTTTAAATGAAATACCCACATGCTGCTGTTTCAGACACTATAAAGGGAATGACTGTGGCCTCTCACTTATTGTCCTCTGTCATAGCTACATCTTCCTCCGTGCAATCGCCTTCACTGTTTCTGAGTCACCATCTTGCAGGGGTTGCTCAAGATCCTTCAAGGAGTGGACTCAAAATTAGCCACTTGCAGCACTGCCTTGCCCTTTAAATTTTTTTTCCTCTATTTTTTATTTCATCAAGTTACATCTCAATCACAGTCCCCTCCCTATTCCCCCCTCCAATCCCACCCTCCCACCATCACCCCCCCATCATCTTCCCTTTTTTTTTTGAAGTTTAAGGTATATCTTATTTCCCCCTACAGTTTCCCCTTTCATTCCAAAAAATGGTCCTTTCTCTTATAATAATAAATACAATACAAAACAACAGAGGTAATTAGGCAACAGTTATGGGGGTTATATGGCTTAGCGTACATTCCCAATGTCCAGTCCATATGTATTTGGCACCTGACTTTAACATTCTACTATCTAACCATCTCCATGTCTTTAAAGTTCTATATCTAACTCAACATTCATACTAATTTGCAACACAATTTTAAAAGTATCCTCTTAGACCTATAACACTCTCTTGACTCCTAAACAACTCAAAATTTAATTATGAGACTCTAGTTATCTGTTCTTCAACCACCTCAGAGACTTGAGAGGGATAAATATATCTGATTTTATAGGAAGTACAGGGCCTGCAGCTTCCAAAACTAAGAAATGACATACCAGTGGCTGCCTAGACAGTTCCCATTTTCTCTCCATACATTACAGCATTGATCTTCAGTCGTTTGGCCCCACTTCTCTGACAGACATTGATTGTAGAGCAGGAGTTATGAAGGACTTGTCTACCCTGTCTTGGCAGAGCTAGGCTGTCGACTTACCTGCTTCCAGGTTTTGTCCTTTTTGGACAGCATTCTGTCTACAGTTGGAGCAAGGGGCTTTTCCTACCAAGAGATAGGCTTACGACATATTCAATCATCTCCCACTGGAGATTCTTCGATGCTCATCTTCTACTTGGGGTAGAATAGGGGGTGCTGTCAGGAGTTGATATGTCTTGATATAAAAAAATCTAAAGTTACGAAAACATCTTTGAATGCCATTTTCTGTAGATCTCTTGAGGTTTTTGAAGAGGCCCTATCTGTGTCTTCTATTAGGGTAAGCAGATGTTGCTTGTCTCTTAGCAGCTTTATTTCTGATTAGTTTAGAAAATAACTACAATAGGCTGTCATACTACCTAACAGAATGATGGCTTGCATAACCATTAGTTTGCGTTTCTTAATTATCCTAAACAGTTTATGACAATTAGTCGTAAAAGGCCGAAACATCACATTTCATTTTTTTTCTTTACCTCCTAACACTTCCATTCCATTTATCTGGGGTGGGGTGTCCTTATATAACAGTCCCTCATCTCAGTTGCGAGGTCATATGAGGGCCAAGAGCCTCCTCATTCATTGGGGGTCTATGAGGCAGTACCACCAGTGAAAAGTATCTCATTACCCACAAGAGAGAACTAAAAAAACAAACAAACAAATAAACAGACAAACAGATAAAAAAGAATATAAAATATAAAAAATATAAAAAATAAATAAAAATAAAAAATAAAAAGTCTATGTCCAAGTTCCCTTTGGTGTGTTGGTTGTAGTATCGATGCCTTCTACTATATAGGTAAAATCCTACTATAAGTGAATAGATGCCTTATGCTTCTTTCTGTGTCTGGGTTAGCTCACTCAGGATGAGCTTTTCTAGTTCCATCCATTTGGCTGCAAATTGCATAATTTCATTGTTTCTGATAGCTGAATAATATTTCATTGTGTAGATGTACCACAGTTTTTTAATGCATACTTCGTTTGAGGGACATATGGGTTGTTTCCAGTTTCTAGCTATTACAAATAAGGCTGCTATAAACATAGATGAGGAAACTTCCTTATGATTCCATGAAGAGGCATTTGGATGTATACCCGGAAGTGGTATGGCTGGGTCCTGAGGCAAAAATATTCCAAGTTTTCTAAGATATCGCTAGACTGACCTCCATAGTGGTTGCACAAGCCTGCAATCCCACCAGCAATGGAGGAGGGTACCCCTTTCACCACACCCTCGCCAGCATGTGCTGTCATTTGAGCTTTTGATCTTAGCCATTCTGACAGGTGTGAGATGGAATCTCAGAGTCGTCTTGAGTTGCATTTCTCTGATGATTAAGGATGTTGAGCATTTCTTC
>CAJQZJ010032984.1:4620725-4632077 GCA_907164525.1 Lophiomys imhausi | reverse complement strand
GGGCTAGATCTCTAGCCAGAGCTCCTCTCCAGACCTGTGACGGAGCTTGCAGAAAAGTGTCTAGACTTCCTCCTCCGTCAGTTCTGAATCCTCTGTCGAGCCTACAGGATCCCTCGCAGCTGGACCAGAGCTCCCGAGATGTTCGGCCTCATTCCCGGGTTTCGGCACCAGATGTCGCGCTCGCCTCGCTGATAAGGAAAGCGCCACACAATCAGGATTCTTCTGACAGCATTTATTGAACAGCTCTTTTAGATAGCATGGTGGAGAGGGACCCAGATTTTTTTTTTATTGTACAGGATTGATTTAGCTATTCTGGGCTTTTTGTTGTTCCATATGAATTTGTGTTGGTAATTTTATATGAATTGCATGGAATCTATATATTGCTTTTGTTAGGATGGCCATTTTTATTATGTTGATCCTACCTATCCATGAGCATGGGAGTTCTTTCCATCTGCTAAAGGCCTCTTCCAAAGGCCTCTTCCATTTCTTTCTTCAAGGGCTTGAAGTTCTTGTTGTACAGGTCCTTTATTTGTTTCTTTAGAGTTACCCCCAGTTATTTGAATTGTTTGTGGCTGTTGTGAATGGAGTTGTTTCCCTGATTTCATTCTCAGCCCATTTGTTTGTTGTATAAAGAAGGGTTTCTGATTTTTTTAAAATTAATTTTGTATCCAGCCACTTTGCTTAAGGTGTTTATCAGCTGTAAGAGTTCTCTGGTGGAATTTTTGGGGTCCGTTATGTATACTATCATATCATCTGCAAATAGGGATAATTTGACTTCTTCGTTTCCAATGTTTATCCCCTTGATCTTCTTTAGTTGTCTTATTGCTCTAGCAAGACTTCAAGTACTATATTGAAGAGATATGATGAAAGTGGACATCCTTGTCTTGTCCCTGAGTTTAGAGGAAATGTTTCAAGTTTCTCTCCATTTAATTTGACGTTGGCCACTGGCCTGCTGTATATTGCATTTATTATTTCCAGGTACAGTCCTTGTATGCCTGTTCTCTCCAGAACTTTTAGCATGAAGGGGTGTTGGAATTTGTCAAATACTTTTTCTGCATCTAGCGAGATTTTCATGTGTTTTTGTTTTTTTTTTTTTTTTCATCTTGTTTATATGGTGAATGACATTGATAGAATTTCATATGTTGAACCATCCCTGCATTCAGGGGATGAAGCCCACTTGATCATGGTGTATGATACTTTTGATGTGTTCTTGAATTTGGTTTGCTAGTATTTTATTAAGTATTTTTACATCTATGTTCATGAGGGAGATTGATCTGAAGTTCTCTTTCTTTGATGGGTCTTTGTGTGGTTTAGGAATCAGGGTGACTGTGGCCTCATAGATGAGTTTGGCAATGTTCTTTCAGATTTTATTTGTGAAAGAGTTTGAAAAGTATTGGTGTTAGCTCCTCTTTGAAGGTCCGATAGAATTCCGTGCTAAAGCCATCTGGCCCTGGGGTTTTTTTGGTTGGGAGGTTTTTAATGACTGTTTCTATTTCCTTAGGGGTTATAGGGCTGTTTAATCTGTTCATCTGATCTTGATTTAGCTTTGGTAGGTGGAATCTATCAAGAAAATTGTCCATTGCACTTAAGTTTTCAAATTTAGTGGAGTATAAATTTTTAAAGTAGGATCCAAATATTCTCTCGATTTCCTCAATGTCTGTTGTTATTTCTCCCTTTTCATTTCTGATTTTGTTGATTTGGGTTTTCTCCCTCTGTCTTTTAGTTAATTTGGCTAAGGGACTGTTTATTTTTTTGATTTTCTCGAAGAACCAACTCTTGGTTTCATTGATTCTTTGTATAGGTCTTTTTGTTTTTAAGTTGTTGATTTCAGTCCTAAGTTTGATGATCTCCTGCCTTCTGCTCCTCTTGGGAGTGTTTGCTTCTTTTTTTTTTTTTCCAATTCACACAGTTTAGCTGTTAATTTGCTAATATGATCTGTCACAATTTTCTTTTTGAAGGCACTTAGTGCTATGAACTTTCCTCATTGCACAGCTTTCATTGTGTCCCATAGGTTTGGGTATGTTGTGTCTTCATTTTCGTTGGATTTTAAGAAGTCTTTGATTTCCTTCTTTATTTCTTCCCTGACCCAATGGTCCTCCAGTAAAGAGTTGTTCAATTTCCATGTGAGTGTAGACTTTCTGTTGATTCTTTTGCTATTGAAGTCCAACTTTATTTCATGGTGTTCTGATAAGATACAAGGGGTCATTTTAATTTTCTTGTGTCTGTTGAGGCTATCTTTGTGTCCAACTATATGATCGATTTTGGAGAATGTTCCATGAGGTGCTGAGATGAAGGTGTATTCTTTTGTGTTTGGGTGAAATGTACTGTAGATATCTGTTAGGTCCATTTTGTTCATGATCTCTGTTAAACTCATTATTTCTCTGTTTGGCTTCTGTCTTGAAGATCTGTCCATAGTTGTGAGTGGGGTTTTGAAGTCTCCCACTATTTAAGTGTTTGGATCGATGTGCGATTTAAGTTTTAGAAGCGTTTCTTTTATAAATGTATGTGCCTTTGTATTTGTGGTATAGATGTTTGATATTGAGATGTCCTCTTGGTGGATATTTCCTTTAATGAGTATGTAATGCCCTTCTCTGTCTTTTTTTTTATTAACTTCAATTGGAAGTCTATTTTGTGTGATATTAGGGTGGCTACTCCAGGTATTTCCTGGGTCCATTTGTTTGGAAAATCTTTTCCCAGCCCTTTACTCTGAGATAGTGTTTATCTTCAATAGTGAGATGTGTTTCTTTTATGCAGCAAAAATATGAGTCTTGTTTACGGATCCAGTCTGTAAGTCTGTGTCTTTTTATTGGGGAGTTGAGTCCATTGATGTTGATGGATACTAGTGACCAGGGTTTGTTATTTTCCATATTTTGGTATAGCTGGTTGTCTTGTGTTTCTTTTTTTTTTTTTTTTTAGTTGCTGTGGAGGTTTCTATTTCCTCTGATTTCTGTGTGTAGTTATCTTTTCTGTGTTGGAATTTTCTTTGTAGGATCTTTTGTAGGGCTGGGTTTGTGGGGAGATATTGTTTGAGTTTTATTTTGTCATGGAATATCTTGTTTTCTCCATCTATGTTGATAGAGAGTTTTGCTTGTTATAGTAGTCTGGCTGGGCACCTATGTTCTCTCAGAGCTTATAGGACATCAGTCCAGGCCCTTCTAGCTTTCAAAGTTTCTGAGGAGAAGTCAGGTGTAATTCTGATGGATCTGCCATTGTATGTGATTTGGCCTTTTTCTCTTATAGCTTTTAATATCCTTTCTTGGTTCTCTACATTTGGAGTTTCTATTATTATGTGGCTAGAGGAGTTTCTTTTCTGATCTAATCTGTTTGGTGTTCCGTAAGCCTCTTGGATTTTTACTGGCATCTCTTTCTTTAGGTTTGGGAAGTTTTCTTCTATGATTTTGTTGAAGATATTTCCTGGACCATGGAGTCGGGAGTCTTCTCTTTCCTCTATGCCTATAATTCTTAGGTTCCATCTTTTCATTGAGTCCTTGTTTTCTTGGATACTCTGGGTGAGAGATTTTTTAGCTTTCTCATTTTCTGTGGATGTTGTACTGATTTCTTCCATCGAATCTTCCATGCCTGAGATCCTGTCTTCCATCTCTTGAATCCTATTTTTGGTACTCAAGTCCATAGTTCCTGTTCTCTTCCCTTTATTCTCCATTTCCATTTTTAACTCTGACTGTGTTTTCTTTATTGTTTCCATTTCCATTTTCATTTCTTGAGTGTTGTTATTTGTTTTGTACATTTCCTTCTCCAGTTTGCCTGTCTTTGCCTGGAAGTCTTCCATTGCCCTCTCTTTTTCTTGTTCAAGTTGACTCACCTTGCTCTGAAGTTCTCTAATGGTGTTTTCCATCGCTTTCATATGTGCGATTTTGGCTTCTTTGAATTCCTTCATAGATTTAAGTTCTTCTTGAAGGGACTCTATCACTTTCCGTAATGTAGAATTGTCATCGTTTTCATGTGTTTCAGTTGTGGTGAGGTGGTTCTGGCTGGATGGAATAGCGTTGCTTTCTTTTGTTGGAGACATTTCGCTTTTTTTTTTTTTCTGGGGCCTCTGGCCATGTGGAATTTTTTAGCTGTATGGTACAAAGGGGGCACTTTGGTGTAGGAGTCGAGTTGCCTTACTCCACTCCTATAAGGTGAGTCATTCAGCCCCGCCTCCTAGGTGGAGACCTAACTAATCCAGGGGGTGGAGCTGTGTACAAGTAAGCTCTGGTTCCCTGCTGGAATGGCCAGTAGTAGTAAAAAAGTCCGATATACAACACTTTCAAATACCTCACTGTTTGCCTGGGGTTGACTTCTGTGGTGGGTAAATCTGTCTTCACCCCCAATAGCCTTGCCGCTCCCACAGCCTGGAAACTGGCCAGTGAGGTCACTGCAGTGGGTTGCAATCTGCGGCCTGAAGGCACTTTGTAGCCAATCTGTGCTAACTTCCAAGGGTTGAAACCTTTTGCCAGATAGCTGGATTGTCTCCGTGAGACCTGGGGATGCCCAGCAGGGTGGAGATTATCTCTGCGTGGGATCTAAATCTGCCCTCTGGGTATTAGATTCAAACTTACCCAGCGAGTCTCTCCTGGTGGGGGATGGGGGAATCCTGATTCCCAGATTCGGCTTCCTTGCATGTCCGATAGTGGGAGGGATCATCCTGCCCAGGGATCCCCAGTGGTCCCTGGGTAGTTGGGTGAGATCCAGAGGGGCTGAGCCGTTTTTACAGCTCCCTGCAACACTCGCCACTAGGTGACTGTTAACCCTGAAATCAAAATACCTCAGCTCAGGCCACTGCCATCTTGGATCCCCTCCATCTCTCTTTATAATGCTCAAGCTGCTCCACTTCTCTTCCTCTCCCATATGACCATCTTATACTTGCACATTGTGGTTGCTCCCACTGCAGGCTCGCCACATAGCTTGAAGGATCCTGGATGACATCCTCTGTCCATGCCTCAAGGCTTGGTAACAAGTGGTTGTCTAAGGCCTGCTGTGCCATGAGCTGGAAGGCAGGTCTTCTGGTGACCTGGAATCCACAGTTTTTTGTCTGCATGGTGGTAGACAGGACTCTGTATGTCTATGACCCGGTACCTGTGATGCAGGGGAGTTGATAAGAGCTTCGATGCCTGAAAAAAGGATAGCATCATTAACAAATAGTGTTGGTCACACAGGATGTCTGCATGCAAAAGAATCCAGAATAGATCCACACTTATCATCCTGAACAAACTCAAGTCCATATGAATCAAAAACCTCAACATAAAACCATATACTGTGAACCTGATAGAAGAGGGAATGAAGAATAATATTGAACTCACTGGCACATGAAAGGAATTCTTTCTTGTTTATTGATTGATTCATTCATTCATTCATTTTTCCGTTGAAAATAAGATTTTGTTCTTGCATAGTATATCCTGATTATGGTATTCCCCACCCTCTACTCTTCCCAATTCCTTCCTATCTCTCTTCCCATCCAGATCCACTCCTTTTCTGTCTCTCTTTAGAGAACAAAAAAGCTTCTAAAAGATAATAATATTTTAAAATATAATAAATATAATATATAATAAAACAAAAACTAACAGATTGAAATTGGATACAATGAAACACAGAAGAAAAAAGGTCCAAAAGAAGGTGCAAGAAACAGACCCACTCATTTCCATACTTCAGAAATTAATTACAAAAACGAAACTGCAAGCCGTAATACAGACACAAAGAACCTGGTGCAGAGCCATGTAGACCCTGTGCATGCTGCCTCAGTCTTTGTGAGCTCATATGTGCTTTGATAGTGCTGATTTAGAAGGCCTGTTAGACATCTGCTCTAGCTCCTACATACTTACTGCCTCCTCTTCACTGGGGTTCCCTAAGGGGGTGGGCAGGGATTTGATGGAGACATCCCATTTAGGGCTGAGTGCTACAAGGTCTCTCACTTTCTGCAAAATGTCTGGCTGTGGGTCTCTGTATGTGTCCCCAGTCTTCTGCAGGAGGAAGCTTCTCTGATGATGGCAGTGGAAGGCCCTGCTCTATGAGTGTAGCAGAATATCATCAGGAGTTATTTTATTGCTATGTTTTTATTGATGTCATTTGTTTTTTAGGATAGTAGTATTTGGCTTTACTGTTTCCCTGGGCTATCTTTTCTCAGGCTCTTGATCACCTAAACAGTTTGAAGTTTGGTTCCACTTTTGTAGAGTGGTCCTTAACTCATATCAGATATTACTTTGCTATTCCCATATGCTTTGTGCCACAATTGCACTAGCAGATCTTGCAAGCAGGGTACCATTCTTAATTCAAGGTTTTGTGGCTGGCTTGGTATTTATGCTTCTTTTTGGTAGCATGTAGACTAACTTCCCTTACCGAAGACGCAAGAATGTAGGGGTGAAGGCTCTAGGTAGACACCAACTCAACTTCTCCATGTTCAATAAGTTCTGTTAAGTGCTGTCTTCAACAATAGGGTTTTGCTGTCAGTTTGTGTGGAGCAATCTATAGGCTTGGCAACAGCTTGTGTTGTTTGAGGATTCCCATAGAGTCCCTTTGGCTAACAGCTGAATTAGATGTAACCCAATTCCAGGACTGGAAATGTCATTTGGCGAGAAGAGATGGCTAGTTGGGGTTCTGTCTACCCGATAATTTGGCAAATTCAGTTAGATAGCCTTTATATGTATATAAATTGTATAACACTTCTACTGTACTAGGTAATAGGTTTCCTTACTACCCCTGAAATGGTCCCTAATTTTAGCTTTCTCTCCATATCCTGTCCCTTATCCTCTTACCTCCTCCTCAACACTTGATCCTCATGTTATAGACCCCCTCCCCACATCTCTCCATAACTGTCTATTCTATTTGCCTTTCCTAAGAAGATCTGTCTGCCCCACCCCCACGTCTCTTACAGTATACTTAATCTCTGTGGTTCTATGGATTGTAGTTTGGTTATCACTGAACTCATAGCTAGGGTCCATATAAACCTTAATATATACTATATTCCTTTTATGGATGGGTCTGGGCTACTTTTCAGAATGACTTTTCTATTTCCATCCATTTACTTGTGAATTTCAAAATCATTTCTTAAATGGCTGAGTCATAGTTCATGGTGTAGATGTATCACATTTTCTTTATCCATTCTTCTGTTGAGGAAGAAGGGACAGACTCATTTGTATTGAATCCAATGGATAGAAACAATCTAGATTGTTTTATTTTCTAACTTTTATGAATAAAGCAGAAATGAGCATGTTCCAGCAAATGTCTCTGTGGCAGGATGAAGCATCATTTGGGTATATGCCCAAGAGTGGTACAGGTACATCTAGTTATAGATTAATTTCCATCTTCCTGAGGAATTACACTGACTTCCATAATGGCTGTACAAGTTTGCACTTCCAGAGCAATAGATGAGTCTTCCCTTCTACCCCATCCATACCAGCATGAGATGTCACTTGTATTGTTGACTTTAGTCACTCTGACTGAGGTTAGGTGAAATCTCAAAGTAGCTTTGATTTATATTTCCCTGATAGCTAAGGACATTGAACATTTTTAAGTGTTTCTTAGCCATTTGAGTTTTCTCTTATCAGTATATTCTGTTCAGATCTGTGCCCCATTTTTAATTGGGTTATTTGTTTTCTTGCTATGTAGTTATTTTAGTTCTTTCTATATATTGAATATTAGTTCTCTATCTGATGTGGAGTTGGAGAAGCATTCTCCCATTCTGTAGGTTGCCACATTGTCCAGAGGATGGTGTCCTTTGAGTTTCAGGAAGTCCCATTTATTAGTTGTTGATTTTAGTGTCTATGATAATGGTGTTCTGGTCAGAAAATCGTTTCCTGTGTCAACATATCCAAGGTTATTTCCCCCCCCTTTTTTTGTATTCCACATTTTTCTTTTTGTAGTTACTATGCTAACAGTAAATGTCAATCAGATTGATGGAAGTTGAAGTATTTTAATATAAACTGTTTTCATGACAGAAAATTTTAAAAGTTCCTCATCACATACTTACTATGCAATCAACTAATAACAACTTTTAATCAAGCAAGCAAAAATATAATATTATGAGAAGCTAACCCTTTGTCATCTGCATGTACATAGAAGTACTTTAGAAATCTAGTGTAGGGCTCAAGATTCCCTAATTTTTTGTTTGTTTGTTTGTTTTGCAGATAATTCTGGCAGACTTTCCAGCTAGGAGCCTCTGCAATGGACAGTTCATATGGTGATGCACAGAGTTTACTTAGTACTGAATTACCCTGGAACCACTGTATCCTTCTGGCAAATGGCATCTGAGAATGCCAAAGTCAGCCATACAATGCTGGTCTGTGCTATGCAAGTGGTTCATGTTTTTTTTTTTATAAATATTTTATTTTTTTTTTCTTTAAGTTACATCTCAGTCACAAACCCCTCCCTATTCCCCCTTCCAATCCTGCCCTTCCACCCTCTTCCCCCCAGAAGTTTCCCCTTTCAGTCCAATAGATGGTTCCTTCTCTTATAACAGTAAGTATTATACAAAACAACAGATATAAATATGCCATAATTTAAAAGAGTTAAATGGCCCAGTATACCTTCCCAATGTCCAGTTTATACATATTTGGCCCCTGACTTTAACATTCTACTATCTAACCATCTCCATGAGTTTAAAGGTCTATATCTGACTCAACATTCATACTAACTTGCAACACACTTTTAAGAGTATCTTTTTAGATCTATAACACCCTCTTGATTCCTAAACAACTCAAAATTTAACTATGAGACTTCTTCAACCACCTCAGAGACCTGAGAGGGATAAATATATCTGCTTATATAGGAAGTGCAGGGCCTGCAGCTTCCAAAACTAAGAAAGGACATATCAATGACTGCCTGGACAGTTCCCATTTTCTCTCCATACATTCCAGCATCAGTCTTCAGCCTTTGGGTTCTGTTTCTATGACAGACATTTGTTGTAGAGCAGGGATTATGAAGGACTTACCTACCCTGTCTTGGCAGAGTTAGGCTGTCGACTTCCCTGCTACCAAGTTTTGTCCTTTTTGGACAGCAGTCTGTCTGCAGTTGGTGCAAGGGGTTTTTTCATGCCAAGAGATAGGCTTGCCACTAATTCAACCATCTTACAGTGGAGGTTCTTCGATGCTTATCTTCTACTTGGAGTAGAATAGGGGGTGCTGTCAGGCGCTGATATGTCTCGATATCAAAAAAAAAAGAAAATCTTGATTTAAGATAATATCGTTGAATGCCATATTCTGCAGGTCTCTTGGGGTTTTTGAAGATGCCCTATCCATCTCTTGTATTTAGATAAGCAAATGTTGCTTTTCTCTTAGCAACTTGATTACTGGGTAGTTTAGAGAATATCTGTGATAGACTGTCATAGTAGCTAACAAAGTGACATGTTTGCATGACTAGGAGTTTGTTTTACTTAACTATCCTAGACCGTTTTAGACGGTTGGTATCAAGAGGTCAGAGCTTCACATTTTATTTTTAAGTATCTCTAGGTATGATACCATTAGGAAGCGTTACCTTTGAATTTGTATCAATATACAAAGATCTATTCAATTGTGGTTAAATATACTCTTAATTATGTATCAATATACAAAGATCAATGCCTATGTAGCCCAATACAATTTTTAATATTACGTCCATATACAAGGGTCAATACCATTGTGGCCAAATATAGTCTTACTTTTGAATCAATATACAAAGATCAATACCGATGTAATCCAATACAATCTTATTTTTGCACAATAAACAATGGTCAATACCACTTTAGCCAAATAAACTACTAATTTTGTATCAATATACAAAGGTATAAGGGCATATTCAATAATCTGCCCCTTCTTCTTGGACCTTCCTGTGCTATGTCTATATCTCATTTTTCTCAAGCCTATGCACTCCTACATAGGAGAGGAAGAAGGATACAGAAAAGGAAAAGTAGGAATTCCCTGGGGCTAACCTCCAAAACCCATTAAACAGGACCATTTATCAGCTTGTAATCTCTTCCCCTAAATATCGGAGTTTTCAGTTATCCTTCAAATAACCAAAAAGAAGGGCGGAGAAACACTTTCCCCACCCTCTGGGCATGGGACGTCGCTCTCTTAAAGTGACTTCCTGCTGATTTGGGTCGTAGTAGACCTGTTTGGGGCCCGAACCCAAATGGAAAAAATGGTTAAAAATGTTAGTACACTCCTTTTATGTTCAGTCCTTCTGTTCTCAGCTGTTTAGATGACCTAAGGTGTTTGTAGGCAGAAGCTGATCTTGCAGGCTTCACTGAGGTTCCTGCCGGGGCATTGTGTAGAGCTGAACAGTCCCAGCGACATTGGATTGCTGTGGTGGTTGCAGGCCCCCGATGGAGACAGCTATTGAGGAAGTCTGCCAGGCAGAATCAAGTGGGTCACTCGTCCTCCTTGGTGCCTGATTCTGCCTTCTCGATGCAGGCAGATTGTCCTTTGGGATCTCAAAATATATACACTAGGGCTGATTTAGCTCCAAGGTGACAGAATGATTTCTTCTTTAACCCGGATTGAAAGATAATGCTTTGTATGTTGTCGGAAGGCCAAATTTGCTTCAGGAGAAGTACTACCTAGCCCCCCCAGCCCCCCCAAAAAAAGAGGGCAATTGTCCTAGTGTTGGGATTGGGGCAGGGCTCTGTTCTTATCTTTCCAGGAGAATTGAAGCGTCCATTAGGGGAGCCCGGCGACGGCTGGAAAGTGGTTCATGTTTGAATGTAAATACTCAACTCTTGCGATTTTTACTTCACTACAAAGAGCACATTAGTGTTTTCCAGTCTGCAGAGGAACCAGCAATGTTGGGAAATACATCATCTCTCTGTACCTTGAAGTTTGGATATTAGTGGTAGAGTGAAATGTGGGACAAGTGAGAACTTCACAGAGCTTCACACTTTGCTGCATCATTAAGGATGAATTTTAAACATCACTTGATGGAGTTTACCATAACAAATCAGCATGACGTCGAACTCAGAGCAAAGTCATGCTTTCCACCATCTAGTCCAGACACTTGATGTTTGCCGTGTGAATTGCTCACCAAACTCTTAGGACTTAACTGTAGACAAAGACTAGATCTGTGCCCTTCATGTGTAGAGATAACTGTAAAGTGAGGAGATTTGCCAACTAGGCTGTCATAACGAGTGCACACACACACACACACAAAACAAAAAACAAAAACAGTGCAATAGGGCGTGGTAGGAAGGTTTTCTAGGGAGAAATCCCAGCGAGTGGTTATTTCAACTTGTGATTCACTAACTCTAGAATTTGTCTTGTTGGTTCACTAGAGAAAAACAACATTTACAAATTTTTCTTTTAAAAAGATTCAGGATGGTCAACCGCTCAGAAATCATGAATGAACCAATGGGTGTGTGTGTGTGTGTGTGTGTGTGTGTGTGTGTGTGTG
>CAJQZJ010032984.1:4598969-4620715 GCA_907164525.1 Lophiomys imhausi | reverse complement strand
GTGTGTGTGTGTGTGTGTGTGTGTGTGTGTGTGTGTGTGGTGTGGTTAGATGCCCCACTTAATCTTAAGTGTTCTATCTTGATATTCATCTGCAGTTTCGTCTCTGTCACACAGTAGTCATTATGATTCCTGTTCATTAAGACATGCCAAGTTATTATTGATACTTCAAAGAATAGCTAAGACAAATCTGTAATCTTGAATGACATTCTTGATTATTTTGTACTTTTACATATATTTTGATAAATTTACAACTTTGCCAGCATATAACAACTATTAACTAAAAACAATTTCTTGTGACATTTGATATAATGTTGATAACAATCTTGATGCAAGCCATCCTTTGAATAATGTTTCTTTGAAAGATTAAGACAAGAAGTGCATGTTTGAATAGCTTCAAGACAGATGTTGCTGTTTTTAGAAAGCATAGGGATAAGGTTGCCTTAATTGATTAATATATGAATCCATAAATACTTATTGGACATTGAGACTTGCTTAGAACGAGACTATTACCTTTTTTGTTATCTGGTCAAGGACTAATACTGAATCACTGAGGTCATTAATAGTTCATTACCAATTGCTGAATTTCTTTGCTTCCACTGCCCCCATCCCTTACCTCCATCATGTGTAGTTATCTCATCAATAATCAACAAATATTTGATGATAGGAAATTTTTGAGATAGGTTGAAAGGATATTTAGGTTAGACACTCTGATTTCTTCCAGTGTTCTTGTTAAAAATTTAAAGAAAAAGATTATGTGATAAATTAAGAAGGTGATATAAAAGTTTATGAATGGGATTGAACATCTCACGTTAAAAGCATTAGTGAAAGTTTCACAGAATCAAAGGAATTTGGGCAAGGATTCAAAGGTGGATAGAATTTGGGCAGGAAGGAAAAGATTGAGAATGTATTTCAGATGGAGCCAACATATACAATTAAAAAGGGTTGAAAAGGAGTTCACATCTATGTGGGCATCTGAGACAATACTTTGTCTAGAGAGGAGGCTTCTTACAGTGGCATTGTGATTTCTGTAACATATTCATCAATTAGAAGTTTATTTGGGGCAATCATTGGGAGTAAAGTAGTGAATGAAATTTTCTGTGATATAGATCTTTATACATGTTTTAAAAACAATAGGGATCTTGAGATAAAAGAATGAATTACTTATGTTTAAATTATTCTAAAAATAAAAAATGAAAGTAATAGTCTGGCAGATGAATGGTAGATTTTATAAGAAAAAATAGGTAGGGTTGGAAAGAAAAGTGTGATCCTAATATACAGGGCAGGAAAAAAATATAAAGTCCATTGACCTCCAAATGTATCTTTCACTTGACTCCATTAGGGGGATTGTATGAGAAATTGTGAGACTTTGATCATGGAAGAGCTTGTTGTTTCTCATGGTTCAGTCTCTGGACAGATTTGTGGTTGTTCTAAGCTTCTTCTTTGTTCATTTTTCCTTCTCAGTCAGTGGCTGAGTTTCCTTGATGACACATTGCTGATAAAGGAAAACACTTTAGGGCCATGACTGTCTATGCAATGGCAATGCTATCTATTGAGTGACTTCTTCTAAATATGGAACTTCACGTCTATATTTGTAACACTATAGCATGTGAAAGAGATGACATACAGCACAAGACACTTTCATCTCTAAAGCATATTTGAGTGTATAAATAGGTGCTGTCAAGTTTGTCTAAAACACTCTAGTCTGAAACATTTTTATTATACTTAAACTGCTCTGTCTCTCCTCCTTTATGCTAGTTGTTACCTGCTCACTAATCCCTTGTTCTGTTGTGTTATAATTTAGGAGTTTGAGGAACAGAGAAATCTCTTTCCTGGCACTATGGCATGTGCCAAGAAAAGGAAAATGTTCTGGTTGTGAGAGAAATTCTTGAGAAAAGCAAAGAAACCTCACATGGCTAGAGATCAAGTGCCTGGGGAAAAGATAGTTCAAAAGTGGATTTGAAAAGCAAGAGGAATAGTGTCTATGTAAAAACGAAGTACAGTGCCTGGACTGCAGGCAAGTAAACAAAAGTGAGATTTGATTGGCTAGGGTGGCAAGAAAGGCTGGCAATTTTCATGTAGTTGAAGAATGCAATAAGGACCTGATTATTATAAATGACCAGAGGGACCACAGGCCTTTGTGGCCCCTTTATTAAACTCAGAAAGGCTTTACTTAATATGCTGAAGATTATAGCACTATAGGTTGTGTGGGGGAATTGGAACTTAGCTAAAAACATGGTTAGGGTAAATTCAGTGAGAAGCAAAATACCTTGATGCCTGATACTGGAACTTCACCCTCTTGGTAAATACGTTTACCACCTCTGTGGAGACCTGATTCATGGAATCTACACTATTGTAAAATATTTCAGAAAATCAAATTCCTTCTGAGACCTCCTCTAATTATCTTCATCAGGAGGAATGAAAAAACAAAAGGGGGGCACTCATTCTATAGGAAGTGAATGATTCTAGCAACAGAGAAGACCAGATCAAGATGCTCATTGGACTGTAAATCGTCCACTGTTGTGTTTTTATGAACTCAAGTTGAAAATAAAATAAAATTACTCAGCATGCAGTAGTACAGAGAAATTACAAACATTTCAGTCTCCATGCAGAGTGACATAGTGTGACACAGTTCAAGGTTTACATACTGTCTTGACAAAGTCAAGGGAAAGGCATAGTTGAAGCCTGCCATTGTTGGCAGAAATTTTCAACCTAGGTTCAGTCAATATTGGAGACCCTCTTAGATATATACAGACTTCACATTGCACGGTATTCACTAGATAGCGGAAAGATCTTTTTAAGATAAATTAAACTCCATTAGATGCAATGTAATGTTAGGTATTTTACCTCCTGAGATAGTAATTTTTCTCCTCTCATATTGCTATTGACTAAACAGTATTCTTTGGGGTAGAAAAGAGTGAGAGTGAAACTTAAGATTGATGAACTATGGTTGCTGTGTTTTTAACTCCTAGTACTACAAAGCAAAATAAATTTACAGAACAACTGAGGGGTCTCTTGGCCTATTATTAATAGAGAGAGAACACCTTTTCACAATGGAGACCTGTAAGCAATGCACATCAGTTCAGTATGTGTGCAGTAGTAGTATGTGAGTTTATATCTTTGGTCAAAAATACCAAGCATAGTTTAACTTGGGCAAATACACAGTTAGAATTTGAAACAGACACCAAATATGGAAATCTGTAATATATACTTAATATATTTAGACTATAATACATTTTTGTCTCATATAATATTTAGGATGTACATTGCCCTTGGATCATTATTTTGTTTCTTATTTACCAAATTTATCAAAGTGCTCCGTGATTTTTTTTCTTACATCTCCAGTCTATGTTCTGAGTATCAGTTCTTGAGGTGTAGAATAACTTTGTTTACAAATCAAAGAAAGATCAAATTTTTGGAAGGTGGGGCTCACTTTCCTTGCATAGTGATACATTCAATTATAATGTACTTATTTGTGTAATGTAAATATTTTTTATCAGAAAATAATTAGCAACAAGAATTCCCTTACTTTCAAACACCTATTTAATTTACCCCTGCAGTTTGTCACACTGTCCATGGTAATCATCTGGGCTCAAATCATGTAATTTCTCACTTTGAGATATTTTAAATTTTTTATATTTAATGTATTTAAGTAGTCTTTCAACAAATATTTACCAAGTCCCTGCTAAGTGCCTGGCAGCATTTTCTGCTGTGAAGTTCCAGTATAAAATAAAATATAAGAGGGGTCTTCACTCATGGAAAACTCTTTTTAAGTGACTCTGATGAGCAAGCAAATTGGTAAAATATACGCTGTATCAAATGGTGAAGAGTTATAGCAAAAGCAAAAAGGATGTACTGTGGCACTTTAAATAGAAATGAGTGAAGGCATTTCTGGGAGGTGACTTCTTAAGGGTTTTCTTTTATTGTAGTAGAGTATCATTACCAAGAGCAAATTAGGAAGGAAAGGGTTTATTTGGCTTATATTTGCTAATCACACTTGGTCATTAAGGGAAGCCAAGGCAGGAACCTGGAGATAGGAACTGAAGCAGAGGTCATGGAGGACTGTGCTTTCTGGCTTTCTCCCCATTTAACTCAGCCTGCTGCTTTCTTATATACACCATGAACAACTGTCCAGAGGTGACACCACCTACAGTGGGATAGACCCTTCCATCTTAAAGATTAGTCAAGAAAATGCCACGTAAGCTTACCTACAAGCCAATCTGATTGAGAGAGCTGAGATTGCTTGCTTCCAGACATGTTTAGGTTTGTGTACGGTTGAAAAAAAAAATTCCAATCAGCACAACATCTGAATAAAGACCTGAGTGCAAGAAGTACAGACATGTGTTTCACTGGGAGAAAAATATTCCAGGTTACTGAAATGGTACATTAACAATGTATTTGAACAGATTACTATCAAAATGGAGTTGGGAATCCTGCAGAAAGTGGGGAAAATGAGAAAATGGAAGAGCATATTTTAAATCATTGCATACCTTTGGGCTTCAAGTAAAGGGGAAACCACTGTGGGTGTTGAATAAAGTTGTGATCCTATCTGATCCACATGATCTTACTTGTCCAGATTGTTTTATATAATATTCATGATGAAATATCTGAAGAATACTACAGTTACACAGATAGGGTACTGGTGGCTGAACTAGGAAGTGATGCTAATGTCAGTGAGGAAAATATTTCTGTATAAATTTTAAAAATATAACCAAATTGTTGCCTGGAAGATAGAAAATTAGAGATTGAGTAAAAAAGAGAAATCATGAGTGATTTGGAAGGATTTTTCTGGAGTTGCAAGGATAGATACCTAACTTATTAAAACTAGACTGAGACAAGAGTGAAGAATTTGAAGAAAACAGTTGGAGTCTGGTTTGTGATACATTACTTTTTTATTAATTTATTTTTTTCAAGTTACATCTCAATCAAAGTCCCCTCTGACCTCCTCTCCAGGTCCCATCCTCCCTCCCTCCCTGTTCCCCATCTCTGTCCTCTCTTTGTCCTCAGATGAGGGAAACCCCCAAATAATAAACACCCTCAATTCACCAGTTACATGAGGGCTAAGAGCTTCCTCTTGTACTGGGCTTGATATGGCAGCCCAGCTAGGGCAAGGTGTTCCACTAGCAAGCAACAGGGTCCATGACTTGCTGCTGGGTGGAGTTTTTCATAGGATAGTTATGCTAGTTTCCTGTCTATTTGGGTCTGTGGGTTGTAGTATGGTTGTCCTGTGCTATATGGTTAATATCCACTTATAAGACAGTACATACCATGAGTATCTTTCTGGGTATAAGTTAACTCACTTGGGATGAGGTTCTTCAGAACCATCCATTTGGTTGCAAATTGCATGATTTCCTTGTTTCTGATAGCTGAGCAGTATTTTATTGTGTAAATGTGCCACAATTTTTTAATCCATTCTTTGGTTGAAAGACATCTGGGCTGTTTCCAGTTTCTGACTATTGTGAATAAAGCTGCTATGAACATTGTTGAGGTGATGTCCTTGTGATTTGGTGAAGAATCTTTTGGATGTATGCCCAGAAGCAGAATGGGTGGGTCTTGAGGTAGAACTAACTATTCTCAATTTTCTAAGATATCCCCAGATAGATTTCCAAAGTGGTTGTACAAGTTTGCATGCCAAACAGCAGTGAAGGAGTGTTTCCATTTCTCCACATCCTCACCAGCATGTACTGTCTCTTGAGTTTTTGATATTAGTCATTCTGATCTGTGTGAGATGGAATCTCAGAGTCGTTTTGAGTTGCATTTCCCTGATGACCAAGGATGTTAAGCCTCTCAGCCTTAAGAGATTCCTCTTTCATAAATTCATGATTTAGTTCTATACCCCATTTTTTGATTGAATTATTTGGTTTGTTGGTGTTTAATTTCTTGAGTTCTTTATATATTTTGGATAATAGCCCTCTGTTGGATGTGGGGTTGGTGAAGATTTTTTCTCAATCTGTAGGCTGCCATTTTGTTCTAATGACAGTGTCATTTTCCTTACAGGAGTTTTTAGTTTCATAAGGTACCATTTATTGATTGTTGGTCTTAGAACATGAGCTATTGATGTTCTGTTCAGGAAGTTGTCACTTGTGCCAATGAGTTGGAGACTTTTCCCCATTTTTTTCTTCTATTAGATTTAGTGTGTCCAGTTTTATGTGGAAGTCTTTGATCCACTTTGAGTTCAGTTCTGTAGCCCTTCTTTACACAAAAGATAAATGGGTCAAGAAAAAAATTAGGGAAACAACACCCTTCATAATAGCTACAAATAATATAAAATACCAGAGGGTAACTATAAACAAGCAAGTAAAATATCTGTAGAACAAGAACTTCAAGTCCCTGAAGAAAGAAAGTGAAAAAGATATCAGAAGATGGAAAGATCTCCCATGCTCATTGATAGATAGGATTAACATAATAAAAATGGCCATCCTACCAAAAACAATATACAGATTCAATGCAATTCTTATAAAAATTCCAACACAATTCTTTACAGAACTTGAGAGAACAATTCTCAATTTCATATGGAAAAACAAAAAACCCAGAATAGCTAAATCAATCCTGTGCAATAAAAGAACATCTGTAGATATCACCATCCCTGATTTGAAGCTGTATTGCAGAGCAATAGTAATAACAACAGCATGGCACTGGTATAGAAACAGACAGTTGATCAAAGGAATTGAATCAAAGAACCAGAAATAAACCCATATGCCTATGGTCACTTAAATTTGACAAAGAAGCTAAGAGTATGCAAATGAAAAAAGAAAGCATCTTCCACAAATGGTGCTGGTGTAACTGGATGTAGATAAATGCAAGTAGACTCATATTAATCACCCTGCACACAAGTTAAGTCCAAATGGACCAAAGATACATTGATTTTTATAGATATTTTCTCTCAAGTGAAGGAGTGAAACATGGCAAACAAAGTAGGACTGAGCTCCAGATGCAGTCAGGAATTATCTTTGAAGAGATATCATTATAACTCTATACACTAACTAGGATGACAAAATGGTATGAGCAGAAAAGACTATAGGATCAGTGAGATGCTGTGGTCCACTAATGTCAGTGCCATGAGATGGAGAAAAGTCAGCAATACTGTTACAGGAAGAAACAAATATTTCACATTGAAAAAGCCCATTCTGAAACAGAATGGAAAACCAACTCTCACACAGCTGCTGGGCCATTGGAAGGACATCCAGAACATGGCACGTGATCTGTGGATCCTTGTATAGACATGGGTGCTACACTACAACTACAACCTAGGGTTTCTACATTTTTGTATCTCTTTATATTTTGCTTTTATCTTTTTATTTATTTAAATTTTTCATATAATATAGTTTGATCATATTATTTTTCCTTCCAAACTCTTCCCAGATCCTCCTAACCTTCCTTATTCACTCAAATTTATGTTTTTTGCCTGTCTCTATAAACATAAAACAAAAAAATTACAATCAATACAAATAAACAAAAAAAATAAACGAAAAAGCACAAAGAAATACAAGTAGTATTTGTCATGCTGGTCAAATACTAAGGCATATTCTGAGAAATTATTCAGAGAGTTGGAGTCTTTGGAACACTTACTCCTAAATGTGATGTCTTCCTCAAATCTTCCACTCAAATCTCAGTGTTCTATACAAAAGAGGAGGGGAAAACTGTAAGAAGCAGAGTCTTCCAGATACAAAAGGGCTGGAACACGTATGATCTCAGAGACTGGGACAATATGCCCAAGCTTTACATAAGTTCAAGCCAGAAAAAATCCTAACATAGTTTGTCTGCCTCAAGGACTGTTGGAACTTTTCGGCATTGTAGCTGGTTTGAGAGGTGGACACTTTGAGGAGTGATTAAGTAGTTAAGTGGAGAGATTGTTTTCCTTGGGGAATGGGGTCAGTTTTTGAGGCAGTGAGATTTCTACTAGGACTATGTTCCTTTCCAGGAGAGTGGGCTGCTATGAAAGAGAGTTTCCTGTGTGTTTTATCTCCTTTACATACACCTCCTCACTGTCTGTGACTTTCAAGTGCTCTGTTGCCAGGTAAGTCTGTCTCCCTCCCCATTATGCAACATGAGGCCCTTGGCAGAGGCAGCACGAAATATATGACTTCCAGCTCAGAGCACAGTGAACTAAAAGAATGCTATTCCTTCATATTACACACCTTCTGCTTTTTTTATATATAGTAAGAGAAAACAGAGACCAGTACCTTAAGAAAAGCAGATTGTGAGTAATGCCAGGGCTGAAGTATACATAGGACAAAATGAGAGAAGAATTGAAGAATGGATCAACAACCACAGTGAGAAATTTTGATGAAAATAGAAAAAATATTATAAAATAGAGAAATTTGGTAAAGGGTGAGGAGATTATCCTTTGCCACGGAAGTGATTTATAACCTGTTTTCTGTCCTTTCTTCCCAATGCTGAGGATGTGTCTTACTGAGGATCATTTGCGCTGACAACATGGTCATGTGTCAATACCACAGGAACAACTCTGATGTTAGGGGTCCCCTTGTCCTTATCCAACTAATTTATGTTAGAGTATTTTGCCTCTTAAGGTTATTTCAAATAAATATATTTTAAAATCAAAATAATTTTGGTTGAACTTGGCTAAACTTTTCTAAGGCTTTCATCTGCATCATAGTTTAAAGTCTGTGAGTTCCAAGCTAGCTCAACACGATCTGGTGGCATGGTGGGTTGTATCATTGAACTTAGGAAGCATGGCCATGTGCCTTTGCTGAACACCTGTAGAATAACACCTCAGTTCTCATTGGCTCTGTTCCCAAGACCCATGGTGGCAAGCCACTTCTGAACAAACAGCCAAAGCAACAACAGGCTAAATTTAGATTTACCTCAATAGAGAGGGAGTTGGAGCCAGGCCTAGCAGTGGTGAGATACTGGCTGAGTGGGAACTCACCTCTGCCAAGCTTCGATTTTCCTCAGAACATTAATAGCCGAGCCAAGGACTCAACAGATGGAAAGTGGCCAGTGAACAGAGAGAAGAGGAAGACACTGAGGGAGAGGCTTGGAGCAGGCCAAGAGATAATTTCTAGCATGTCCCTACAGTCTTGAAGAACTAGCTCTATATTTTATCTAAACCTGGAATCCTTGTATGTGAAAACTTTCCCTTGAAGTAAGACATGATTAGTTTGTCTTGTCCTCAGTTTGTGGTTGGAAGGGTACCTGGTTGTCATCCTGCCTCCTCCTTACCAAGCAGTATTAGTTACCTTGGCTGGCAGGAATTCTTCTGGGAGAAAATGAATTGAGTGCCTCTGGGTACGTGTATGCACGAACAGAGGCTTCAACTACAACTGCAGTATTTTAACACCAATATGCACCTATTCATTTTATCAGGCCTACACTTAAAATTAAAAACAAAAAACAAAAAAAAAATTTTCTTTGAGTGTGTGTTCATGTGTGTGTGTTTGCATGTAGTTTTTAAATGAAAAACTGTCAAAGACACACACTGAGTTGTTTACGCAAGCCCGCTCCCTTGGAAACTGGCTCTATCAGTACATTTCTCTTATCTAATTTGGGTAACAAACTTAACTAATAAGCAGATAATACTCAATGCTTTCCAACTCTAAACAAATAAAATGGCTATGGTGTTGTGTGGATTTAACGGGGCTGAAGCAGCTGACAAGACAGAAAGCACAGCAGATAACACTTCCATAGCACTGTTCAGAAGCGTCTTCTTTTACTTTGCTCCACCAGCAAGTTCAGGGAGTTAACAATCAAAACCCCTTCATGTATTTAAACTTTGTGCAGTGGGTCATATAAACATTCCTTGAGCTAAATGGTGTAATGGATCTAAAAATCTCTTACCCGCTTTCTTTTCTCTCTCAGATTTATCACGCTGTGATATAAATACCCACAGTATTTTACAAGACAATGAACTTGGCTTTTTCTAAGGCCAGTAACTTTTGCTGATTAGTGGAAACCCAGAGAGCTGTAAAATAGCTGTTTGACACAATCTTGAAGCATTGAGAAGTGCATCCCTAGAATATAGTTCAAACTACAGTACGATCATATTTCTAAAACAAAACATGAATATACATAAATAGCCTTATAAATAGCAAACTATGTCAAAATCATGCATGCAAAGAAAGTGCTAATCTGCAACAGATAGCCAGTCCTGAGAATATATAAGCTTCAGTTTTCAACTATTTATTTCTTTTTTCCTAGCCTTCTGGGAGATGGGCCAGTTGGATGGAAGTTGGAAATGAGGGCTTGAAAGTTTTAGTAATTTCTTCATTCTTGCCTTAATACAAAATGACACTGTTAGTCACATATCTTTTTGTTGGGCTCTTGAAAATATTAGCTGTAGAATATCATGCTTTCTGGGGAATTTTCTTCTTCCTTGTCTTCCATTATTTTCAATGTAGAATGTATGATGTCACCACAGTTCTGTTAGCTCCATAAGACAAATAAAACATATCTTCACAATAAAAATGTTCTCTGTGTATCTCAAGAGAAGTGACATAGTTCATGATTCCACCTCCCGTTGTGGGCCCACCTATTACCAGCAGATTCCTCTTGAAGGATAGGGAGATTGGAAGATGAAGATATCCGATGCTCTGCTGAGAACCAATGGTATTCCCCTCTTCATTCCTCCCTGAAAGGCCTGAAAAGAAAATCTCTACTCATTCTGATTCAACAAAGCTTGAACAATGGGTGTTATGTGCAAAGCCTCTTTCCAAGTAGACCTACGGGGTTAGCCCCATGAGTCTATTCACAAAAGATAATACATGGCCTCCCAGTTTAGACCAGAGGCCTCCCTATTTTAAGCCCCTCTCATTTTCTTTCTGGCATTTTAATCCTTAGCATTATCCAAGAATTAAACGAAGAAGAAATGTTTGTGTCTCCAAGCCACAGGATGCTGTTATTTCATTCTGTGACTTATCTTCATTTGGAATCCTGAGAGACTGTCGCCCTCCACCCTCCTTTTGAGTCCTGTTTATTCTGTCAGACACTATCTGAAAAGTTTACTCTTAATTTTTCCTCATCTGGGAAAAGTTCTTTGTGAGGGAGAGGAATGTTATTTTTATATTTTTTATACTTTTTATTTTATGTGCATTGGTGTTTTGCCTGCATGAATATCTAAGTAAGGGTGTCAGATATTGGAGTTACAGACAGTTGTGAGCTGTCATATGGGTACTGGGAATTGAACCTGGGTCCTCTAGAAGAACAGTCAGTGCTCTTAATCACTGAGCCATCAGCTCAGGCCATAGTTTTTAATTTTTAACTGAAAATAAAGTTTTTCCCAACAAAAGATGGATGATATTCCAAAGAAATCTTTTATACTTCAATTTAAAGATTTTTGCTTAGTGAGTACTGAATTTACTGATAGAAATAAGTGCAAACCACTTGACAGCTTGGAAAGAACATGAGACAAAATTCGCAGCATTTGGGTCAAAGCTTAAACCACTGTTGAACTGCTAAACTTTCCAATACATAGACAAAAATATTCCAGTATGTGCTCTATGGTTAAATTTCAAATATAAAAAAATCCATTGGCTAAGAGAAAACAATCTTTCTTTCTACAGTAGGCAGTACCCTGATTGAGAATGAAATAGAGTGGAGTTATTACTCGTCTAACTAATTTTGTCATCTTGGATTACTAACACAATTATGTCCTAATTGTTCAAGGATATTGAGGAATATGTGGGTTTGTGTGCTGGCTAGTTTTACGTCAACTTGACACAGCTGGAATAATCTGAGAGGAGGAAACCTCAATTAGGAAAATGCCTCTGTAAATCTAGGCTCTGAACAGAGTATCTGGGCTTTCAAAGTTAGTGTATGATGGGGGAGGGCCCAGCTCATTGTGGATGCTGCCACCCTCTGGACTGGTTCTATAAGAAAGCAACCTGCACAAGCCATGAGAAGCAAGCCAATAAGCAGCATCCCTCCTAGGCCAGCTACTGCCTTTACGTTTCCTTCCATGTTTTGAATTCCAGTCCTGAATTAATTCTTTGGTGAACAGTGATGTGGAAATATAAGCCAAATAAAATCTTTCCTTCCCATGTTGGTTTCATCCGGGTGCTTGCTTAATCACAGCAATAGTAACCCTAACTATAATAGTCTATGGCTCTGTGTTTTCTGCCTGTAATTTCTCCCATTTTAGATTTGGCCTCTCTAACAAAGGAAGAATGATACATGGAACCTGTTGACTATGAAAATATAGCTAAATCCTAAGGGAATTTTTATAAAAATAATTCAGGATATCGAACAAAAGTAGCTGATTCAGTTTTATCATGATTATCAATAGTAGTTTCTGTTTTCCTCTTACAAAGACGGCCACATTATCCCTGTTGATACAGGGTCTTGTCAGGTATTCCAGGCTGAACTTAAATGCTCAATCCCCTCCATCGACAGATTTCTAGAATAGCAAGTATTCACCCCTGCTTCTGCCTCATTAACTAATTTTAATATAAAAACATGACCTGTTTTTTATAATGCATCTCTTTGGTGCTTGCTCCCCAAAGAACTCCTAAAAAGAGTGGCAAAGTAACTATAGTTAGATTCATGTGTCTTGATTTTGCATGTGATATGTCAGGATGTGCTTGGTGATTGTAACTAGCATTGCTTTTCTAAAGAGATTTGTCACACATAAAAGAAGCTAAATGGAAAAGAGTTCAATTTTTCAAAATGGAATATGTTGGCACCAGAGGTTACATTCCCAGGATGAAGTTTGTAGGAGGTCTGGTAGCGCCCATCAGTGGTTAACACCCAGACTCCAGCATCTCCTGTTAGCCTCTAAAACCCTCTAATGGGTTGTACCACCATCTGAGTGTCCGAACTGCCTTCAGGCCCTTGTTATTGTGGATCAAAAATGTTCCTTTAGAAAGCATCTGCAGAAATAGATCTGCTTTTCTGGATACCTTAATGACACTCCATCTCATTTTTAAAAAGTTTCTTTAGTATTCTAGCAAGACCCTTGCTGAACTTTCTCCTGGCCCTCCTTCTGCTTGCATCTTCCATTATTCTTTGTCAGATCCCTATGCTCCAGTAACATGAGCATCCTTGTTGACCTTACCACCATCATCATGTTCCTAACTCATCACCCAATTTTCTTCCTTCTTCCACTCCTGCCATACTTTCCCTTATTATAATTCTCTTTATTTCTTCTCTACACTATGTAAAACTCTAAGTCATTCATTTCTGACCTCTTTTCTACTTAATTTCTCTACTTGACACTACTTGGTTCCCCATCTCTGTAATTAGGTCAGTATGTATAAATTCTATCCATCACACAGTAGGAGTTCAATACATAGCTTTAAAATAAATGAATAAATGAATGACAATAAGGGGAGGTATATCAGAGAATATTTAAATCCAAAGGGGTTAGCTACTAGAACAGTGAATTCTCATATGGTCCAGGCTCACAGAGCATCAGGCAGTGATGGAGGCAATACTTTTCTGGGGTATAATATTGGTGTGCATATTCCGGAATTTACAGTTTGCCTTCTAACATTGGCATTTCTTGTTGATACCTGGTAAAGGAAATTTTCTGCTTTATTTGTTGTTGTTGTTTACATTTAAATACTGACTGAAGCAAAGAGACATTATTTTCTACTGCATTGCTGCTGGTGAAAGGGAAGTGGTGGGGGGTGGAAAAATAGGAAAAAAAAAGAGAAAATATGGTATAAGATATTTTGCATTTTCCAAAGGATTTACCTTTTGATTTTGTTATGTTATGTTTTGCTTTGTTTTGTTTTGGTTTTTGGGTTTTGTTTTTTGTTTTTTGTTTTTTTTTGGTTTTGTTTTGAGAGGGAGTAAGGCTGATCTATCTAGTTCCTTATCTAGTAGACAGGAAATAGAGGCATATCATTCTAATTGCTGTCTTGCTTCCCTCTGGCAACTCTCAAAGGAATTTTCTTTCCAGCATTATCCACTGGTAACATAAGCCAAAATTATGGGCAGTTATAAAGATGACTAAATTGGACCCGCAGTTACACTCTCTTTCTAGGTTCCCATTTATTATTGCACTTTCCTTTTGGTAGTTAGTGTCCTCATATTTGACTCAGTACTCCCATGTAATGACTATAATTTGTTACAGTGATCACACTATCTCCTTCTGTGGATTAGTCTGTGGGTTGTAGGATGTATATGTTGATCTGCAACAGCCTTTCCAAAGATAGGGATTTAGAGATTTGCTGACCACTTTTGAAGACTAATTTCATACAGACTCACAATTTGAAAAATTATAGTATTTCTTCCTGTAGAGAGTGAGTAATCTCATTATTTATACCCCTTTTCCAAGGTTCTCCATGCCTTTAAGATTTTCCTGTGGTCTGAGCTTGCTTTTTAAAAGTTTTTGTTTTCTATTTTTTGGTAGGCATCTAGTTTATTTTCCTCATATTTATCCTTGTCAAATAAGTAGGGTGTCTTGAGAGTGAGGTATGGTATGTTTTACAGTTTGGGAAAATTATCTACCAATATCTCTTCATAAATTATCATTCCTTGTAATCATTCTAGGACTCCAATGATACTTCCTTTGTGTAAATGCATTTTTTAGTTTTTTTTTTTTGAGAATTTCATCCAATGTATTTAGATTACATTCAACCCCTCTTCACTTTTCCTACCTTCCCCCACCTCACCACTACCTCTCAACATTGTAATCTCTTTTTTTTTTAATTAATTAATTTATTTATTTATTTATTATGTATTCAGTGTTTTGTCTGCATGTACCCCTGCAGGCCAGAAGAGGGCACCAGATCTCATTATAGATGGTTTATGAGCCACCATGTGGTTGCTGGGAATTGAACTCAGGACCTCTGGAAAAGCAGTCAGTACTCTTAACCTCTGAGCCACCTCTCCAGCCCTGTAATCTCTTTTTGCTTCTTAATAATTTACCAAGCATAATTTTTCCTGACCCTGTACACATGGGTGTTGGGCGATCATCTAGAACATGTTTGATCTACCATGGGACATATTGTTAAAGAAAACTGGCTCTCCTTCCCCCAAAGCTATCAAGTATTAATAGCTCCTCAGTGATGAATTGGGAGGGGTGCTTCATAGGCTCCTCACCCAGTCCAGGATAGAATGTAGACTGACTCAGTCTTGTGTAGGCCTCATGTAGACAACAACAGCTGATAAAAGTACAAGAGTTGAGTGCAGGAGTGCAGTCATTTCCTGAAGATACTGTTTAGCTTTGGTCTGCCCTGACCTCTGTATCTTTACTATTTTTACGCCTCTCCTCTGCTATGGTCCCTGGGCCTAGAATGGAAGGATGAGCAGAGTGATGCAGACATCCACTTTATAGCTAAGGATTCAACTAACCCATCATTCTCTGTGCTTTGACAAATTTTGAGTCTTTGTGTTAACTACCATGCCCTATACAAATAAACTTCTCTGATGTAGTATAGGTACACTAATTTGTAAGTATAGAAATAGGCATTTAAAGGGCTAGTTGATTGGAGTCCCACTGGTAGATATAGTAGTAGTAAACTTACGCCTGTATCTCAATAGCCATTTGTTCTCTGTCAGATTTATTTATAGTACCAGTATGACTCTCTTCTAGTGGAGTTGCTATTAAATCTAATCAGAAAGTGATGTTTACCCTGATAACTTTGTTCTACTGTTACCCCCATGGACATATCATGCCCCTCTTGCCATTATTGTTGCCCATAGCATTCACAGCTAGTTAAAGCTCCTTTTCTCCCAGTAGCCTACATAGAAAATTCCAATTAATTAAGAAGAGAGGGAGATTTCTGGTTAGTACCAAGTAGATTTCTTCATATCCTATGATTAAAGTGTGTGGTGTCTCCAACAATAGCATTTTACCTTCAAGTTCTGGGGTAACTAAGAGTACCTGTAATAACTTGTATTATTTGAAATATCTCTGATCATCCCCAAACAATAACTGGAGACAAGGTACTCCACATCAGACACTGAGCTTTTTGTTTTGCATTGTATGACTTCTAAGAGGAGCAATCCAATTCTTTCTTTCCTTCCTTCCTTCTTTTTTTTTTTAGATTTATTTATTTTATGGTTGTGAGCATGTATGAGTTTATGGGCATCATGTGTGTGAAAGAGTCCACAGAGGACAAAAGAAAGAGTTAGACCTCGTGGAACTGGAATTACAGGTGGCTATGACTTGCCATTTGAGTACTGGGAACTGACCTAAAATCCTCTACCAGAGCAGTAAGTGCTTTAACTGCAGAGACATCTTTGTAGCCCAATCATTGCTATTTCTTACTGGAACATTTTATTAAGACCCATATGTCTCTATACTTTTTAAAATATATTTTCCATCATTTTTCTGTTTGAAAACTCACAACGCAATGTCTTCCACTGACTCCCATTTCTAGAATTTTAGTAATTTAAAGTTTATAATTACTATTTTGTAAACATTATTCTATATAGTCCTATTTTCTTTCTGAGAACTTACTTTCCTTAAGCAGGTAGACAATGGGACCTCCAGTGTCACAACTCCACCACCTGCTGTTTCTCTCCAGGAAGTTTTACTCCATCTGGGATCCCAAGGGTAACAGGAAATGTTGCTTAACTTCTTACCTGTTGTGCTTGAACTGTTTGTAATTTCAGCTGACATCTCAAGTAAAAATCCACTATCATCAGTCTCATTTCCTTGTCACATTTTCTTCTCCAAGATCTTGAACTTCAAGGCATAGCTGTTTGGAAGACATATACTCCAGCTACTTCATATTCATTGCTGTCAGTTATGAGAAACTATGTTGTGCCCTTTGTCCCTTTCCAGGGGTCTGGATTTTCTGACCCTTTAATTTCAATCTTCCTTTACATTTGCCTTCTTATTGGAATTCTGTTTTCTCAAGAATGGGTTGAATAAGTAGATTTTAATAGTAGTTTCAATGTTTTTTTATAGTAGTGTTTTTCTGTTTGTTCTGAGCAATAAGAGAATTATTCTCTTCATCCAATCAGAATTGGAAATCTGAAATTAGTTTCAATTTTAAAACACCCTTTTTTCACCTGAAATGTTAAATTCTAGTTTAATTCTAAATGTGCTCTGTAGAAGTAAGCAGAAAAATCTAAATACAAGCTATATTTGAACAGTACCAACCTTTCATTTTTTTAAAAAAGTAAACATTAGTTGTCCCACCAAAAAAAATCAAATTAATTATAAGATCTTATCAATCAAGATATTTTGAATATGAAAATTAATGTTATATTTTACATCATTCTTTGGAAACTACACTTGTGATATCTGTATGGCATTTGTACATGACTAAATCTCAATTATACCTAACTGTGTGTCCCTGACTTGGGAGTCACATTTATTTAGGTGGCCACTGCATATGAACACATCAATATAGATAAAGAAATTTGAATATATTTCATTAAAACAGGAAAAAGAGTTCACTTACATTTTGAAGATGTTTCTCACTTTGATATATTTGTGAACTATGTTTTCTTTTTAACCTGTAGAGCTCTTCAAGAATTAGAGGAAAGAAGAAGTAGAACTTATGGAGAGCCTCTATTTGTATGGAATAAACAGTATTTTTTTAAGCTTTATACAATGGAGCACAAACAAAACTCATATATTGTCACACATTTCAAAAGTTTTCAGGAAAAGATACAGTTTTATTTTTAAGGCTTTCATATCCACTTTACCTTCTTACAAGTTTTTATACAAGACATCCTGTGATTGCTGATGGGTTTGTCACAGTGCAGCTTTCTAGTCCACAATAGAGTTATCTTTGCCATTCTTGCAGGGCTGCTGTGTCTGTGACAGATGGAAAAACCCTCAATTGCACAATTTAAAAAGAGAAGAAAAGAAACACTTCACAAGCTGAATGACAGAGTGAGAGAGAGAGAGAGAGAGAGATCTGAGAGAGACAGAGAAATCACTAAACGACTCCACCAAGAGAGGTCACTTTTCCTTAGATTC
This sequence comes from Lophiomys imhausi, assembly GCA_907164525.1. NCBI lineage: Eukaryota > Metazoa > Chordata > Mammalia > Rodentia > Muridae > Lophiomys > Lophiomys imhausi. Next base: position 4,602,876 of record CAJQZJ010032984.1, on the reverse strand, counting down.
TAGAAAAATCCTGGGTCCTTGTTCATCATAGCTGTAGCTTGTGAGTCAGTATGATCACATATTAAAGTAACTAGAAGTGGAAGGTTAGAGGGAGACCCAGCACAATGAACAAGTATTGTCTAACCCTGCTTGATAGTGTTTCAGATACCTGCTTTGCCACTTGTTCTAAGACCTAACAGTCACTAAATCTTAGAGCCTCAAAACAGTTTATAAAATATTGGTATTATAGTTGTTCTCGTATTCTCAACTATGTTGTACGTATAAGGAAATGCAAATCCAGAAAAGGCAATTATCTAACATTTGCACAGAAAATGAATTAACCAAGTAAACTCCAAGGTTGATGTACTCCCACATCTGAAACCTAAATAGGTGCTTTCCACTGTCTCCTGTATAATACACCTACATACTGTTTTTTTTTTTTAAGTGTGACTTAGCCAAGAAGAGTTTCTGAATGAACAGAAAAGGGCCTCATGAGTACCACCCCTCTTTGAGAACTGTTTGCAATTGATGGCTGTTGGAGGAGGAGTGTCAATCTTCTTCCTATGGGCCCTGATGAACATGTTCTTATGGATGGTTCTATACCCATGAATATAGCAAGTCCTTTTGGGGCATTTAACAAAGAGGACATGTAGTCAGGAGAGAAAAGTGCAGTTGAAGAGGCAGTGTGGAATAAATTGGAGAGAGAAGATTTGTATAGATTTGATCAAAACACATTATATTCGTGTATCAAATTCTCAAAAAATAACAAAGAGATCAATTTAAAAAAAAAAGTGTGACTTGAGGTTGATGAGAGTTGGCTTTTTTGGTGGTAAAAGCATTTGCTATGCAAGTCTGACAACCCAAGTTTGATTCCCAGAACCCAAGCAAAGGTGGAAGATGAGCACTGACTATCCAAACTTGTTCTCTGATTTTGATATGCACACACACACACACACACACACACACACACACACACACACACACATCAAAATAAAAATGAACACAATTTTAAGGCATGGTTTTTAATAACCCATGTGTTTCACTTCATGAAGATATTAGAATGAATGTGGCTTACCAGGAAATATAAAATGGAGATTAGGTGATTTGTTATTTCACATACGTATAATTTTAAAGAGTGTTGCAATCATATAGGTTTAGGGACAAAAAGAACCTAATGGTGTCAGTTTCTACAACTTTGAACAGTTAACTGAACAGTGTCTTCTATAATTCAGGGCTCTCTGACAGCTAAGCCAATATTAAAGATGTCAGAGTGAATATCCCTTATTATGCTCAGTAGGGCATTCATAGTGAATAATTCTGCTTTCAGTCTCCAAGATATTGTGATAGCAGACAGCTTTAATCTTCATTAAGATGAATATGCTATGAAGATAACCACAGTTGATACCACCCAGTGCTAGGACTCAGGCACTCCTTCTGATTTTCCTAACTGTTCATTCACCCCTGTCTTGAATATCACTTTAAAGAGTCAGAAGTCATTCACCATTAGCAATGAGTGTCCTGAACATGCACATTACTTCAGTTTTCACACAGCACTACTGGCTTTTCTGACTGTCTTATGCCCTGGGGTTACTACTATAATCACTTGGTAGGGAGAGTCTTCTTAATCTCTGAGGTTCAGGGAGATTATTGTGCTTGTGAAAAGTAGCAGCAGCTGAACGAGTGAAACTCATTTCTTCAAATTGCCTGGAAAGGTGAGAAGGGCAACACTTTGTGGTCACCTGCCAGCATGGCAGCTTTAACAAGAGGGTAGAAAGAACCTCCTCATGCACACACTGCTTTCCCAGCTGTGTCTTGGTGATTGCCAAGTGTAAATATCTGTTTGATAAGCTCAAGGTCCTAGAGCTAATATAGAAGGAATGAACTAATAAAGACTGGGCTCTAGTCTAACTGTATGCAAAGCCTCACATTTTACCAAAGCCACCCATATTAACAATACTATCAATTCCATATAGAGTCTGAAGGCTGTCAGCGCACAAGTACGCACTTGTAGCTTCAGAAAATCAGACACCTCATAAGACAACAGTGTGATTGCTGAGGGCTGAATTTAAACAAAGAAACCAAAGAACACTATAGTATCAGCAGTGAGTACCTTAGTTTGTCTGTTTGGAACTATTAAAGAAATTATTTAAATTTATTACCCATAAGTCTTCTGGTCAGCTTGTTTTTAGATCAAGTGACAATGAAGAAATTGATCCACTAGCTGTGAGCTCACCGCTGCAAAGCAGCAGTCGTGAAAAATGCCACCTTAGAAACAGCAAGAAGAAGCACAGTAGTGAACACCTCTGCTTTTTCATTTGTACTTTCTTTTCTTCTTTTTAAAAATGTAACATTGCAGATGAAGTAGTAAAGTGAAACTTCAAAGCATCACCCCAAGAAGATAGCAGTCCCTTTGGAATAGTCTATTAAAATATATTTGTGACCATGTAAGTTATTTGTTTGTGTGCATACAAGTATGGGTGGCCATATAATTAATTTTCTAGTGATTCTGTGTACATACAATTGGCTGTGGACAAAGATCTGATCCTAACAGCATTGTAAGAGGAGGAAAAACTACATTTTCAATATTCAATGAAGAAAAAACACACTGAGCAAATTGTTAAGCCATGACATGAATTTTTCAACTTTTGGATATTTGATTACTTAAGGCATGTACATCTTAATTTAGAAAAGCAAGCTCCTAAGCATCACAAATATAATCCCAATTTGAAAACACAAAAGTTTGTGGTCTGTTTTATCAATATCCTCACTATGTATGCAAAGAGAAAGGCAGGGAAACACAATCTAAAATAGGGAAACGTCATACAAGAGTAGTGGTGGAGAAGTGGTAAAAGGAAGATGAAAAGAGGGTCAAAGGAAGTTATTTGATGTGAGCAAAAGGATCCTTAGACGTGAGTCCATGCAATGATCAACTCTATACAGATACCAAATCACTTGGATATTTCCTCAATTGACTCTAAGTTTTCAAATATAATAAATTCATTAACTTTGTAAGTCTATAAAACCAAACTATTCTATGTGCATCTTTCTGAGTTTGGCACTAGAGGAGTAGAATACGTGAGAGGGGAGGTGGGGGTGGGGGCAGGGACCAAGAAGGGTAGAGGGAGGGGGCTGTGAGGGAGATGCAACTTGAAGTAATAAATAAAGGTAATTAAAAAAAAAGAAAACTATTCTTGAGTCAAGTCATAGTGAGTTATTTCCATTACAAATATTTGTCATGTTTCTGTGTGTGTGTGTGTGTGTGTGTGTGTGTGTGTGTGTGTGTGTGTGTCTGTGTGTGTGTTACAAGAAGTGCCTTTGACATGAGGTATTCCTGGGACAGCTTCTCAGGACTGATTACTGCATCAAGTTCAGCTATCTGAACACAAAACATGGACATTCATGTTGGGGTAAATACTGATTTTGTATGGTTTTAGAGGTGAGATTTAAAAAAAAAAATCTTTTCCCATTATCTAAGTGACTTGGTGTTCGTCACATTTCATTTAACAATAATACTGTCAGTAACCAGCTTACTTCAAACAACATCCTGCAGTAGGAACTGGGCAAGGCTTCAACAAACAGTACACATAGAACCTACACTAGTAGAGAAGCTAAACCCCACGGGGTAGCAAGAGGAAAGAAAGGCATGGGTGATGAAAACAACAAATTACAAATCAGTGGTATCACACATAATACTATAGTGCCTTCTGATTGTGGTCCATAAAGTTAAAACAAAACTAAAAAAAAAAAAAAAAAACTTCCTTGTTTTGAAATTAAAGTCCTGTTATTCAGAGTTTCTACTTGATAACTTAAGTGAATAAGTATGGTTGTTTTGTTCATTACTTTTTCCCAGATCCATGGGTTATATATTCATCTTAGATTCTTTTTTTTTTTAAATACTTTATTTTTTTTTCTTCAAGTTACATCTCAG
>CAJQZJ010032984.1:4585140-4598569 GCA_907164525.1 Lophiomys imhausi | reverse complement strand
TCTCCACTGAAGTCAAAGGCATGGGCCAATACCACAATTCTCTTGTATTTTACCTTAGCTCCACGTCTTCTCTACACCTGGAGGTCTGCAAATCCAGGCCGAATGGCTGTATCCTCTGTTCCGTTCACAGTGTTTCAGCCCTGCCCCCTGCCTTTTTTTTTCTTTTTTTTTTTTTTTTTAGTTAATAAATTTATTTGTTTGTTGCCTCAGGTTACATCCTTATCATATTGTCCTCTTTTCCCGCTTCCCAGCCCCACCCTCCCATGCTCTACCCCCTGACCCTTCCGTCTTGTTCCTCTAGGGTGGAGTGTCCCTGCCTAACATTCTCTCACCACAGATCAGGAGTCATATGAGGGCCAAGAGCCTCTTCATTCACCGGGGGCCTACGAGGCAGTACTGCCAGTGAAAGGTGTCTCATTGCTACTGGGGGAATACTAAAAAAAGACCAACAAACACACAAACCCACAAAAACAAAGAATATCCACAAAAAAAGAGAGGAAAAAGAGAAGGGAAGAGGAAAAAGAAAAAAGAAAAAAAGAAGGAAAAGGAAAAAGATAAAAAAAAAATTATGTCCATGTTCCTTTTGGTGTGTTGGTTGTAATACAGATATCCTGTACGATATAGTTAAAATCCTACCATAAGTGAATAGATGCCATGTGCATCCTTCTGAGACTGGGTTAGCTCACTCAGGATGAGCTTCTCTAGATCCATCCATTTGGTTGCAAATTGCATGATTTCATTGTTTCTTATAGCTGAGTAATATTCCATTGTATAGATGTACCACGATTTTTTAATACATTCTTCAGTTGAGGGACATCTGGGTTGTTTCCAATTTCTAGCTATTACAAATAAGGCTGCTATGAACATAGATGAGGAGACTTCCCTATGTCTCCGTGAGAGGTCCTTTGGGTGTATACCCAGAAGTGGTATGGCTGGGTCCTGACATCTTAGATTCTTAGCTCTGAATTCTCTCTCTTTTTGAAGAGCTAAAGAGGAGAGTTCTTTAACATATATGCTTTTGTTCAAGGTTGTATCTGGGCACTTAAATTATTGACCACACTTGTGTTCATAATTTCTCAGGACTCTAAACTTTCAAGAGGGGATTTTATATTAATTCTGACTGTCCATTTAAAAATTCTGGGTACTTAATGGGTTTTAATAACAAAACAAATACTGCATTAAGCTTTAGATAAATTAATTTCAGAGAAATCAAATACTTAGCTGTGCAGTGGTTGCATCTTATTTGCTTTTGATATAAATTTAAAATCAATATTCATTGCATTTGAATTTTGTTAAGCATTTATTTTGAAAGCCAAGTAATCAAAAAATAAATATAGCTTACAGAAGCTCATTTTACTTAGAGTTTTGAGACAATTTAAGCATATTTCATAAAATGGAAGATAAATAAAACTGTTATTTGTGTATTTTGTCTAAAATATTAATATATTACTAAAATTATATTTAAATACCCAATATTCATAAAACATTTGGAGTAAAATTAACACATAAGTATTCTATTGACTTAATTTCAAGACAAAGTACATTGTGCATATTTTTTTTCTTTCTTTATTACTTTTGCGGCAGCTGTTCTTAATCTGTTGGTTCCAACCTCCACAGGGATCACATATCAGATATCCTGTATATCAGGGATTTACATTATGATTTATAACTGTAGGAAAATTTGTTATGAAGTAGTAGCAAAAGACATATATGGCTGGAGACCCTACAACATGAGGAACTGTATTAAGTGGTTGTAGAATCAGGAACGTTGATTTTGTAAATGGTGAATTTGAATAGAAAAAAAAGGGAATTGAGTTTTCCAGAAGATACTTATTTTGAATGGATAAGATCAAGCCGCTCAAAAATAATTTTATAACTGTTAATCCAGAAGAATTAGAAATATAATCATGTATTCAGTTGTTACACAATGGAAAGAAATGATACCGATACAAGAACATTTGAAGAATATACAGTGTACATATAATTTTGGAAGGAATCCATATATTCTTGAATTTAGCTAGATAGCTCAAAACCTAAAACAAACAAGCCCACTCATGGGATGACCTAACTAACTGGGTCAGGAATCTATAGATGAGAGAGAAGACAGGCAACAGGGATTTGTGGTTTGTGTTGCTTGCAACGGGAATGGGGAAATGACCTGCTCAGGGCACTGCTCTGTAAAAAGTCTCCTTAAGAGTATCTTAGAACTAAATCTGCTGCTTGCTATGTTCAGGAATATCTGTTCTCCTCCAAAGTGTTGGTTTTGTTTTGTTTTTCTTTAAGATTTAGAATTTGGTGACAAAACCGAGTTGTTGATTTACATCCTGTTTAAAGTCAGTTCACTGCCAGTCTTCAGTGATGGTGCTAGATGATAACATCCACTTTGTAGGAACATCATTTCTAGTTCTTCATTCTATTATATTTTATTTACTTATATTTCATTTTAAAATACAGATAGTTCTATTTTATATCAAGATCCAAGGTATCAGTATGGAAGAAAGGAGAAAAGAACAATGGAAGGGGAGGAAGAGAAGGTGGAAGAGGAAGAGAGGAGTAGGATGGAAGGAAGGAAGAATAGGAGGAAGAAGGGAAAAGATAAAAAAAAGCAGGAAAGGAATGAGATAATTTTTCTTGGTTTTCCCCATAAAATGAGTCATAGAACCTTGCTATGGGAGGAAAAATAAAATAGAATTGATGACTTATTCTCTAGTGTAAAATTAGAGTCCCTACAGAAATGCAAGCATTTTCTCTGCTTCATGAAATGATATTCAAATTAACTCTTATTTAAAGCACAAGTTTCAAATCAAAACTGAGGTTTGAAGTTTCTGACAGTTGATGGCTAATGTAACATGAAGTAGCAGTCTAAAATTATGCCTTTAAGCAAAACCTGCAGTGTTGTCAGTCGTAGGGTTTATCTTCTTATGGTGTCTATGATTTGGGATATAATTAAAGCAAATGAAGGAGTTTTTCATTGAGATATTACCATAGTAGAAGAAAAAAGTTCTGCAGGTGACTATTGAAGGATATGACCTTTAAACAAGATATAAAAGCGCTGTATTGCTAATAATTATTAGCATGAGCTTTACTGATAATTGACTTAAAAGCCAAATGTTTCTCCTTGTGTGGGATCAAAACTATATTTCTAGGGTTTTTCCCGATATTGGAGAATCTTTTCATTATTACTATTATTAATTAATTAATTTTTAAATAAATAAATCAAGTTACATCCTGATTGCAGCCCCCTCTCTCTAACCCATCCACTTCCACCTCCCACTCTCTTCCCCCTATGAACACCAACGACATCATCAACAACAACAGCAACAACAACAACAACAAAAATCAATGTTCAATGCTAAAGCATTCACTGGAGAGATACAATCCTTTGAGAGTGTGAAGTTCAAAACAGGAAATTGGAGCAAGCCCCACCCCTCACCCCTGCCCACTCCCTGCTTCCACCTCGTAGTGCAAGTGCCAGAATCCCTGTATCAGAAGATCCTCTGTCAAAGTGTAGCTGCTGCTCCAACAGTCTAACTAGAAGGGAAACGTGGTAAGAAGTTAAAACAAGTACTTTGTAAATCATCCTTCAAAAGCTATCCTGGGAGGAACCAGATAGACCTAGGAATCTTAAGTGTTTAGCAAATATTTTTAGCTGTGCATTCTAAATGCATCGCTCCGCCTTTACCTAATTACAGAAATATGTGCTGCAGTTTGCAGAACTTCGTCACTGTCATAACTTTTCTTGAAGTTCAGCCAACCAATGATAATAAAACTGTCACGAGATTAAAGGCGGCTGCAAGTCATTGCTTCTGACATTTATATGTAGCATGGGAAATGCAAACAAGTCGGTAGAGTTATTAGTAATATTATGGGCTTTGAATCCTTAAAGAGCTGTGTGTAAGACATCTGCCTAGGCAAGGAAGGTAATACATCCAAACTGCCAGTCAGTCAGCTTTTGTCTGGATCCAGGAAACCAAGTCTGAAGGAGAAAAGGGAGCAATTCTGATGAAGGGTGCTCCTTACACCCACCCTTAGATGGAGTAAACTTGTGGACTGGAGAAAGAAAACTGTGGAACCTTACCTCCAGCCCCCTGGCCCTTTCTCAAGGCCCCTTCCTGTCTTGGCGTCCTGTCCTGGATTTCAATGCCAGCCCTGAACTTGGAGCAGCTGGCATCCTGTGGGGGAACCATAAAAAACGCTCCTCTGAGGTTTCCCAGCCATGCTGAAGTTTGTTTTTGTTTAGTGCTGGACATCACAGGAACAGAACTGAGAGGAGAAAAACAAAACAAAACGAACAAAACAAAAAAACCTACCCTATTGTAAATGCTATGGTGAAAATCTATATTTTATCATTTTTATAAAGAATAAAAGACTTCTCTCACTTTTCCTTTGATCACCAAGAAGAATGGCATGAAAACACAACAATCTGTGCATTCTTCCACAGTTTTTGAGCTGGTCACCCTCGAGACTTAGCCCGATAGGAAGGAAACCTGGCTTCCAGCATAAACGCAGAACTAAGAACTAATGTTGCTGCTGATATTCAGACACAAATTCGGTCTCTGGTATTAGGCTATAAAATTACATAATGACAATTTGTAGTTGATACACTAATAATTTGAAGCCAGGGCTTGAATATGGGTGTGTGGACATGTGGTTGTGGGTAATCTTAGCAAAATGGTTACTTTGCACTCGGCACACAAGCTTTCCTGGCTTATTCATCGCTTTCTCTTGGAAACTCCGGGTTGCATGTGACTCCACCAAGAGGGCGCCTGAGGGTTGTAGAGCAATGGATGTGAGAAATGGGTCTAGGAGGCCTGAGCCATTGGGTCTGGTTCACGTTCCACTGAATAAGAAACGCTTATCTGTCAGCCACTGTATTAGGGTTTTCACAAATAAAACTTCATTTGATTACAACTCAATTTTTATCTGACATGGTCTTATTAAGGAAAACAGTTGTTTGTTCTTCATGTTACTAAACATTCCTACAGGTAAGTTTTATAATAAATGTAAGTTCAAGATGATCATTTCCTTCTGGTGATTCAAGACACACTGAGGAATTTCTTAGAACATTTGTTTTTACAACTATTATGAAGATAAAGTAACTACAAGGTATTAAGTCTAACAGTGATCATGTGCTATTTTCTTTTTTTAATAGATTATTTCTAGGAAGCTAAATATACTTTGCCATCAATATCAATTGGTGATAATTTTTATGTTTAAAAGAATTTGGTGAACCTAAAATAAATTAGACTAGTAGAGATATGCTATTGAGTGTGTAGCACTTAAAATGCTCACTTATCATCATTGGCTTAGTGTTTAAAGATGAATATTTGCTACTGGCTCCATAGCAAGTAAAAGACTGAAATGCAGAAAATAAGTACTGAAAAGTTCTTATTATTGATGATGATGAGCTATTTAAGCAATTTTTTGACAACTCATTGTATGCTTCTAGAATGAACCTATTGTTCTAACTACACATGAAGTGATTGCCAGTTCACACTGTACACACAGCTCATGTTACTGTGCAGTTTCTAACCAGTGTTTAGAAAACTCTTTGCAAAGTCAATAAGGGAAAGTAATATAGAATTACCAAGTACTATTTTTTCAAAAGTAGTGACGACAACAATGTATATTGCTGTGTTAACTTATGTGAAACAATGGGGTTCTAAGTTATCCAAGGAATCACTGAAATTTGGGATTCCTAATGTCTAGGACAGACTTTCTGAGCTTGGACCCTGAGCCATGACTTTCCAGACAGGTTGCACGTGCATTTTCACATGACCTTTCAGGGATAGGGATGAGACTAAGAAGCTTTTTCAATAAGAGAGAAGAAAAGAGCCCAATACAGGAGCAAAGCAGAAGTGTAAACAGAGGAGGAGGCCTGGAATGAAGATATTTGAATCTGAATAGTGAGTTAATGACTCAATTAGTTTTCCACTTTGTTAAACTACATTAATCCGTCTTTATCTGGTCCACATATTGAAACTCTTTGAAAAGAAAAATGCAAAGGCCCTTAAGAAAAATTCTTAATGTTAATGCTTCCCAAATACATGCTGCCCATTGGAGGCTACATAGATATTGTTCTAGGAATCTTAAGACATGAATGGGGTAATTTCCATTGGCCTCTCAGTCTTGAAGTGATTCCTATCTGAAGTAGGCTTCCAAAGTGTGCATTTTATTTTTAAGCTATGGAAGAAGACAATTATTCTAAATTAACAAAATGGGAGAGAGAGATGTGATTTGAAAATAATTGACTATACATAAAATGTTTCCAAAATATGATTGTGAAAATTTGAAAGTGACAAGGATGTTTCCTTTTTTTAATTTTTCTTTTTACATTATACTTGTTTTTAAACTTACCTTTCAATTTATAAAGCAATACAGATTAAATCCTCGAACTTGTATTCTTATTGGCATTTGTTGTCCATATAATCACCAAACACATTTTATTATGATCAGGCAAACCCTATGTTATTCTCACAATACATATTTTTCCAAATATTTACAATCTAACAGATGTTAAATTGGACCACTAAATGTATTAAGAGAATGAAGAGAGATGGAAAGCTGCTGAAGAAAATTACCCACAGGATAGTGAAAACACAGCCAAGGCAGTCTAATCATAAAAGTCAAACTGCCAGTTGGAATTAATTTAGATTCTCACTCTTATAATATCTTTTATTTTAAAGATAAACTAAAACTCAAAGTTTGTTGCACAAGATATAGTAATGGATCAGTGAATATGATTCAGTTTGATTAATTTTAAATTATACTAAGAGCATCTTAATGTTCATACATGCAATGCATGTTAACATTGCGTCTTTTAGTATATTTTATATATACATATATATTATTATATTATGTATATATGTTTAAAGATGTATACATATTGCCTCTTTATAGCACACATTATATGTATATGTTAGACTTTTTCTTCTTTTAATAGTAAAGTACCTTACAATGAAAGATTGCTATTATTTTTTCCATGGGATTTGATTTATTTTAGTTAACTGGAATATAGGTCAGCATATAAAAGTTAAAAATGATCAGAATGTTGGAAAATTATTGATTTTCAGAATGCACTACCAGCTGAGGAACTTCTAGGAGAGGATAAAGAAGAAAGAAGAACAAGAAAAAGAAAAGGGGGAGAGAATGATAAGATTTTATTACAGTGAGAGTGGTATGTTTTGTAAAATAAGAAAATAACTGCTAGTTAATAAAATTGTTATTTTCTGAAATTTGTTAGCTTGCATGCCACGTTCTTTCCAATGGATTAATTATTATACTACTTGTCAGTACACAGTGAAGTTTTCACAAACAGTATCTGGTGTGAGCTATAGAGTACTTTTTGGTCTAGGAGACTACCAAAGCACCAAATGTACCTAAACTTAATAGTTATAATGATAGAGCTTGGGAGGAATACTGACATAAAAATAAACAAATTTAATGAAAGTGAAAATGGCTTAGGTAAAGTTGGAGATCATATTTATTTTTAACCTCTATCATAACTAGTATCTACACCTATAATTTTATGTATCTATATGTGATTCATAAATGATACAAATATAATTTGATGCTAATCAATGACATGATCAAGATCAAGGGTAAAAACTCTCTAGTTTAACTGCTTGAATGACATTTAACATGTCACTGTGCCAATTTTCACATCAGTAATACAAGTTCAACTGTAATTCGACCTCTTAGACTTCAACTGCAGTTAGGAGATTTTGTGTGAAATACGTTAAGTGTGTGCTCACTTTAGCAACACATGTATTAAAACAGAACAATACAGAAAAGAGCCCCATAGCCTTTAGGCAAACATAGCACACACCCTTGAGCATTTCATGTTGAAAGAGAAATAAAATAGTCAAGCTTAGTATTTACTAGGTGCTGGGTAAATGTCAGCTATTATTCTGTAGATATTGTTGGAATAATACACCGTAGAAAGTTCCCTTTTGAGGACTGGAAATTATAAAATGCCTTAGACATGAATTAGAAGAATTGGAAAGTGTTATTTGAGAGAATTCAGAGGACATATCTGAGAATCTTTTATAAATAAAAAGAATAGAAAATTCACATTCTCAGGGAAGATACTATGGAATGAATCCTGTGAACTCATTTATTAAAACATGGATTATTTCATTCCGGTCACTCTTAAAGTTCTTTTATGAGGACTGGAGAGATGACTCTGTCATGAAGAACACTGGCTGATCTTTCAGAAGATCTGGATTGATTTCCAGCATATACTGAGCGGCTCATAACATTCTGTAATGCCAGGTCTGGGGAATCTGTTTCTTTCTTTTGGCCTCCTAAGGCACCAGGCAATGGTTTACAAACATGCAGGAAAAAACACATATAAACACAGCATTTTTTAAACCCTAAAATATTATTTTATATCATAATTATCATTTATGATTTTTTTTCACTGTTCTGCTTTTAAACACACACATGTGAGTATGTAACTGACATTTTGGAATCCAAGCCTTTATGTGACTGTAATCCAAACAACAGTTTTTTAATTTTATGATTCAAAATAAGAATTCGGTTAGCACATGCAATGTAAAAAGACAACTTTTGCCCCACCATCCTGTACTCAGAGATTGTAACTGCCATGTTAACTATGTGTTGCAGTCATTTTTGCCTCATACTGATCATCTATTTTCTAAGTCATCATTGCAAGGAATGGACTAGAAGTTCATGTTTTCTTCTCTTTCCTGGCTCACAAATGAGTTCTCACACTCCATTTTGCCTCATAACAGCTTTTTGGAGGATAGGGCTACTTCTCTTTCTGATCCCTAAATGCAGCAGAAGATGAGTGAGTGAGACGCCTTTGATCCCTACAGGGCATTTAGGCCTAATGACATTGGACTTTGTTATCAGTGCAAAGGATACAGAGGACTTTAACACATGGTTCCAACACATCTTACCAAATATTCCCTAGAAGTTTCAGTGCCAAACATTTACAACTTTCACCAAATTAATAATCTTTAGCTTTTCTGAGAAACAGTTCGAAATGTGGAGCTGCTTAGCGTGAAATAGGTTTCTATCAACAGACTTTAGCAAAGACTGAAGATTGATCCCTTGGATAAAAAAATGAAAGTAAACAGACATTGAAAGCAAAATAAGGGATATAAAAATCTATATTTATGTTTCAGAAAAGTACAATTTTTTTACAATAAGTCTTATCTAAGATTGATGTTTACTAAGAGTTAAATCATTATTGAAGAGTTGTCTAAACATTTGAATACTAATTTTTATAGCCAAAGCAAACACTTTACTAGTTAACCTATTTCAGATTAAAATAGTTCATAAACAAAATATAAAACTCAGCTCTGTTTTTCAAACTGGAGGATCTAAGTCTGACATGGCTGCAGGGCAAATCCCCTATAAAGAAATATATGCAAAACCAGGAAATTTCAAAAGAGACCAGTTCCTTGCTCCCATAACCATTGTATCCATTGTAAAAGATCACCTGTCACATGCATAAACAGAGAGAACTTTCATATCTAAGTAAATAAATATTGCTCACATTCTCTCAGTCACTTGGTTCAAAAGATTGCTGTCCTGAATTATTCATCAAGAGGTGGGGCTGGACTGGTAACTTTTATAATGAAAGTAAAAGTTATCTTATATTTCAGGAATTCCTCTTCTGTGTGTGTGTGTGTGTGTGTGTGTGTGTGTGTGTGTGTGTGTGTGTGCGTGTGTGTGTTTTATATGCAATCATGGTTTCAGTTTCTACTCTACTTATTTTCTTTTCTTTGCATATATGTTTTAGGCTGATCTCTCTCATATCTGGACCTTAAGTTTCCTGTATGAGCACTTCTTACAGCCAGTCCCTCAACCAAATCAGCTTATGCTACATTTGTAAGCATGTGGTTTTTACAAACAGTATTTTCTGGCATTAATGTTCCTACACTCTTCTCTTTTGAGCATTTGTCTAAGTATTTTCATGCTGGTTTTAGGAACTTCCATTGGCTTCTCTGTGCTCTTCCAACAATGAGTTTGAACAAAGGTTTGTGGCTCACCTGCCTTTGTGTTCTCACGCATATTGTGGCAACAGGCTTATTTGCATTACCTTGAAGAGTTGAAGTAGGTGATTGGATAGGTGAGGGAAGCAAGGTGTGTTTTAAGGAGTCCTTGAATTCTACTTAGAAAGCATTTTAGTTTTTATTATTGTTGAACTTCAATACATATGTTGCTCCTTACCAGCAGATAAGATTGACCTCAAGACAGTACTCATCATCATGACTTCACTTTCTAAAAGTTGAAAGGTCATGTAGAGTTAAAGATCCATCATAGTTCTTGAAAAACAATGGAAAGTAAGAAGGGGTAATTCATGCCCATAAAACACTTTGAAGAAGAAAAGCTCTAGTGAGTGCTAATCATGAGGAAGATAACCAATGGGAGTCAAAATAACAAACTTTCAGAATGGAGGCTGCTACCTCCTTGTCAGCATTTTTTGAGTTGTAAGATAAAAAGGCTTTGGTTTTTCTTCTTAAGTGGCATATTGACTGAAGAAGAAAAATGATGTGTGCTTAGATCATTAGTAGGAGCAGGAGCCAAAGTCTTAAGGACTATTAATGTGCAGATTTAGAAGGGTTAAGATAAGGCTGGCTTAGCTGGGAGCAAGAGATAAGTGGGCCAACAAAACTGCCTACTGTAGCAAAGTCCAAGTTGGAGGAGATAGGGAAAATATTTGCTATGTTGCCTATGGAAGTGTATATTGTAGTGCCAAAATACAGATTTCTTCATACTAATTGATCTCAGATTACTTATAAAGGAGAAAGGAATGCTTTCTTCCTTACTTATTGATGTATTAAAAGAAAAGCCTCATGTCTTTATACTCAAATACTATAGCAAGCTTAAAAATTTAATAAAATTCTCTCTTCTTAAAAAAAGTTTTAACATTCTTGTTTAAGTGAAAGTGTGTGTCTGTGTGAGTATGCCACCTGTGTATGGCAGAGACCAGAAGACACCAGATCCCTGAGATGGTATTTCAGGCATTTGTGAACCTAACAGTCAGAGTCTGAGGAATGGAACATGGGACTTCTGTCAAAGTGCCAACCACTGTTAAACACAGAGCCAGTACCTCTCCACCCCATAAAATTATCTTAAAATACAAAAAGTTTAATGCTTTTTATTCCATTTTAGATATTTGGCTCAAGAAACATAAAACACAACTTAATATTTTTAATTAACTGATCAGCCCAATATTGAAATGGTAGTAAAGATTTTGTGCTGGTTACTATTACAATTGCTGTGGTGAAACACCGTGACAGAAAGTTAATTAGGGAGGAAAGGGTTTATTTGACTCACACCTGCACATCACTGTTCATCATCAACGAAGTCAAGACAGAAACTCCAAAAGGGCAGAAACTTGGAGTCAGGAGCTGAAATAGAGACCATGGAGCAGTTCTGCTTACTGACTCTCTCCCAATGGCTTGCTCAGCCTGCTTTCTTATAGAGCCCAAGACCACCAGCCAAGTGATGGCACCATGCACAGTCAATTGGGATCTCCTATATCAATCATTAGTTTAAAGAAATATTTGATAGACTTGCCTATGTACACATCTTATGGCAATATTTTATTAATTTTTCTTCTTAGATGACTCTAGCTTTTGCCAATGTGCCATAAAACTTGTCAGCATAGGCAACTTGTATCCTTCATGCTTACTTTAAAAAAATATATGTACATTGTAAGAAAAAAATAGAAAGTTTTCCCCTGCAATAATAATTATGCCTGTAGTAAAGGATATTCATTATAGTTCTGTCTGACTGCCTACATGAGAGATACTCAGTGTTATGGGACTTAGCAAATTGGGATGAGCAAACAGGAAAAGTCAAATAATCAATGTCCATGATAGAGACTTTGGTATTCATGTTTTTATGGCTTGATCCTATATTTCAGAGATACTAGCTTCTGAACCCCCATTCTCAGGCTTTTCAGGAATCTTTGCCAACCCAGGCATGCTTCTGAAATCCCAGAAAGATGCACAGAAAAGATGTTCAAAGAGGAGTTTTTACTCAAACAGGTCTTTTATGCATTGATAGACAGATGACACAGTATTTAATAGTTTTAATCTGTAGGGATATATTTTGGACAGAAAATGTATCTGCAGATTCATATGTTGAAGCTGTATCACTTAACATGACATTTGAAATTAGGGGAGGTTCTTTGAGAAATCATCAAGATAGTCACAAGAGTGAATGTTTGTGCTTATACAAGAGGAAGAGAGAGAAGAAACCTTCTCTATGCCTTATTAACAGCGAGGCAATACATATATATTATATATTATCATATATAATCACATATATATTATATATATATAATTAAAGAATATAAAATATGAGCAGAAAACAGAACTAGCATTACTATTAAAGTCACCAAATATTCAACATTATAAATATCATATTGTGGTATTTAGTCATATCAGCACAAAACTAAGATAGTAAACCTATTTCTTGAATTTAACATCAGTAAATATCATTATCAGTCAAATCTGTGAAATGAATCAATGCCAAGTTTAGTAATATATTTATTATGATAAAAAGACTACTCAGTAATTATTAATAAATAATAAAAAGGCAAACTTGTTGGTATCCAGGAAAACTGAATGCCTTACTCTGGTTATATTGGATTTCACGGCTTTCTTTCCAATGCTTCCCAAGGGGAAAAATATGAAGCAATAAGCCTGAAAAAAAAATCAGAAAAGCTTCATAGGATATCATAGTATGAATACTCCATCCTTCATGTTCATAGGCAATATTAACATTTTCTGAGGTTTATTGAGTTCTGTCAAGTTCAGAATAATATACAACATTCTATAGATACAGTATTTCAGTAATTACTGAAATTCACAGAATATAACCATTCAGTTTTCAGATGAAGAACCAGAAACCTTCAAAGTTGGGCCAAGTCATGCATAGTCACAAACGCAGCCCCTTGACATAACCGGGATTCAAATGCGAGGTTATCTAGGATCAAAGGCCCAAAGACCCAATCTGAGTTTCCTTTGGATTAAGTTGCTAATAGATTAGTGTTTTTCATACCACTGCTGGATTGTCTTCTGCCACTTGTGTTGTCATTATCTGAGAACAAACTGGTTTTATCTGTATAAGGTCATCTCAAAGGAATTATCCTATTTTATCACATGATCTTTGAGATATCTCCTGTTTCATACATTCTATTTCATGGATATGACTTGAGCTAGAGGAAGACAGAATTTTTATGTTCTCCATCTCTTCTTTAGACAGTTGTCTGAGTAGAAAGACACAGAATCTGTTCACGAGGGTAAGAATATGTAAAACAGTTGTATAAGAATTTATCTCAGAAAAACAGAAATCATCATACAAAGCAAGTTTTCTTTTTTTTTTTAAATACTTTATTTTTTTTCTTCAAGTTACATCTCAGTAACAAACCCCTCCCTATTCC
>CAJQZJ010032984.1:4501479-4545073 GCA_907164525.1 Lophiomys imhausi | reverse complement strand
AGCCCCCTGTTTGTTCCTTGCTAAGGCTTCCACTATCTCGCAACCTTTTCTAAGTGGGTATAAGTTCAACCTGATGTGTGGGGAGCCCAATAGGACAGCGATCTATGGCCAAATGGACCCTGATTCTGCCTGCTGTAAGTTGGGATCGATCTTACCAGGCGCCTCTCCAAATGGGAATTCCCGAATCCCGCGTTTAGTGGCCTCCGTGTCTGTGAGAGATGGGGAGAGCCTTACCCTGGGACTTTTAACAGTCCCTTGGGAGCTGTGAGTGTTCCGGGGGGGGTCTAGCCCCTCCGGTTTTTGCACAGTGCCCAATATCTCTGTGTTTTTTATGGCTCTTTTTTCCCGCGTTCAGAATGCGTCAGTATAGGTCGCCGCCATCTTCCGAGTCCTCAAGTTTTGGCCTTTTGCTTCCAACTGTCATAAACTGTTTAGGATAATTAAGAAATGCAAACTAATAGTCATTCAAGAATGTCATTTTGTTTGGTACTAGGATGGTCTATCACAGTTATTTTCTAAGCTAATCAGAAATCAAGTTGCTAAGAGACAAGCAATATTTCCTTATCCAAATGTAAGAGATAGATAGGTGGTCTTCAAAAATCTCAAGAGATCTGCAGAATATGGCATTCAAAGATGTTTTCTTAACTTAAGATTTTTTGATATCAAAAAGTGTCAGCTCCTGACAGCACCACGTATTCTACTCCAAGTAAAAGATGAGCATTGAAGAAAATCCAATTGGAGATGGTTGAATTAGTGGCAAGCCTATCTCTTGGCAAGAAAAATCCCTTGCTTCAACTGTAGACAGAATGCTGTCCAAACAGGACAAAACTTAGAAGCAGGTAAGTCGACAGGCTAGCTCTGCCAAGACAAGATTGGCAAGTCCTTCATAATTCTTGCTTTACAATCAATGTCCGTCAGTGAAATGGGGCCAAATGGCTGAAGATTGATGCTGTAATGTATGGAGAGAAAATGGGAACTATCCATGCAGCCACTGGTATGCCATTTCTTAGTTTTGGAATCTGCTGGCCCTGTACTTCCTGTATAACTGGATATATTTATCCCTCTCAGGTCTCTGAGGTGGTGAAGACTAGATAGCTAGGGTCTCATAGTTAAATTTTGAATTGTTTAGTAATTGAGAGGGTATTCTGGATCTAAGAAGATGTTTTTAAAGTTGTGATGCAAGTTAGGATGAAAGCTGAGAAGTTTGAACTCATGGAGATGATTAGATAGTAGAATGTTAAAGTCAATTGCCAAATACATATGGACTGGACATTGGAAATGTATGCTAAGCCCTATAACTCTCAAAATTTTGGCCTAATTATTTCTGTTGTTTTGTATTTTATTTATTGTTATAAGAGAAAGAGCTATTTTTTGGACAGAAAGCCTGAGCTGTTGTGGGGGGGGGGGAGATACACCTTAAAAAAAAAAAAAAAAAAAAAAAAGGGAGGGGGGTAGGGGGGAAGGGGGGAAGGGGGTAGGAGGGGGAGACCGGGGGGGGGGGGAGGAAGGGGATTATGACTGAGATATAACTTGAAGAAATTAATGTTAAAAAAAGAAAAATCCTTTCAATCCTATATTCAGGAGGACAATTCTCTCTACTTTTTCTTTTTTTTAAGCAGGATCTCCTATTTAGCCCTGGTTGTTCTAGAACTCAGTATGGAGACTAAGTTGGCCTTAGAACTCACAGAGATCTTCCTGCTTTTGCTTCCCAAGTACTGGGATTCAAGGCCCATGCCACTATACCAGGCTTTCTCTATCTTCTTTTGATACTGTCAAGATGTGAGGCTTCCTGGGATATTAGCAGGTTATAATTGCACACTGGACTGTCCGGAACTCCATGACAAGGATCAAACATCATTCCAATGGTCCTTTGTGGTAAGAGTTTTGTTTATTAAAATAACCAGTTATGAGAATGTTTTTGTTTAATCCAAGTGTGAAGCTGCTTCAGTTAAGACAGCAGGTGTAAACTATTAAGTTTCTGCCTTGTGAGCTAGCAGGGCTTAGCCAGCTGAACAAGTTCAACTCAGAGGACTTGACAAGGGGATAAAATGACAGAGCCCCAAGAAGAGGGGGTGTGTTATAAAGAAGAAAAGGGGGAACTAAAAAAAAGGAGAGGCTGTTACAAAGAAGAAAGGAAAAGGGGCTACAAAGAAGAAAGAGGTTACTGCTTTCACTGCCTTTGAGGGATGACAAAAGAAGAAGGAGGTTGCTGCTTTACCTGTTGTTGGTTCTTCCTGCTGTTGTTTCCTGGTTTGTTGTATTTCTAAATTGAGATTGATATTATCCCCAAAGAACCTGATGACTCTAATCGCAGGAAGTAGTTCAAAGAGTCCTATGTCCTTTGTCCCTCTAACTGTCTTTCTCTCCCACCTAGTGTTGGGGAGTTGGAAGGAACAAGGGCTAGAAGGGAGGTAAAGGTATTAAGTATAGTAAAATCAATTAGAGTGTATAATAAAACAAAAATAATAAAAGCCTCTGTGCTACAGTTCTTATTCAAATTAAGGTAAGACAGCATGACTGTTGTAGGAGCCAAAAAGCACAGAAGTGTTTCTGCTGTGGTATGATGTCAACACACCCAGTATTCAAGTATACAGTGCTAGTGAGCAGTAAAGCAGAAATAGAGGCTGGTTAATGGGTTGTAATTATGCAACAGGAGTTATACTTTTCTGAAGGCTACCATCCTAAACAAAGCCAGATAGCATTCTGGTTCCTGAGAACCCAATAAAGAAGGTAGAGTACATAATTAAAATAAGCAAGACAAAGGTAGACTGGGGCTATTTCTCCATTGGTTAGGAACTTGCTTAGAATGTATAAGGCTCTTGGTTACTCTAGGACACACACAGACACACTCTCATCTGGGGCGCGGGGGGAGGGAAGGAAGAAGAAGAGAGGAGGAGAGGGAAGAGGAGGTAGCAGGAAAGGTAGGAAAAGCAAAATGTTAAGTGTGGCAAGTGTAATGAAAAAAAATGTTCACTGTTGTCTCTTGATGTAGCCTCAGGACTATGAAAAAGAGGCACAGCAGACTACAGAAGATGGGGTGTTTGTGCAGACACATCAATTAGAGAAGATAGGGAGAAGGGGATAGTTTTTCATAAATTTTTGTTGATTATTTGGGAATTTAACACCATTAGCCCCATGCACATTCTCTTCCTAGTCATCCCAGGTGTGCTACACACACTTGACACCCCCCCCCAAAAAAAAGAATAATAAGAAAAGAAAAATAAAACAAGTCAATTTATGTTGCTCATATATTCACTAGAGCATGGTCAAACTCCCAGGGGACAGCCCGTTAAAGAAACTGAAGTCTGCCGGATGTGGTGGAGCGCGCCTTTAATTCCAGAACTCGGGAGGCAGAGGCAGGTGGATCTATGTGAGTTCAAGGCCAGCCTGGTCTACAAAGTGAGTCCAGAACAGCCAAGGATACACAGAGAAACCCTGTCTCGAAAAAACAAAAACAAAACAAAACAAAAAAAGAAAACTGAAATCCTTTCCCACCCATACCCCTGCCAGAAGGGGTATAGAAATCTACACTTTAGCATCCTTATGACAGTTTTAAAGAGTTTTCTTTGGTTGCTGAAAAGGGGATATTTTAGGCAAAGATTTAAACAGGCAGGAGACAAAACTTTGGTCTCAGAATATTTAAAGTGATAGAATTTTATAGGGAAACATGATATAGCAGGAATTCCATTTTGCAAAGATCACAAAGTCACTAGGTAGATGTCACTATAATCAGTATCTGAATAGTGATGGAACCATGGAAAAGAGACTTAAAATTAACTCCAATGAATGAATCCCACATGGTGCCAAGGGATATTACATCATGGATCTGCTTGTTCAGTCTGTATTATGCTTCCCACAACACACAGTGATTATTAACTTTATTACTGGTAACAAATATAATAAAGTGACTTGAACAATATATGAAAGCATTTCCATGTACAAGAAAGCATTAGTTTACAAATTCCTCTGTGGGAGGCAGAATATTTATTCAGTGCTGGTTATTCCAACACAATTTTCAGAATAAAGGGCTTGACTGATACTAGAAATACAATATTCCAGAATATTAAAGATACTTTAAAGAGGTTGTATTCCCCAAATTGAAAAAAAAATACTTATTACTTCATTACTTCCCCATTGTCACCCTCTCCCTCCATGCCCTCACGGCCCTTCCCTCCCACCCTCTACCCCCTCTCCCACCCATCTCATCCCTCCCATGTTGGGTGTTTCTATGTATCAGCCCCCCTCAGTTTGTTAGTCGCATGAGGTCTAAGAGCCTCCTCTTGCAGAGAAGGCATACATGGAAGTTCTACTAGAGTGGGGTGCCCACTGACAGGTAACCAAGTCCCTGTTTCTGCTCTTTTGGGTGTATTGGTTATAGGATAGTTATCCTATACGATAATGGCTAAAATCCAGTTATAAGTGATATTCCCTAAATTTACTTTCAGTTGTCCATCTCAAGTTTCTAAAGAATTGTGTGTTTATGTGTATGTAACATATATGTATATAAGTTTCTAAGAATTTTGAGTATATGTACATATAACATCCAATTGACTGTCTTCAGTTTTGCTGTCCAATTGTGTGTGTGTGTGTGTGTGTGTGTGTGTGTGTGTGTGAAGAAAAAGTCTTACAATGTTCTATGTAGCCTTGGCTGTCCTGGAATTCACTGTGTGTAATAATTGGCTGGCTTTGACCCTCCTGTCCTTGCATCCTGAGTGTTGGGCTTATAAGAGTATTCCAGGATACCCAGTAAATCCATTGGTTATTTTTAGCATTACACGGAAAGTTTACTTCCTAAATAATTAATTCTCATTTCTTTGGAGAATCTTTTTTTCCACTAAAGCAGTATGCATATTACTCATTGTTTTTATTAGTTAACATATTGTAAACCTTCAACTATTTTTAGAAGAATTATGTCAATATTTCTTTATATAATTGACAAAAAACATTGCAGTGTTTTGAGTCAAAAGCCTTAATAAAATCTGCTAAAATATAGAGCTGAACAGTCAGAAAGCAAAGCTGTCATTCGCCCTTTTCAAGCTAATGGGTGAATAATCTGTTGTCAAAATTAGTTATTGTGTAGACATGTATATTTAGATGATAGGCTGAGGTGATTTTGAGGTTACTATGATTTGGTGGGTAATGAATGTAGCTAAAAGTAGGCACACTGAAAAGTGACGTGGACCTGATAGCTAGCAGTACACTTCAATAATTGTTACTTTGTGTATACTAGTTTGTTTTCTGAAACTTGAGCTTGTTGATGTTCTATATACATTTTTTGGAAAGATGTGAGAAGGAAAATCAACTCTTTCTGCATAAGTGACTTTAAAATCAGAAATGCACTAATTAAGTTGTGTAAGTGCAAGATGGCAGCTTTTTGTAGTACATGACAATTAATAGAGAGACACACAGCTGGTTGACGTGTAAATAAGAGATGTGGGCCGCTCAGAACTACATGAAACAGCCTTATAACACCCCTCCACCTGAGGCTCCTAGAACACAGCAGAAAGGGAATACAAAGAGTGTTAGAGTTCACGATGGTTGATTACTTCAAGGAAACAGCATTTTAGGGACACAGCAGATCAGTTTCACACATAAACTCTCAGTGGTTGTGACACTATGAACAACACCCGTGCAAACTCAAGCCAGGCACAGTTTTATTTAGCATGGAGGGGAAAAGGAAGATATAATACCTGACTATTAACTTGGGAGATATGGACAACTGATAGCTGCTGGAAGAGGGAGAGTGAGTGTGATCCCCAATAGGTTGACAGCTCCAGCACAGGCCATATTCTCAAGAGTACTTGGACAACAATTGGACTTGGTGTGAAAACAAAATATGAGAAATCAAAGTTTGGTATTTAAGGAGATGAGGGTAAGCTTGGGAGGAGATGGAGAATGTAAGTGAATATAATCTAAACTTGTGACACAAAATTCTCAAAGAATTAATAGAAATATTATTCAATAAGAATGAGAAAATAAGATGGAAAATTTAATCATATATGCAAAAGAGTATGCATAGTTACTAGAACTGAATGAGAAAAGAACAGCACACACACATGCTAAATACATAAATGCAACCATTCAGTCTGTATAATAGTACTTGTATGCACATTTTCAGAGCTGACCATTGGTATTGGAGAGCCAGTTGGTATGCTCTTCCCTAGGGAATATAATTTCTCCTGTTCTCAGCATTCCTTCATTGCTTATAGTTCCTTGTCTAGCGTTGATGCCTGTTGATCTATTCCCATTAGGATGTCTATTACTGTTGTCTTTATTTAACTCATATTTAGACAGTCATATTGCTGAGAATGTATGGGTGTATCTTCTGACATTGCTAGGAAACACAATCTCATAGAAAACTCCCTGTTATTTTGAATCTTAAAGTCTTTCTATTCACAATGGTTCTTGTGCCTTAAGTGTAGGAGCGTGGGAATTATTTTATAGATGTATCCTTTGAGAATAATTTCCACACCTCTGCACATTCTCAGTTTCCTGACATATACCAGGTTGTTCATTAAACAAAACCAAATTAGGATAAAAAAGAAAGTAAGAAAGGAAAGAAATGAAACAAAAGAAAAAAGAGCAGATGTGTTCTGCAATGATTAGAATTATATAAGTCATTTAGGAAGAGGACTACCAAATATTTTAGAAGTACTAGCACCATTAACAAGATAATAAATATAATACATAAATAATATATAAATATTTAATATGTGATGTTTAATATAATTTAATATAATATCATAAATATATTATATAAACATAAAAAGAAAATATCTAACAAATTTTAAAAAGTTTAATGTAAGACAACTGCGTATTTTATATCAAGTCTTTTTATACAATATTTACATGATTTTGCTCTTTTATGTCCTACCTAAGTATATTTCTGGACATTTTTTGTTTAATCCTTCCTTTCTAAAGCTCATCATAATGTTGTATTAAAGGTTTTTTTTAACATTAAAACTTATTTACCTCCTTCAAAAAAAATGAACTAAATATACCTTACTTTAGGAAAATAGCTTCTTATGAGTAGTACTTCAAGCAATCCAAAAACTACTTGGGTGTCTGCTGTGTGGTGGAATGTGGTATATTTTTTTTATAATTTATTTTTTATTTCTTCAAGTTACATCTCAATCACAATCCCCCCCTACTCCCCCCTCCAGTCCTACCCTTCCACCCTATTCCCCCTCAAACCCCATCCTCTACCCCTCTACCCTTTTTTTTGTTTTTAGTTTAAGGTATATCTTTCCCCCCAACAGCCCCCACTTTCAGTCCAACAAATGGTTCTTTCTCTTACAACAATAAATACAATACAAAACAACAGATATAATTGGCTACAATTATGAGATTTATATGGCTTAGCATATATTCTGAATGTCCAGTTCATATGTATTTGGCACCTGATTTTAACATTCTATTATCTAACCATCTCCATGAGCTTAAAGTTCTAATCTAACTCAGCTTTCATACTAACTTGCATCACAATTTTAAAAACATCTTCTTAGATCCAGAACACCCTCTTGTTACCTAAACAACTCAAAATTTAACTATGAGACTCTAGGCATCTATTCTTCAACCACCTCAGAGACTTGAGAGGGATAAATATATATGATTATATAGGAAGCGCAGGGCCCGCAGCTTCCAAAACTAAGAAATGACATATCAGTGGCTGCCTGGACAGTTCCCATTTTCTCTCCATACATTACAGCATCAATCTTCAGCCATGTGGCATCATTTCTCTGACAGACAATGATTGTAGAGCAGCAATTATGAAGGACTTATCTACCCTGTCTTGGCAGAGTTAGGCTGTCGACTTACCTGCTTCCAAGTTTTGTCCTTTTTGGATAGCATTCTGTCTACAGTTGAAGCAAGGGATTTTTCTTGCCAAGAGATAGGCTTGCCACTAATTCAACTATCTCACACTGGAGATTCTTCGATGCTCATCTTCTACTTGGAGTAGAATAGGGGTGCTATCAGGCGCTGACATGTCTCGATATCAAAAAATCTTAAGTTAAGAAAACATCTTTGGATGCCATATTCTGCAGATCTCTTGAGGTTTTTGAAGACGCCCCATCTATCTCTTATATTTAGATAAGCAAATGTTGCTTGTCTCTTAGCAACTTGATTTCTGAGTAGCTTAGAAAATAACTGTGATAGACTGTCATAGTAACTAACAAAATGACAAGCTTGCATGACTATTAGTTTGTGTTTCTTAATTATCCTGAACAGTTTATGACGGTTGGTAGCAAAAGGACAAAACTTCATATTTCATTTTTAAGCATTACTAGGTACAATACCTTTAAGAAGCATTACCCTTAATTTTGTATCAATATACAAAGATCAATACCAATGTGGCCAAATATAATCTTAATTTTGTATCAATATACAAAGATCAGTACCTATGTAGCCCAATACAATCTTAATTTTGCATCAATATACAAGGGTCAGTACCATTGTGGCCAAATATAATCTTGATTTTGTACCAATATACAAAGATCACTACCAATGTAGTCCAATACAATCTTAATTTTGCATTAATATACAACGATCAACACCAATTTAGCCAAGTATAATATTAATTTTGTATCAATATACAAAGGTATAAGGCCATATTCAATAATCTGTCCTTTTTTCTTGATCTTTCCTATACTATGTCTAGGTCCCATTTTTTCTCAAGTCTGTTCACTCCTACATAGGAGTGAAAGAAGGATACAGAAAAGAAAAAGAGAGAAGTCCTTGGGTCTAACATCCAAAACCCATTTAAGAAGACCATTTACCAGCTTGTAGTCTCTTCCCCTAAATAACAAAATTTTCTATTATCCATCAAATAACCAAACGGGGGGAAAATACCCTCCCCACCTTCTGGGGATGGGACGTCGCTCTCTTAAAATGACTTCCTGCTGATTTGGGATGTAGTAAACCTGTTGGGGCCCTAATAAGAATAGAAAAATGGTTAAAAATGTTAATAGAATCATTTTATGTTCAGTCCTTTTGTGCTCAGCTATTTAAATGTCCTAAGAAGTTCATAGACAGAAGCTGAACTTCAGGGCTTTACTGGAGTTCTGGCTGGAGCAGTCTGTGGAGCTAAACAATCTTAGCGATTATAAATTTTAACTACACAATCCTAGAAATAATGTTCTTTCTCTGGTATCCAATAGAGAAAAATACTATTTAAAAACTAATGCTTCTCTACAGTTCAAGTATTATATTCATCTATTTCCACAGCCTCATGGTTTAGCTGCTCACCAGCATTGCATTTCCAGTCTTCAATGAGTAAGTGACTCTTGAGGATCCTGGAGCTAACACTGGTCTACATTCTTACCTTCCAACCATCATTATCTTTCCAAATGAATCCCCCACATATTCCTTAGAAAATAACATCCTTCACCTATGTTTATTAATTTATAAGGAATGCTGAACTTTGTTCTGGTAATTTTTATAATGATTAATAAAAATAATTGGAAGGGTGTTATTTAATATCTATCTCTGATGCTTCAATGAAACTGTAAGGGGGTTTTGATCATATTTCTTATTTTCTTGTCAGTGTCTTGCTTCTAGTTCTGTTCAAATACAATGTGGGTACTCATTAAACATTTGATAAGTGAAAATTAGTAAATGGAACAGAACCTGGCTATTAGACAACAGGTTCTTTAAAGCAAAAAAAAATTTCATAAAAAGGAATATATCTTTATGATGTACCGTTCCAAAGAAATTTCCAAATAATTCGTAAAACAGGAAAGTAAATGTGCTTGTTTGAGGTATATGTTGAACTCATTAGTCTCCTAATTTGTTTTACATTAGCTCTTTTAAGGAGTCACTGAACATCTTTCATATGGCATTCAGTGACACTGAGAGATGAATATCCTAGCAGCAGCCACAGGGAACTCGAAGTTTGGTGAAGGCATAGATTCCAGTGCAAGTCAATGTACAAACTTGGGAGAATTCAAATCCCAACTGCTCTTAGAACCATTGAAACTAATCAATTATTTATAGAAATTCATCAATATAACTATGAAAGAAAGTAGTCTTTAGGTAAACAACATAGATAGACAACAATTTGACCCATGTATGCTATTGTGTATCCCTAGAAGACAATTTAAAGAGATTCACTATAACATATTTATATACTAACAAAGCTTGTCTACTACATGGACCAATAGAAATAAGAACTAAAATGTTATGACTGAAGTAATAGACAGAAAAATGTAGACAAAAAAATCTGTGGCTGTGTTAAATTTTGAAGCGAATATTTCAAAAGAGGGACTATTAAAGAGGAAAATATTATACAGGGAAATCAGAGTCTACTTCTTAATCATATGCAATTCACTAATTAGGAAAGTCTTGTTTGAAAATAAATTATGGAACAGGAACATAGACTTTGTTTCCTATCAATGAGACACTTTTCCCTAGTGGTGCTGCCTTGTAGGCCCCCAGTATATGAGGAGGCTCTTGACCCTCATATGACTGTTGAACTGGGGTGGGGGACTGTTATGTAGGGACACTCCACTCCAGAGGAGTGGGATGGATGGGATAGGGGGTAGAGGGTGGGACGGCGGGACTGGGAGGGGTGGAAAGAGGACAATGTGATGGAGATGTAATGAAGTAATAAATAAATATTAAAAAAAGAAAATAAATTATGGATGTTTTTGTAATTGTTTCACATGGTCAAAGAGTACAAAATTTTTAAAAATGTTCTGAGACTTTTGAAAGGAATGTTTCTATCAATTTCCTTTTTAACATTTCATTCATTTTCTGATAACAAAACATCTTCACAATGTGGGATATTTGGAAAATGCAATGTATAACATAAAATAAAAATACCCATACTGCCTTGAGTTGTCACTATAGTAACTAGACATATTTACTTCCTGTCATACCCCCAGGTCACATCTCCATGATTACCTACATCATTTAACCTCCATTAACCTCAAGGCTGACATTTTATTCTACTTTCATTCCTGATGCAAATGAAACATTTTCACCCTATCTTCAAAGTTCTGACCCCAGGGGGGATAGCTTCACAATGAGAAATTGGAGGAATTTGAAGAACTTGAAGAAACCTGTCTAATCACTGAGCATCAATGGCTGGTGGCCTTGTAGCCCTGTGCCACATAAGACTTCTCTATTTCACATTAGATTTCATGCTAAGTCCTTCTCCTATCCTTTATTTTTGGTGTCTCAAAACTAAATTTACAAGCCATTACCCACAGAACATATTTTATACGTATACAACACACACATGCACACAGACAGACACACAGTTTATATCAGAGGCTTACAAAATGCAAAAAAATGTATAAATCTTATGTTTAAAGTAAAAGCCCACATTTCTACTTTTTATCTTTAAGCAAACACTGCTAATATTCATAGATTTTTTAATAAGAGTGAATAAACTCTATGAAGTTATTCTATTATTTTAGGGATAGTGTAGAAAAGTCTTGTGAATATGTTTGTGAATGATTTTAGGGTACTGAATGGCACTGTAAAAAAATCCTTGCTTATGAACTGTGTAGTGCACTTTTAATTATTTCTTCTTGATAATTACTTGTTTAAAATAGGTCACATACTAGCTTACCCTATTCACATATATAAAACTGCAAATTAATTAATTAATGTAGTTATTACTAAGTATAAACTATGAGATTAGGCTGGCAGAGTAGCTGGCGGCTTGGCAGAGGAGCAGGCGGCCTGGCCCAAGTGCCTTAACTGGTTGCCTAACTTATCCTGGAGAAAGAGCCCCAGGACCAAGGGTGGCCTACACCACCTGTAACCTAAACTATGTTAATTAATATAAGTTGTTACATTAGGCCAGTAAAATTACCAGCAGCTTGGCGGGAGATTCGCCTGGGCTCAAGGGGAGTCTGAGAGTCTGGAAGTCCAATGCTGGGAACTGCTTGGACTGAGGGCCTATAAGCCGCCACAGTCTTTTCCCCAATAATTAAACACACCAAGACTTTTAATGTTTTAATGTTTAGCCCTTAGCTGGGCAGACTCTCAATTAGCTACTCTATGTTAACCCAGATTGGATCACCTAATCCTAAACCACCATGTGCCTGAGAGTACCTTCCAGCCTTCTCCAGATGTCTGTCTCCTTCTGTATCTCCCAGCGGAAAGAGAGATTCTCTATGTTTGCCCAGAGTTCCTGTGCTAATCTGAGGAAGTCCTGCCTTCCTATACTCTTTCTGTCCAGCTAATTGGCCATAAGCAACTTTTATTAATCAATCAAGAGAATGCCTCAGAAGGGGTGGTAACCAGACCTCAGCATTGAATTCAATGTATCAGAAACAATATTAGACCTTCCCTCAACACATATATGCATGCATGTATGTACACACATATAATCTATACATGTATACAACTATTGATGTGAGATATCATTACTTGAGAAGACAAATATCATCTATATAGTTCATTTATATTCTGTTACAACTCCATTCCATGTGAACTTGACATGTGTATCATTCAGGCTGGCTTTGATTGAGGGCATTCATCTACAATGCTACAGTTTTCAAATTTTGCAGATTTTTCATCCAACCTAGAAGCATTTTTTTCTACTTGGACCTATGAGACTGATATCTCAAGAGATTAGCTATTCTACAGGATGACTTCTGTGAAAAATAAATAAGTTTCTTTTTCAAATCCAAACGGATCAGTGTTTGTGAGAGAAGCAATGCCCACTGACTTTGAAGATGTCTGTAAATACCCACAGAAGCAAGACTCTCAGCAGGTTTACTTCTTTTCCTCTAAGCAGGTACAAACCACTTCAGATTTCTTTTCTCATTTTTTCCTGCCCCTTTAGTAACTTTCTTGTCTGTGCCCACCTGTGCCAGCTCTTCCTGTCTGTCCTTCATACTCAAGATCTCTCTGCTTTGCTTCAAAGACAGATCACACTGTGAATTAGGTTGATATGGAGCAGTGGTCAACATCTGAAGACAACCCCATTTTTCTTCAATGTATCTGCCCAAAACAAGTATGACAAAATCTTTAGAATCTAAAATGGTATGATGTTGTTCATCTGTCTCCTTGATGTCTAGAGATTCATTCAAGGCAGGATCACCTATTCTTCAAGCATGAAGTCTACATGCTGAAACTTGCCATTTTCAAGGCAAGTTTATTATTTTATTTTATATTGAACTCTAGTTGTGTTAAATGGGATATCTAGAACAAATCACTCACCTCAGGGTTCAGTGAACCACATGAAAGAGGAGGTAGGAAAAATATAGGATCCAGAGGAGATGGAGGACACCATTCAACAAGGCCTTCTAAACACAACAGGAGCAGGGCATATAAGTACTCACAGAAACTAAGGCAGGATGCGTATGCTATACATAGGTTTGCACCAGATAGGGTCCTACAACTGAATGGAGAAGTGGACACATGACCCATCCCTAACCTAGAAGATATCTCCAACTGATAATCACCTGAATATGAAAATATAGGTTTTTTTTTCAAGGTAGTCTCATGGAGGAAACAAACTACTCTCGAGGGTAGATCACAAGTCTAGCATTAGATGGCCAAGAGAAAATGAACTGAGTGTCCTCCTTGGATGTTCCTTGTCTCATAATATTGTGTCAAGGCTTGGTTTCAAGTTATTCTTTTTCTATTTTTTTATATCTCTCTTTTAATCCTGTAGTCCTTTGTATATATATATATATATTGTGTCTTCTGGTTCTGTGTTTTTATGGGATTCCTGAATGTGGGTTCTTGTGAGTCCCTGCTTCTATCTGTTTCTTGTGCCTTTTCTTGGGCTCTTTCTTTCTATTTGCCCTATTTCTAGTTTTGCCCTATTACAATCTGTTTCTTTGGGTTTTATTTTATATTATTAGTATTCTTAGAAACATTTTTGTTTTCTAATGAGAGACAGAAGGGATGTGAATTCATATGGAAGTGGAGGTGGGATAAAGTGGGAGGTGTAGAGGGAGGAGATACCATAATCAGGATATATTATGTGAATATAAAAATACATTTTCAATAAAAAGACAAAACTAGATGTCCTCTTACCAATAACAATACCTACAACACCTGTTCCTGTCAGACTTTCTGTAAATGATTATGATGATACACTGGAAATTCATGTCTGGCCTTAACAATGATTTAGAAGGCAACATGCATTTGGTTTACCTACACCTTATATGCAACCAAATCTGAGAGTAAATACCTCACTTTGATGTCTGTTGGATAATGCAGACTAAGACAGTAGTTAGTAGCCCCTGAGATGTATTGTGATTTATCCTATCCATTGTATGTTAGACACTTTGCTATATCCTAGAGAAATGGGGAGGGTCTCCACTTCTTGGAGCTTCAGTTTATGATCCAATATAAAATCTTTATACCTCTAAACTCAGTGTCTGTTCATGGGGCTATACAAAGACAGTCAAAAATGCTGAAGTTATACTATTGTATAGTCCTGTGATACAGCCAAGATAATCAAATGCTGAAGTTATACTATTGTATAGCACTGTGATACAGCCAAGATAGCCAAATGCTGAAGTTATACTATTGTATAGGCTTGTGATACAACCAAGATAGCCAAATGCTGAAGTTATACTATTATATAGGTCTGAGATACAGCCACAATAGTAAAAAAAAGGTGAAGTCACGTTATTGTATAGCCCTGCAATACAGCCAAGATAATCAAATGCTGAAGTTATACTATTGCATAGCCCTGCGATACAGCCAAGTTTTAGGATATGGCCTTTAGTAATCTTACTCTCTCTATTAAAAGCATTAATTTATTGGTGGCAATTGAATAACATTATTGTATATTTAGTGAGATTATTTTTCTCAGACTTTATAGTCATTTCTCCTAAACATGGGACAGATAATTTGTTTGTTTCTCAAATTGTATTTGTGTAACTAAAGAAAAACTTTCCATCCTGCTTCAGTTAACCGTTATTGTTATATACAATAGCTGTTAGAGAAAAATAATTAGTTGCATTTTTGTTAATTTTAATTTTACTTAGAGTAAAATTTGAAGAAGTATAGATCATTTCCAACTGCATGAATAGATGAGTAGCACAGGAAAGAACTGGTTTCATATTTTACATATGTGTAATTCTCATTAAGCATTAATATCTTTACTTAGCCTGTTGGTATAATTTGTCTATTGTTAGAGACAAATAAGGAGATGATATTTTGATGGTTTGTGTGCATGAGTCTATTTGTTGTTCACTTTGTTTTTGAAAAAGCAGACAGTATTCTTTATTATTAATTAATGAAAATTTTGGCTCTGCATAAATCATTTATTCACCCACTATAAAGTAGTTGTGTTCACTAGATAAGGTTCTTAAATCAAATAAATATTGAATACTGCTATAGAATAGATGCTTGTCATTAAATGCCCTTCTACTTGAATGCCTGCAAGGACTTTCTGAATCAGCCAGAAGAAGAGTAGATTAAATAGCAATGGTAAAACTGATAACAAAGGTAGTTATTTATGGTGCATTTAAATTCAATATTCACAGAATCAGTATCCTTTCTTTCTTCTCTCCTACCCTCTCTTTCATCAGTATCATGACATTAAATGGGTTATTTGATTTAAAATACAAATAAGAATTCCAGTGACCATTTACATTTCAAAACTTCACCTTATAATATATATTCATAGAGTTCTGCTTTAAACTAACGCACAAAGTTAATTCTGTGGGACGGTTTAACAGGTAAAAGGTCCTTAGTAAGGAAAATAAGACATTGTTTCTCTGACTTCTCCTTCAAAAGTTGAAGGAAATATAGGTATTGTGAAAAGGGAAGAAAAGGACAGGTTAGAATTACAGACCTTGTGAGACACAAAGATAAGCTTTGTGTTACTGGTATTAAAACACAAGATTTTTTTTATGAAGATGTTATAAAAATGACAAGACATTGCAGAAATATTTTCCAGCCATATAACTGGTAAGTAGGAATAGTTGATATATGTTATTTTTCATCTGCTTCCTAGATAGAACAATCCATTTATTTTATGGTTACCAGTATAAGGCAGAAATTCACCTGTGAATACTTTAAAATGAATACCATAAAATCATTTTTATAGGAATGTCATTGCCAAATGAGTAATTTTGAATGGTAATAGAATAAGCATTACATTTTATTTATCTATTACATATATGAAATTGAAAGAAAAAACTTAATTTTTCTGTGACAGACATCATTGGAGGCTGAAATGAACATTTTTGCTGCTTTTGGTTTCTGCATATATAAAAGTGATGCTTTTAAAGACAAATCTAGATTTTAGGTTAAAATTTTACTTCAAGGTAATATAACTAAGGTATAAACATATATAGATCATTTCAGATTAAACTAGCACTATCCATAGATCCATTCTGATTTGGGCTGGGTAGTAACTATTTTTATATTTGTTTATCTATCCATCCACCCATCCACCCACCCATCCATCCATCCATCCATCCATCCATCCATCCATCCATCCATCCATATATCATCCATTCACCCATCTATCCACCCACCCGTCCACCCATCCACCCATCCATCCATCCACCCACCCACCCATCTATCTACCTACCTATCTAACTATACTCATATATATGGGTATGTATGTTGGAGGTCAACAAAGAGAGCAGGAGAGGGTGTTGGATTCATTGTACCTGAAGTTACAGGTATTTGTGGACGTCTCAGTGTGGTTCTGGGAGATTCTTCAATGTGTATTCTGGTAGTCATGATGGAACAATGAGTTCTCTTAATCACAGAGTCATGTCTTTAAAAAAATCTACATATTTGAATAAACTAATTTTTATATGTTTAGGGAAGGAGATATACTTTAGTGGTTAGGTGTTTGCCTATAATGTATGAGATCTTTGATATGCTTTGTGCTGTTTACTAACTTTATCCTCAGATGTCTTAGGGTCAAATATCGGCCAATAACACTTGATGAGCAACTGTGTGTACAGGAATATTAGTCTTTATATTGCATAAAGAAATACATGCATAAATGCATATATACCTACTGTGCTCAGTGCCTGAGTCTTCAAAAATATTAAAATTATTTCTAATACTATTCCCCCCAAATAACATATGCACTGGAATTTTTAGATAAATTGAAACTATTCATCAGTTATCATAAGTAATGTGATCTTTTCAGCTTCCTGCATCAGCAGCTGACAATCTTACAAAATTTGACATGTGTTTGAAGTTATATGTGTAACTGGAAGTCATAGGTACGTCTTCATATCTTTTCCTGGCCCATTTTAGTTTGCTACTTTAACAGATAAAAAGGAAAAAAGCTCTTTCTCCTTAGAGAGCTGCATGCCTGGAGAAGAATCTTATGTAAGCACCCTGGTAAACAAAATTCATGAGTCTGAGTTAAGTTGGGATTCTGAGGTTAATGTGTAGTCTGCAAAAAGATACCTTTTTCCTGTCTTTCTAATTAAAGAAATATAATTTTCATCTTTCTTGTTTCCTCTTCTAATTTTCTTCTCTTTTTATTTCTTTAATTTTGTTGATTTCTACTCTGGAAACTAGATATAACTGCTTTTAATTAAATATGGAGAGTGTCTTGTAGTTTTTTAGCATACAGACATTGTAGCTTGTAAGCATATAAAACTGAGGTTTCTTGGTTCTCTTCTTTTGAAATATTGATACCATAGATATTCCTCATTTTACCCCTTCACATGAAACAGTTTTCGCCTCAGCCATATTTTATAAATTTGTCATTCAAAAAATGTCAAAAGAAAGACAAAAATTGTATTGTTTTTTTTCACATTGCTGATAAACATTAGAAGCATTTGTTTGCTATTTCAGAAGAGGACATTTCTTTAGGGTTAATTTAGCTCAGAAAGGGCATAACTAATCATAAAGACAGCTCCAAATTAGGGATTGTGTTTGTACCCTTTTGCCCTTTACTTTATATTAGTCTGCCCTGTTTCTTCTACTTTGTGCATCAGCCTTTTTTCTAGCTGTATGACTGAAAATTAATAAATACTGATAAGGTCTAGTTTACAGTTTCCTCAGTTGTAAAATTAGACAACTATTTTGATTCAAAGCATATAAGAATATAAATTATTATAATTCCACATGTGCAAACGCACATACATAGTATGCACACATACTATGCATAAATGCATGTATTATTTTATGCTACATATAATTTATGTTATATATCTTTCATTATTTTTCTCTGATGACATTCCCTCTAATGTTTTGTCATGACTTAAAATTAAAGAATCATTAACACGCTTCAAATATGTCAAAGTAAATGCTTACTTTTTTATGGTTGGAGGAAGGGGTTTGGGTTCTGAAGCTGAGTATAAGTCTTTATTTTAAAAGATTTTCTGAAGAATATGAACTTAAGGAGTGGCGGGGGGGGGGGTTGTGAGTTGGAAAAACAAAGAGAAGCCTATACAGATTTGAAGGAAGGCATTCAAGTTGCTTGTGTTGGCCTTTAAAAAAAAAAAAAAACCTTCATTTTTCCCTTTGTGTGAGTTAAAACTAGATTTTTTTAAAGATAAAAAATTTTAAATTTACTTGAAATGTTAAACAGTAAAAGTTACTTTCAGATATACCCTCATTTAAAATTTACATTCTAGTTTACAAGGGAAGGCTTAGAAAGTAGCCTACAAGAATTCGCTGTAATGCAGAAGCAAGACATTGTTTTCAGATTTAAGTCCTTAATTAGGCATAGACTAATCATCCTGTTAGCTGCAGAGAAGAGATGACACATAACTGTTAGTGCTAATTTCTTAATTGTTAGAAGCCATCCTTCAGTATGTGCTTCATCAAACTAGAGTGATCTGCAGGGTGGCATTGCCCTTCACGTACCAAAGAAAGAGTACTTAACAAAATACTTAATTCTGTTTACTGTGTCTCACAAAAATTTGATTTCCTGGAATATAATTCCCTTTTACTAACGGAAGATTGATGTGCTCCTCAGTAATACGAATGTAAAATTAAGTCAACATGTGTAAATATATTTTTCATATTAAATCACCACCTCTCAATTATCCTTTCATAAGTGCAGAAGGCAGAAGAACACACAAAAATGTCTATTAAAAACGTCAGCTTCCTAAACTGCTCTTGAACTTACAATTCTTTCAAAATTGAAGCTGAATTAATAGTTAAAGCTATTATTAACTCACAACCATCCCATGCTGTGACTTGGTCCCACCATTCAAGAAGAGTACACCCTTGATCCCAGCTCCCAACACACTGGAGACAGAAACAGGCAGATCCCGGAGCTCAGGGTCAGCCTGATGCAGGGCAAACTCTAAATAGAGAAAGACTTCGATCCAGGAGTGGTGGAACACATCATCGAAGAGTCACAAAATCAAACATGTAATGTGTTTCTTCCTTGGAAAGGAAAATTCAGGATTTCTGAATGTTGTAGTCATTATAACAAGTACTCCACTTACATTTTCTTGAATAAGTCATAGGAAACACCAACTTACAATTTCTTAAAAATTAGAAATTAAGGAAATGAAATTTAGACGAGTCTGAAACTGAGTATGTCATTGTTTTAGTGGTTAATAAAGTATGACATAGTTTTCATAACAACCAACTCAAAATTGTTTATATAATTTTCCCTCATCTAGTCTCCAAAAGACAAGGTGGGAGCAGACATACTTATTGGATCAGTTTGATTGTCTGCTTTTTTGTTTATATCTAGGGTCTACTGTAGAGTCTTGGCTTGCCTAGAATTTGCTATGTAGGTGGTCTGACCTCAAACTCACAGAGATCTGCCTGCCTCTGCCTCCCCAGTGCTGGGATTATGCCCAACAGAATAGAGTGAGACCAAAACAGAGCCAGAAAATTATTAAATCTTTTTCATCAGGGCTTGTAGACTTCTGATTGAAGTAGCTTTGCTGTGTGCATTCATATGGTCCTCTTAAAATGCTTTTGCTGTTATTTATGGCTTTTTTATTGCAAGTCCAACATCCTAGCATGTCCACAGTCCTGGGAACTCCACTGCAGCTTAGGCTTCTTTCTCCGCTTCTCACACAGCTGTCTTCTCTAGGGGTCCTTCTCCTGCCACATAGTGCCAGAACACTCAACCTCTCCTTTTAAGTATAGGCTGAAACCTCCATGACCAATAATTTCCATATGTTACATATGTGTAAATCAATATCATTTGGACTATGCCACACATAACTGTCAACTCAAGACTTTTGTTGACTACTTAGACCATAACTAAAAAAGTTTTGAATGTTTGGGCAGGTGAACCAGGGAAATAATTTTCCTAAATATCCCTGATAAAGTCATAACGTACTCTTCTCAAGAGAAAGTCTTAAATTAGTTTACAATTTTGTGTCTCAGTGCCTTCAATGGGTGATTTATGCCTAACTCCTCAGGTATAAGAAGGTTTCATTTTGCACATATACAAGTTGTGCCATTGTTTTTAATGGTGCTATAATCACATTCACAAATATGTAAGCTTTCTTTATTACTGACTGTTTACTGGGTAGGCTGTGTATATTTTAAAATCTCACTGTTTTCCTCTTCTTACCCACTTTTCTTTGTAAATCTGGCTAACAGCATAAACTTGAATGCTGTAGTTTAATGAAATTCCTTACAGGAAAACAATTTTTTATCACCTTGAAGCCTGAGCTCCACAAACTCTTAGGACAGCATAGACAAATATCTTCCTAGAGTATAACAAGGACACTCTAATTGTGTCTTCTTCTGTTTTCAAACTTCAGAGTTTTATCTGTGTTGACTACTTTTCTGTTAATATTCTGGTCTAGTTGCCATCTAACTCACCCTGTCAGTTCTTATAGCATTCTAGGGCACCTCTCGCTTACATCTCTACATTTTTTTTTTAAGTTCCTGCAAAGGAAGTTCAAAGGATTAAGAACTATATAGTCAAGTACCAATATTTTTAATATTACTTTTAAAATGATGTGACCAAATAGCTGACAGAAACAACTTAAATGATAAAATAATTACCTGGGTTCAGTTTTTGACATTTTAGTATAGAATGTTTAATGCCATATGCTTTGGTAGAACATCGTAGAAGTAGTTCTGTGTTGTAGTAAGAACATGAAGAATAGGAGTAAAAGAAGAGAACTGTTAGGATCTTTTATATCAATGTTGAAATCATAGACTAATGAATTACTTGCTCCAGATAAGCCCAACTCCTCAAAGTTTCCACAACCTCCAAAAATAGTGCAGTCACCTAGGAGCACCAATTTAAAACATGAGCTTGTGAAGGACATTTCATAGTTATACAGAAATGGTTGATAAAAAATCTGAAGTTTTCATCTTATAAATCAAAGTTCATATAGGCTCAAGATATGAGAATACGCTTTATTTCCTTCCTTGTTCTGCCATCCCCTCTCCTTCTAACACTAACTAGGTCTCACAAATAAAGAGACAACACAAAGAGAAGCAACCAGAACAGTAAGACTTACCCTTGGATACTGGGATAAAAATTAAAAGAAACAATTTAAGGTAATTTTTTTGGTTTTATAGAATTATGCTTTTCAAACATTAGAAATGTTGAAGTTATTTTTTTACTCCACTAAGTTTTTATTATGCTAATAGTAATTATGCATCCATTTCTAATTCTAATGTTTGAGTGCACATGATCAATGATGAAGAGGTACATTTTCCCATCCTGGAGAGAATCTTATCCAGCTTCAAGCTGTTATGAATGCCTGTGCAATCTGTGGTCCAAAGGCATAGGATGATGTTAGTGATACCCCAAAAGATGTGGAGGCCAATGAAAGAACAATTCCTGTCCATGACAGCTGGAAGACTTGTGTGACAAGTACTGGAGAAAGGGGAAAGACAGAAATTGTCTTTAGATGTCTGTCTTTGCTGGATGTACAGGTCTGAATTTCCTTATAACATAGTCATTCCCTTTCCAACAATTAACTTTATACATAAAATATTTTAAATTTATATTAGAATATCTATTCTGTACTTTGCAGAAATTCAACTAAAGTGTATTCATGTTCCTTTATTTCTTACAGTATCGACCCATTTCATACATATTCACTCTAACTTGATCATTTATATTTTCCAAAATATAATAACCTCTTATTTATACTCATTTTCTTAAAGTTCATATATTCTTTGAATATATTATCCATAATATTTGAAATGAAGATCATTTTTCTAGGACTGAATCAGACTTGTACCTCCATAGCTGTAGTGTTTACATAGGAAAACAATCTATATTTAATTTACATATATTCTTAGAAGTATTTGTGAACATTTAGTGGTTTTTGTAATGCCAAGAGAAGTGAAATGTGCCAAGTTGCATAGTAACACATTGAGAAGTTCTTGCTGTCTAACCAAACATTCTTCTGATAAAATTAATAAACTATGGGAACTAATGGAGCTAAAATAGAAACACTATGAACATCTTAATATAAACAGCAGAGTATGTGTGTCTAGGAGGTGGTAATTAAGCAAAACTTTGATGCAATTTAGGGGTTTCTGGTTTAAATTTTATGTAATTTCATATATTATTATTCCATAATAGTGGTATTTAAAAATGTTCAGATAAACATCACTAATTTTCTCTTAAGAGTAGATTGCTATAGTGTGTATGTATCTATATCAATGCTCACTATGAGATTATGATGTGTTATGTTTGACAAATCAAGAAGTAATGTATTCAGTAATTGTTTGCAAATATGCATTAGTTGTATATTCATGCAAAACACCTAAGTACATTACAATACACAGAAATCACGTTCAGCACACATTTAAATTCAGAAGAGTGCTCTTACACCCATACTTGGAAACCAATGCCTCTGAATATTGCTGGGATTCACTTTATCTGATGTCCAAGGACAGTCCTTGCTGGTGCTTCTTTAGTCCTGAGCATCTATTTTCTCATTACTAGTCATTGAATGATACTGATGTCTGGTTACCCTACATAACTGCAGCATTAATCTGTGTTGTTTATACAATACCAAAACATCAGAGTGATTTATTTTTGGTCTCAAAAGTTAACCAAGATGATTAGAAGGGAAAAAATAGCACCAATAGATGTCTGACAGATACTTGCAAATGGCTAAGAACATGGTGCCTATTGCTCTAGTATCTATAATACTACTAAGTGTACAGGTTAGAACTAGGACACTTTCTAAGATCTGGATACAAAACTTGAAAACAATGCTGTCATATGTTCAACCCATGACTTGTTATAATCTACTACACTGATATCCCAAGCAGATTCAGAATGCTAACCACTGTGTTCATAATACACCACCAGTTTAATTAACATCAAAGGATAAGTAGATTTTGAGTTAGGGGATTCAATGTGGCCAATAAAACCCTGAACCGGTCCAAAACCCCTCCATGTAAGACACTCTGTCTTGATAGAAAAGGACACTTTGTGTAAAATACTTACAGTTAGGGCAAAGGGACTTCAGAAAACTATTTAAATGAAGAAAATTTATTTATTTATTTTAATCAATTGAGTATTCTGATCCATGCAGCCAATATTCTCTATGACAGGAAAGAATTATTTTTAATATTAAAACTCTACTTTAAATGTAAGAAATTGTTTTAGTTTTGCCACAATAAATCCAAAAAATATAATGGATTTATAAAAATAGTGTTTATGTTGCATAATGTTATACGAATAGTGATTTCTGTGCTATATTAGCTTTTATTTTGATGTGCATAAGACAAAAATTAAAACTGAAGTAATTTAAAGAGTATTTGAAGAAAATCTCAAACAGAAAAAAAGGGGAGATGGGAAACTCTAATTTTATTAGTTAAAGAAAAATGTCCAATCCTACTTTCTTTATGTGATGTTGGAGATCATATCCATGGTGTCCCTCATGCCAACTTGTGTTCAGCCCCACATTTTAATCCTCAGTGGTGAATCAGTAGGAAAAACTATTACCAACAAACACAGAACACATTTTTGAAGCTTTAAATTATTGTTTACTTATTGATTTAATGGTGAAAGAAAATCAATTCTAGAACTAATATATACCACAAGATTAGAGAAATAAGTATATATGTAAATAACATTGAGAATCGGAACACTATATAAAAGAAGTACTCAAATGATAGAGAAGACAAAAAGAATCCTAAGGGAGAGAATTGGAGTTGAATATATTGAAGTAGACCCAGGATTTTCTCTATCTCATTCTCTCTTTCTTTCTCATGGGTGTGTGTGTGTGTGTGTGTGTGTGTGTGTGTGTG
This sequence comes from Lophiomys imhausi, assembly GCA_907164525.1. NCBI lineage: Eukaryota > Metazoa > Chordata > Mammalia > Rodentia > Muridae > Lophiomys > Lophiomys imhausi. The sequence continues at coordinate 4,520,956 of CAJQZJ010032984.1, read as the reverse complement.
TGTGTGTTAGACTCTGTCCTTAGCAATTCAATGTGAAGTGTTTTATGTAGCCTTCAGTCATCACTTGAGGTAGCTTAGTGGTTTCATTCTGTGTGAATTCTTCATAACTTTTTATTACACCTAAAATTTATATAGAAATCAAGCTCATTTCCTTATATCCCATCTTGAGTTTGAGAACAGTATTTAAATGTTGAATCATAATGGAAGTGGCTTTTGTGCAACCTCCTCAACATGATATGCGATTAGGAATATTTTGCTTTCAAGGAACATGTAGGGCATTTCTAGAGACACCTTCACTTGCTAGATCTTGGATGACAGTGCTGCTGGAATCTACTTGTTTTTAGTATATATATTCATTGAATAGCCATTTGTAGTGGTTTCAATGAAAATGACTCCTATAAGCTCAAAGAGAGTGGCACAATTAGAAGGTGTGGCCTTGTTGGAGGAGGTGTGCTTTGAGGTTTCAGATCTTCAAGTCAGGCCCAGTGTCATTCTTTCTTCCTGATGCTTACTTAACAATCCACATGTAGAAATCTCAGCTACTTGTCCAGCGTCCTGTCTGCCCATATGTTGTTGTACCTCCCAACATGACAAAATAAACTAAACCTCTGAATTTTAAGTCAATCCCAATTAAATGTTTCCTTTATAAGGATTACAGGATAGGAAAGCTTAAGCAGTGAAATAAACTGTAACCAGACTTTGATACTTTGTGGGTTCTTCTTTTTCCACGTGATTTCATCCCCTATCACTAGATCAGAGAGAAAGAAGGAATGAGGCAGGAGAGAGATATCTTTGAATCTGATTACTTTCATCTCATTCCTTTTTTGAGCATTAATAACAAATTGCAACCAATTTCCCTGAACAACCAACAACCACCCACCCCACCTATGGGGCCCTAGTATTTATATACCCTTTGAAAAGTTCCCAGAATTCCAAATGGCAGATAACTACAGAAACTATCAGTAGCTGGCAAAATTATGCCTCTATTAAAGCATGAGGGAAATCATAGTCACTTGCTGCAAAGCAGCCCCATATCCCAACACCTTCAATGAAAACAAAAACATATTTATTATAATATTCCTATGTTTCTTAATGAAACAAATTCTGCAATTCTCACTACAGGAAACCACTGAAAACAAAAAATTGGTGGAAATGTATTTGAATGAGGGCACCATGTTCCAGCTTCAGCAAGCAACTGCACTTGGCAGCTTTTGGTCACATGGTTCTGAATTTAGAGTCAGTGATATAAGGAAGGAGTTATGAAATCTCCCTTCAAGTTTAAGGAATGCTGCTGAGATGAGGCATATGCCAGTGTTGTCCCTCCATTGAGGCCTAGAGAGGCCATTGTGTGAACCTGAGGAGGTGAAATCTGGATTGACTTGACTCCAAGATGTCAGAGATTCCAGATTTGTAGGATACCTGCTGAAGAAAGCTACTAGCATATAATGGAACCACTCCAAAAGAAAGAAGTGTGTTACAGTCAACAAAGCTGAAAGGAGTTGTATATCTCAAAAGTGTTTTCACATCAGACAGGGAGATACAGAGTTTGGAGGTCCTTCATCTGGTTTTCTGTCTTGCTGTGGTCTAGTATTTCCTCACATGATCTCTTTTCCCTTTTGAAATGGCAATGCATATCTTGTGTCATTGTATTTTGGAAGTATGTGGATCTGGTTTTTTATTTGAATTTTATTGGGGATTATAGTTAAGAGATGGCCATGAGTATCAAAAGAGACTTTGAACTTCTAAACAGGGTTGAGACTTTTATAAACTATGGTTACTTTTGAAGTTGGACTAAATGAATATTGCATTATGAGATAGCTACAAGCCTATGGGAACCAGGGACTGCCATAAGACACTTTGAATGAAAGTGGACCCCATAATTCATAGGGAGAGTTAAATTAAGAAGTGTGACATAGGGCTGGAGAGATGGCTCAGCAGTTAAAGGCTAGGCTCACAACCAAAAATATAAGAAGTGCGGCATTGCTGGAGTAGGTGTGGCCTTGTTGGAAGAAGTGTGTCACTGGAGTTAGGCTTTGAGGTTTCACATTCTCAGCCCAAGCCCAGTGTCATTCTCTTGTCCTGCTGTCTGCCAATGTACAAGTAGAACTCTCAGCTACCTCTCCAGCATCATATCTGCTTGTGTAATACCATGATTCTCACCATGATGATAATGTACTAAACCTCTGAAGTATAAGCCAACCCCAGTGAATTGTTGTACTCTATAAGAGTTCCCATGGTCATCGTGTCTCTTTACAGTGATAGAAACCCTAACTAACACAGTGTGACTAACCATTGGGCTAATGCTTTGCGTTTAATTTTTAACACTTTACAATTACTTGTTCTACTCTTGTCAAATCAACTGACTTTGCAAAATAAAAGTCACTATTAAAAACTATTGTTTTTCAAATTACTGTAATGTTCATTCTCAAATTTCTCACTGCTATGTAACTGAAAAACATTTTCTGTTTATTTTATCATAAAGGGTCTCAGTGTGGGATCCATATTTGAATCAGTTGGGAAGCTCTAAAGGATTCCAACACTGAGGTCCTATGTCCAGAGATTTGATTTAGATTGATTTGGGATCTAATCATCTTCTACTCCACAGTAGATAATGTAGTGATAGTTTGTAAATCAACTTATAGATGTGGTTGTACTTTTCTTTGAACCTTGAGCTTTTAACTTAATGCATGACTATTTTAGATACTATATCCAAATAATGAAGCTCATATGTAATAGGAAGTCAATTTATTTCTCCTTTCTATGTTCTAGACTTCTTATAGACATCATGTCATCCAATTCTCAAAGGAACTTGCTGAGGTGGTGTTTATTTTCTTCCTTTATGAAGAGAAGAATGTTCTTGGACACTAAGTAGTACATATTCTGCTTTAGTTTGTAAGCATCAGAACAACTATATGAACCTTTCCGATCATTTCTGCAAGGCCATGATTTTGTTCACTGATGTGCAGACTTTTCTTGAGACTCACTGGATAATGCTGTCATTCAAAAAGCACAAGGATTGGTCAGTAGGGAAAAGCAGAGGTAGGCAGAATATGAGATATCCTTCCCATGTATGTATTACCTTTCAGAACCTCCTGAGTTTTTTTATTGCTCCCATGCCCTGTCCATGGACACTCCAGTGTTTAAAGTGCTTTGGTAGAGAATGCTTTGATTCTGTTGAGTGATCAAACTGTGCTGAAAATACATAGCAGAAATTTCACAATAACATCCTTTGGGATGACTCTGAAGCCTAGGGTTTTAACACAAAAGAGCATGTTTAGTAGCTGGCCACCAGAATTCTGTTGAATATGCTACTCTTTTGTTTGTTTGTTTGTTTGTTTATATTAGCTCTAGTAGCACAGAAGAGATGACTAGAGCATTCAGCCTGTGTTGTGTTCCTGGGAGAAGTTCTTCTATTATATGATATGCATAATCTTAGCAAAAAAATCCAATTACATAGGTTTAGAAATTAATTTTTTATAGAAACTATGAGAATCTGAGTGATAGGCTTTGATAGAAATGCCCATTGTTTCTTCATCTGATAAGACGAAGATGAATTTGTTTATTATTACACCAAGACTATGTAAACACAGTGTGGATTAAGTACATGTTTAAACACAAACTGATAAAAGGTGTAAGTGTAGAAATCTGTTTCTTAGCTGGCACTAGCATAAAGACTCATTTGGAATAAAGATTGCTACAGGCAATACTTGTGATAGAGTAATCTCTTGTCAATGGTCAGCTTATCACATACCAACTGTTCTGGGTGAAACACCAACCTCTCTCAAGGGATCAAAAAGGCATAGTGGAAATATTCATGCACATTCAAGTTGGAATTAATGCTTTATTTTCTCTTCACAGAGCTTCAGAAACTATCTTACCAGCCATATAGTACAGGATAACTATACTACAACTAACACGCCAAAGGGAACATGGACATAGACATTTTTTCTTTCCTGTCAATGAGACACTTTTTCCTAGCGGTGCTGCCTTGTAGGTCCTCAGTGTATGAGGAGGCTCTTGGCCCTCATATGACTGTTGAACTTGGGTGGGGGACTGTTATGTAGGGACACTCCACTCCAAAGGAGTGGGATGGAAGGGTTAGGGAGTAGAGGGTGAGAGGGCGGGACTGGGAGGGGTGGAAAGAGGACACTATGATAGAGATGTAATCTGAAGCAATAAAAAATAAATAAATAAATTTAAAAAAAAAGAAACTATCTTGTCGGGGTTTGTCAGGAAGGCGTAGCATCATGGAATACCCATATAACTCCAACAAACCAAGAAAAAGTCACAGTCTACCAACTAATTAGTATTTGGCTTGCAACACCTCTGTCAAATCTGGCTTGATCTTTCATCAAGCTTTCTCTGAAATTTTTTTCTACTTTATTCTGTCCAGAACTGACTGTTGAGAGTAGAACATTCACATCTCTTCTTCAGTAATTGTGAGACACTGCACATCTGAGATCTGGAGATCATACTACTGTCACCTTTTATGGAATCAAATCTGACCTCTACAGTCTTGAGGAGAAGAACTTTGACAAGACTTCTCCTCCTCCTCCTCCTCCTCCTCCTCCTCCTCCTCCTCCTCTTCTTCTTCTTCTTCTTCTTCTTCTTCTTCTTCTTCTTGGAGACAGCTTGTGTTCAGTATGTCTCACTGTCTCTGAGCCACGTTTTTCCATTTTATACCAAACAACCAGTAGAGTTTATGAAGTCATTGGCTGTCTGCCTGGTCACATGTATTTGAAGGTCTCATATTCTGTAGCATTGGCACCTGTCTGACAAATGAAGTCAGAATTCACACTCTTTATGGAACAAAACCCTACACAAGCAATGACTACATGCACATAGTGTCCTCACAGTTAAGGTGGTCCTGATGGCTGTTATAACATTCTTCAAAAATATCACTCCAGAGATGTTGACTTTTCTACTAAATGAAATGGCTGTGAATAATGAACAATAAGACACATGAAGTTTTGTTTGTTCATTTGTAAAAAGGTAGGAAAAATTTTTTAGAAATACATATTTTTTCCTGGAGCAAATTTGGTTTTTTTGATAATATATAAAGTATTACCTTTCAATCCGGGTTAAAGAAGAAATTATTTTGATATTTTGGAGCTAAACAAACCTTTAGTGTATATATTTTGAGATCTCAAAGGACAATTTGTTTGAATTGCAGCCTGCCTTTTGTAAGTAGCTTTTAAACTTAAATCTTTCCAAATCCTATGTGCCTGTCTCGCATTCTAAGTTTTGGGATCAAAGACATGTGGTTCCCAACTGATGGGATTAAAGATGTGCTCCTCCACTCCTGGATCAAAGTTTTTCTCTGTTTAGAGCTTGTTTTGTATCAGGTGGCCTTGAGCTCTGAGATCTGCCTGTTTCTGTCTCTAGTGTGTTGGGATTAAGGGTGTATTCTTCCCCAATGATGGGACTAAGGGTGTGCACCATCACCACCCTGTTTCTTGTAACTCTAGAATTTATAAGACAACTAACTCTATAGTGATCCTCCTGTCTCTACTGGAGGTAACAGCATGGGCTAACACCATGCATTATTTTAACTTAGCTCTAAGTTTTTTCAACTCTTGAAGGTTTGTAAAACCAGGTTGAACAGCTGTCACCTTTAATTTATTTACAGTGTTTTAAACCTGTTACCTGCTTTTTAATGCCAAACCATGGAAATAGCCTATACCTCTACAAAAAGAAAATGAGAACTGTCCAGGCAGCCACTGGTATGTCATTTCTTAGTTTGGGAAGCTGCAGGCCCTGTACTTCCTATAAAATCAGATATATTTATCCCTCTCAGGTCTCTGAGGTGGTTGAAGAACAGATAGCTAGAGCCTCATAATTAAATTTTGAGTTATTTAGGAGTCAAAAGAGTGTTATAGACCTAAGAAGATGTTTTTTGTTTTTTTTTTTTTGAGACAGGGTTTCTCTATATATCCTTTAGCTGTCCTGGACTTGCTTTGTAGACCAGGCTGGCCTCGAACTCACAGAGATCTGCCTGCCTCTGCCTCCCGAGTGCTGGGATTAAAGGCGTGAGCCACCACGCCTGGCTAAGAAGATGTTTTTAAAATTTTGTTGCAATTTAGTATGAATGTTGAGTTAGATATATAACTTTAAACTCATGGACATGGTTAGATAGTAGAATGTTAAAGTCAGGTGCCAAATACATATGTACTGGACATTGGAAATATACGCTAAGCCATATAACCCTCATAACTGTGGCCTAATTACCTCTGTTGTTTTGTATTTTATTTATTGTTATAAGAGAAAGAGCCATTTGTTGGACTGAAAGGGGAAAGTGTAGGGGGAAATAAGATATACCTTAAACTTAAAAAAATAAAGGAAAGAGGATGGGGGGTTGAGGGTGGGAGGGTGGGACTGGAGGGGGGAATAGGGAGGGGAATGTGATTCAGATGTAACGTGAAGAAATAAAAAGTAAAGGAAAAAAAAGAGGCTTGTCAATCCAGGACTCATGAAATCTGACATGTGTTTCAGACCATTTTTTTTTATCATGAAAATAATTTTTAAAGTCTTATTAGAAAATTTATCACTGATTTATGAACTGAGAATGAAAATAAGAAATTTAAAGATTTGTAGTAGCTATAGTTTATGAAAGTGATACATTATAAAATGTTAATTTTTATTGTTAAGCATGGCAAGATATTTGCATATGCAATGAATATCTACTCTTGAAGCTGGGTGAAGGAGGTCTCTACTCAAAAACAGAGTGGTTATTGGAGTTCTTATAGAATCTGAAAATGTATTGGTATAAGTGAACTCTATATTACACACACACACGGAGAAATAATCACTGCATTTAAAGAAGGAAAAGAAGCAAAATTTAATTTAAAATTCAAGAGTATATTTACTTCTAAATATGCTTCTTGATCATTTTATATGGAATCAGTAACTAAGAACAAAATTTATTATGTTGGTTCCCCATGGAGTATTACATATAACAGTTTTGTAAATAAGAGCATTATTTGCTTTGTGCTCCAGTTTAGGGAGGCTAATGAAAGAAAGAAATAAAGAGAGTCCAATAGCTACATAATGGTATGAGCTGGGGTAGACGTAGAGACTGAATTTGGCCATAGTCAATTGCCTGCTTCCCACCTGGTCAGTTTACTCTTATGATCTTTCACACCAGGAAGCATTCATCAGTCAGACCAACCTTTCAGTGTTTAGATGAAATAAGTTGTGGTTTGTGCTTCTCCGTCATTCTATATTCCCCATACACCTACATAGGTGTGAGGTAAAATAATCTGTAGTCAATCAAGATTACAATGCAAAATGTGATTCATTTTTCAGTTGGCTCCCACTTCCTCCTCTGTAATTTGTTATGCTTTATTTTTATCACTTTGAAAATAAGCTTTAGTATTTTTTCTCTCCATTTCATTTTCTATGACTTATATAGATTTGTATTTAAACAATTTGGGTAATACTTTATAACAAACTCTATTAAAGCACAAATAAAAGCCATATTGACACCTTTAATAATTTACTTCCTTGTGAACTTTCCACAGAAAATTGTGGTCAAGAAGACATTATGACATCTGAAGAAACCTTTATTGCATTATGATAAAATCCATAGGAAGAAGTAAAGGAATTAAATAAAACTCAGAATGCAAAGGAGGACATAACATGTGTAATTCATCCAGAAACATGTTCCAACTTCTTCATGAGACCATTGGTATATCCATTCAAATAGAATTTCGAGGTGACTGACAAACATGGTAGAATGGGGAAGACTTCTAATACACCACAGACCTAGGCTCTTAAAGAGATTTCCTTTAACTATTTTGTGGGGTTGAACAATTACTATCTTGTTACTAAAGATAGAAGAGAAGACAACAATTTGGCTGTAATGAAAGAAAATAAAGTAACAGTTAGTAGTTCTTAGTAGAGAGAAGAGATGCCAAAAATGTAAATATTTCTAGCTTAGGCTTCCCCACCCTCAGCTCCCCATGGTAGGAAAAATACTAGGGTATCTTGGCTGCTGAATTTTCAATGAATAAGTTAGCACTCAGATGAGGATATTAATCTCACATGTTGCATTTCATTTTGAAACAATTTAGGTGGATATGTTAACAAACAATGGTCACAGCATACCACCATGTGTCTTGTCTGTAATAATCCAGGTATTTGTACAGGTGGCTTTAGTATAGGTACAAAATACAATGCCTGCATATTAATGAGATTACATAATTCTATAAATCTATGTATTTTACATATAAATATATGTTTAGATTTTGATAATATTTTATTAATTCCTTGAGAACTTCACAGTGTACTTTACCATACTCACCTTTTTATGTTTATTTATTACTTCAAGTTACATCTCCATCACAGTCCCTCCTTCCAGTCCTCCTGATCCTACACTCCCACTCCTCTTTCTCCCACCTATCCTACTCCTCTGCTGTGGGGTGCCCTATGTATCAGGCCACTTCAGGTAATCAGTCATATGAGGGCCAAGAGCCTTCTCATATACTGGGGACCTACAATGCACCGCTAGGACAAAGTATCTCATGGACAGGTGAAAAAGTCTATGTTCTTGTTCCCTTTGGTGCATTGGTTGTAGTATAGATATCCTGTGCTATATAGCTAAAATCTGACTATAAGTGAACAGATGCCATGTGCATCCCTCTGAGTCTGGGTTAGCTCACTCAGGATGAGCTTTTCTAGTTCCATCCATTTGGCTGCAAATTGCATAATTTCATTGTTTCTGATAGCTCAGTAGAATTGCATTGTGTAGATGTACCACAGTTTTTTAATCCATTCTTCAGTTGAAGAACATCTGGGTTGTTTCCAGTTTCTAGCTATTACAAATAAGGCTGCTAGAACATAGATGAGGAAACTTCCTTGTGATTCAGTGAGGAGTCATTTGGATGTGTACCCAGAAGTGGTATGACTGGGTCCCGAGGCAGAGCTATTCCAAGTTTTCTAAGATATCGCCAGACTGACCTCCATAGTGGTTGCACAAGCCTGCACTCCCACCAGCAATGGAGTAGGGTACCCCTTTCTCCACACCCTTGCCAGCATGTGCTGTCTTTTGAGTTTTTGATCTTAGCCATTCTGACAGGTGTGAGATGAAATCTCAGAGTCGTCTTGAGTTGCATTTCTCTGATGATTAAGGATGCTGGTCATTTCTTCTAAGTTGTTGATTTTAGCCATGAGTTTGATGATTTCCTGCCATCTTCTCCTCTTGGAGGTGTTTGCCTCTTTTTTTTTTTCAGTTAAGTTGGTAGTATGAACTGTCACATTTTATTTTTGAAGGTACTTAGTGTTATGAAATTTCCTCATAGAACTGCTTTCACTGTGTCATAGTTTTGGGTATGTTGTGCCTTCATTTCGTTGGATTTTAGGAAGTCTTTGATTTCCTTTATTTGTTCCCTGACCCAGTAGTCATTGAGTAGAGAGTTGTTCAGTTTCCATGAATGTATAGACATTTTGTTATTTCTGTTGCATCTTTATTCCATGGTGGTCTTATAAGATACATGGTTATTTCAATTTTTCTTATATCAGTTGAGGCTTGCTATGTTCAATTTTGGAGAAGGTTCTGTGAGGTGCTGAAAAGAGGATATATTCTTTTGTGTTTGGGTGAAACTTTCTGTAGATATTTGTTATGTGCATTTGGTACATGACCTGTTAGTCTCATTATTTTTCCATTTGGTTTTTGTCTCAATGGCCTGTCCATTGGTGTGAGTGGGATGTTGAAGTCTCCCACTATTAATGTGTGGTAATCGATGTGTGGTTTAACCTTTTGACGAGTTTCTTTTACAAATGTGGGTGCCCTTGTATTTGGGGCACAGATATTCAGTATTGAGATGTCATATTGATGAATTTTTCCTTTGATGGGTATGTAATGTCCTTCTCTATCTTTTTTGATTAATATCAGTTGAAAGTCTATTTTATTTGATATTAAGATGGCTACTTCCACTTGCTTCCTGCGATCATTTGCTTGGAAAAACTTCTCCCAGCCCTTTACTCTGAGGTAGAGTCTATCTTTGTTTGTGAGATGTGTTTCTTGTACACTGGATAATGATGGTCTTGTTTATGGATCCATTCTGTAAGCCTGTGCCTTTTTATTGAGCAGTTGGGTCCACTGATGTTGAGAGATGTTAAGACAGTAAGTTGTTATTTCCTGTTAATTTTATGTAGGTGGTAGTTGTGTGTTTGTTTCTTTGGTTTAGCTGCAGTGGAGTTTTTTGTTTCCTGTGTTTTCTTGGGTGTAGGTATTTTCTCTGGGTTGCAATTTTCCTTCTATGATCTTCTGTAGTGCTGGATTTGTGAAGAGATATTGTTTAAATTTGGTTTTGTCATGGAATATTTTGTTTTCTCTGACTATGGTGATAGAAAGTTTGTTGGGTACAGTAGTGTGGGCTGGCACCTATGGTCTCTTAGAGCTTGTAGGACATATGCCCTAGCCCTTCTGGCTTTTAAAGTTTCTGAGAACTCAGCTGTAATTCTGATGAGTGTGTGTAACCGAACTTTTAAATTATTATTTATCACTTATTTATTTATTACTAAATTTACTTATAACAAACACCAACAATTTCTTAACTATTAATCCTATAAATTCCTACAACCCCTTTAACCTATCCACTAAACCTATTGATAATCATAATAACCACTTTCATAACCTTTTAGAATGATACAGTCTCTGGGGCAGGTCCTCAGTCGTCAGGAACACAGTCTTTGTTGTAGATTCTTTAACACACTTAGCAGTCCTTCTTCTGGATCTCTCAGATGCAGGTTCGTCAGGGTCGTTTGTTATTGCAGTCTCACCTTAAATAAGGCTCCATGCTTTCTTCTCTGTGGGAGACCCCAGCCGTCTGCAGGCCAACTTACTTCTTTTGAATCAGGAACTCAGCTGCTCTGCCTCAGTCCTTAAAGCCAGGCACTGTTTCCTTTAGGCCATTGTTTGGACAGATCAAACCCCTCTAGGCAAAAGCTGAGCCACAGGGTCCAGTCCTTGGCCTTTTGGTGTCTTGCTCAGGCTTTCTTTGCTCACCAGCTTCTTTCTGCTTCAGGGAGAGAGCTGGCCATCAATGGCCAGCTGCTTTTTCAGCAGGACTCTTGGAGCTCTCTAGCATCAGGGGCCTCTTCTCTTCTGGGCTCCACACACTGTCCTCAAATAGGAGGAACTCTGTTTCAGCTTAATTTGGGCTCCGCCCACTTAGCAGCTGAAAACAATGTCAGGCCAGATACTTTGTTTCTTCAATTCTATTGAGTCTTTCCTGTTTTCCTGACTTCAAACTTGTTTTTCAGTCTATTGAGTCTTTCCTGTTTTTGCTGACTTCATGCTGATAATGCTCTTCAGGCCCCGAATTAAGAGACAGTATCAGAAACTCCTATATATTTTCTAAATCTAATTTATCTAACCCCTACAAGTGTGCCATTATATGTTATTTAAATTTTTTCTCTTACAGCTTTTAAAATTATTTTTTTCTTCTGCATATTTGGAGTTTCAATTATTATGTGGCAAGAAGAATTTCTTTCCTGGTCTAATATATTTGGTGTTCCCTATGGCTCTTGGAATTTTACCAGTATCTCTTTCTTTAGGTTTGATAAATTTTATTCTATGGTTTTGTTGAAAATCTTTTCTGGACCATGGAGTCAGGAGTCTTCTTTTTCATCTATGCCAATAATTCTTAGGTTTCATCTTTTCATTAAGTCCTTCATTTCTTGGATGCTGTGGGTGAAGAATTTTTTAGATTTTACATTTTCTTTAGTTGTTGTACTTACTTCTTCAATTGAGTCTTCCATGCCTGAAATTCTGACTTCCATCACTTGTATCCGATTTTTGATACTCATGTCTGTAGTTCCTGTTCTCTTTCCTTGGTTTTCCACCTCCAAGATTGTCTCTGCTTGTGTTTCCTTTATTGCTTCCATTTCCAATTTCAGGTCTTGAACTGTTTTATACATTTCCTGTTCCCATCTGATTGTTTTTGTCTCCAAATCTTTCATGGCTTTGTGTCTTTCCCAATCTTGTTTGACTGAATTAGCCTGGAAGACTCTAATGGAATTCTCCATTGCTTTCATTTGTAGAATTGTGATTTCTTTAAATCTTTCAGGGATATATTTTCTTCTTGTAAGGCCTCTATCATTTTCATAAGTATAGATGTGGGATATATTTTCTTCTTGTAAGGCCTCTATCATTTTCAAAGTATAGATATGTCATCATTTTTATGTGTTTCAGTTCTGGTGGGATGATCAAGGCTTGCTGTATTAGCATAGCTGAATTTTGTTGGAGTCATATTTCCCTGACTTTTGTCAGTTCTGTTCTTTCACTGGCCTTTATCCATCTGGTTGTCCTTAGCTGTTTATTCCTGGTGCCTTCTGTACTTGGTGGTAGTGAAGGAGCTTTGGTATAAAGGCAGTATAATCTTGGTGACCTGTAGCTCTCCACAGGCTGGATGGGGCCTTGTGTTGGGGCTGGTTCTCAGTGAGCCTCCCAGAGCTCACCCCTTCCTTGTTGGGTCCCAATTGGATACTCAGATCAGCTGTTGTGGTGGGATGTGTTATTCTTGCCTTCAGGTTCATGAGATCCAACTTATCTTCTTAGTGATGTTGGTGGGGGTCAGCACATCACAGACTGTAGACTAGAGTTGCAGATTCCCTGTAGCTTAGACATCAGGAATGTGATCATGGACCTTCCAGGCTACTCTCAGGTAGCTATCAGGTTCAATGTGTGCCTTAGAGCAAGAAGCACTGTGATCTAGTATAGCCCATGCCACCCAGGCAGTGTGAAATGGTCCAGGGCTATTTCACTGTCCGGGGTCAGAGCTCTCTGTTTTGTAGCCTAAGTGTTCAGCTGAGGGTCAAGGCAGGTACCAACAGGGAGTTCTGATGGGGAGTTCACAACCTGTCCACAGTGCTTGGATTTGGGGAAGCTTAGCTGCCTTTTCCCATCTAGAATCAATGTGCTCCAGTCCAGCCTGCCTGAGCTGATAAGGCTTCTGTCAGTTTCCCTGCAGCTAGCATGTCAGGACTGTGGTCAGGACCGAGGTAGTGGTCCTCCTAGGCTGCTCTCAGGGGGATCCCAATTTCAACCTGTGCCACTCAGTCAGAAGCTCTGTGGTTCAGTGCAGCCCATTCACATGGGCAGCATGCAATGGTCCAGAACTGATTTACTGCTCTGGGCTGAGATCTAGATGCTGTACCTTGAGTGCCCAGGGGATAGCCAAAGCAAGGGGCCAGGAGAGGAGAGGGCAGGGAGTTCTAGTACATAGTCTATATCCTGTCCACAGTGTGGCTTGGACTCAGGAAAGCTCAGCACTTGTTAACTTTATCAATCCCCCAGCTACTGGTCAGCTAGATGTGACCATGTTGCAAATCCCAGGGAGAATCACCCTCAGTCTTACTGTAGTGGCTCCACTCGTCCTCTTTTGGATGTCAGAGTGCCTGCATGGAAGGTGCAGATTCAGGAAACTAAGGAGGGTCTCTGTTTTGAGGTTGAAGCTGCCAGCTGGCACCCTCAAAAGAACAATCTGCTGGCTCTTCCACTGCCTCAGGAAGTGCTCTGTCTCCCATGCCTGGCATCTCTGTTCTTCCAGTGTCCAGATAGGCTTGCCCCTCTCAAACTTCCATTCAGCAGGAGTATATCTCTGTGGTGATTCAGCTGGTCCTCCTGACAATCAGACTGTGTCCAAGTTTATTGCTGCCATCTTCCCAACTACTCATACTCACTTCTTATAATCCAACTTTCCCCACATCAACCTGTCCTCACTACCCACCCAACTTCTGACTCCCTCCTACTACTGCTCTCTTTCTCCTCATTCTCTTCTTCTCCTCCTCTTCCTCCTCCTCTTCCTCCTCCTTCTTCTTCTTCTTCTTCTTCTTCTTCTTCTTCTTCTTCTTCCTCTCCTTCTCCTCCTCATCTTCTTCTCCCTCCTCTTCTTCAACTACAACAAGTGTAGTTTGTGCTTCCAAAGTACTCTTGGGTGTGGGGTCTGCCCTGGAATATGGTTACAAGGTGTCACAGGAAAAAAAAAAAAAAGGAAATTCATTGTAACTTTCCTAAAAGCTATCAAATACCAGTAGCTCCCAGGTCTGTGGTTGGACTTTGTGCTTGTCCTTTCTTCATGTTTACTGAGAATTTGTCTGAGTTGAGCTTGCTCAAGACTTTTGCATGCTGTCATAGTGTATGTGTAGATGCCCTGCTGTGTCCAGAAAATGCTGTTTTCTTGAAGTCATCTGCACTGCTGGCTCTTACACCTTCCTTCCTCAAAGATTCTGAAAGAAAAAAAGCTTCTGTGATGAAATTTGAGAAATCTACTGATCTATTGACATATCATTAATTCATTAAGAGCCATTTTAATACTATTTAGTACAATAATAGTAGTAGATTCTCCTTACAGCCTATGACTATGTAGTCACAGGTTCACTTTGGACTATTTATGGATATGTAAATAAAAAGAATCTGAGTGTATAGTATTATTGTGTCAATATAATTGTCATTTAGTTTATAACAAGCATTTTGATATTTGCACTTTATTCTAGATACATTAAAGCAAGATTCAATGCACACATTAAAAAATAAACACCATACACAGAGTAATAGAACAAAAATTACACAAGAGACACTGTTTTCTCAGTTTCTAATACCTTGCTAACTTTAATATATGTTCAATGAAACCTTGCTAAATGTTATAATCCATTCTCCATTCTAAGGCTGGCAAAAATAAGGCACAAATTCTAACTTTTGAGAGTGTGGACTCACAGATGCTTAGAGAACTGCTTCATTTGTTGTTCAAATATTGCACACCTCACAGCTATTGTTTGTTAGTTTTACAAGCTATTGTGCAGGTGAGGGAAGCAGAGCATATGTTTTAAAGAAAATGAAAGGTTGCCTTTTCACTCTATTCTTTGTACTTAGCAGCAACATAAAAGGAATGTATAAACACTATACAAAGCCTTCTGCCTAAGTTTGCTTTACAAAGAATTTGCATCAATGATTAGACAGAGTGTTGAAATTATTCCAGTCTAGTAATCCATGCCTGTGTTTGTGCATGTGAATGTGTGCAAGAATGTGCTCATCATAAACATTATTGTATTAGTTTGTATCACTGTTATAATCAATTAACACAACTATGTAAATTAAAGAAATGTTATTTTATGTTCTATATGTTTAAAATATTTAGAACATATATTAACAGAACTCTTTTTGGAAGCTTTTGGGGGAAAATACTTCATCTCTGAAGTCACTTCTATAGTACTCTACATACCTCTTTCTCTTTCACTTTGCTTCCGTTATAATTGTGTCTTTCTTGACTCTTACTTATCACCTCCTTCCTATATGGCCATTTGTGACCATGTTGTGACCCTTTGAATAACTCAGAATAACTAATCATCAATTTAAATGAGCATGCAAATGTCTCTTCTAATGTATAAGACATCATATTCATAGGGTTCACAGATTAAGATACAGATATATTAGCATAATGTAGATTTGTCTATTGTACCATTGATGTTCTCATTTCCCCCATTCAGGATCCAACTGTGAACTACAGAAAGTTAATTTTATTTTAGGACATTAACCCAACAAAACTGTTCAAGACATTTACAATTTCTGTGTGCAATGATTTTCTTTTGTAAATTGGTACACTTCAGAAATTCATGACTCCATGATTTATCTGGTACCAAAAACAGTAAAGTCAACTGTCAGCAATCCTGACCCTATCAGTGCCTTCCAGATGATAAGATAGCTCTGCAATAGCTATTTTCCTACAAACAGGTGAAGAAATTTTGTGTTGGTGCTTGTTCTGAGTGATCATATTATGTAGGACCAAGTAGAGTTATTGTTTTCCTATTCTCATGTCTAACTTTTTACCTTCAAGACTCAAAGAGAGTTAATTGTATATAGAACTTGAGTTTTCCAATGTACTATCCTGCATTGTCCACTTGTATAAAGATTGTGTTACCTCACTGCTGCATAGCAAGTCAGTATTAGACACCTTTATTTCATGAATGATAAAATTCTGATGGCTTTTACACAGAACTTATACTTGAATTGCCATAGACTCAACTTCACTATGATATAGAATATTACACGTTCATCAATTTACATAACCTCTGTGGTTATATGGATTGTAGGTCATGTATTAGAAGCTTAAAAGCTAACATGTACATATAAAAGATAACATGTAATATTTGTCTTTTGAGGTCTGGTTTGCACCAATTTAACTTTTCTTGCTAAATCCACTTGTCTGTACATTTCATAATTTCATTTTTAAACAAATGAATAATATTCCATTATGTAATTATACCATGCTTTCATCATCAAATCATCTGTTGATGGACATCTAGGTTGTTTCCAACTTCTGGGTATTATGAATAGAGCAGCAATTAACATAGATAAGTAATTATCACTGTAGTAGGATGAAAATTTCTTTGGGTATATGCCCAAGACTGATATAAGTATATTTTGAGATTGTTCTATACCCAACATCCTGAGGAACTTCCATACTGATTTCCATAGTGGCTGTACAAGTTTGCACTCCCACTAAAAAAAATTCAATACTAAAATATTAAAAGGAAGTTACTAAAATATTTTGCCTATTACACTTTCATTTTAAGTATTAGAAGAAAAAATTTGAAATATTTTCTTACAGTATTTCAATCTAGCATTTATTAAATAATATTTTAAGCTGAATAATAATATTCCCAACATAAGCAAGTACAATAGTCTATGGAAAGTTGTTATTTTACTTTGATTAATAAAACGGCGACTAGAACCCTGGGTGGGGGCTACAGGGGCTACATAACAGAGGAATTTCAAAAATCTGACTCTTGATTTTTGTTTTCTGTGAAACTGTAACGCCATCTTCATAAAAACACTAAGAAGTTTAGGTAAGTGTTGGTGTTTATTTGTGTCTTAAAATGTAGCAAGTCCTCAAGCAATGGTACTCTTAAGGGGCAAAGACTTCCATTTCCTTGTATTGTTCGTGAGTCAAAATGAAGTTGCTTGATAAATAATTGAGTATATAAATTTGTTTTATTATAAAAGAATACAGGAGGATTCCAAGTTGACGGGACTCCAGTATTCATAATGTCCTGCGAGCAGGAGCTCACTGCAGCAGAATGAGGCCATGATACTGAAGCCAAAATGATCATTTTCATGTTTCTCTGACATGAGGAGGACCCCTACTTTCCAGGGAAGCAAGGTTGAATAAGCTCTGGAGTCCCTAGAAACACGGCTCTAGCCTCCAAGCTGTTAGACTCCTGAACCTTCCTGACTACTTCCCCAAAGATGATACCTGGATCTAGGGATACATTAAAGCAGTGTCCAGACAGCAGCTCTTCCTGGATTCCAGGTTGCACAGTTCCCTGCCCACTGCCTACCGTTCTTGGGGAAAACCTGCACGGGAAATGCCAAGATGACTGAAACAATCAAGTCCATGTCTCCTTGGCATGAAGAGAGCCCCAGGGTTCCAGAGACACATGGTGGCAGTCTCTGGTCCACAGCTCTACCAGCCTTCTTCAGCAGACCTGCATGTTTTCATGATCATACAGATTAGAACCTCTAACTTAATCCCCTGCCTATAGGTACAATTGGGTCATAACCAGCTGAGAAAACTTTGATTACTTGCTGAGATCCAGTCTCTGTTCCACAGATATATACATCATCCCAAGGAGGCTTTCTGGACTCCAGGTTCATCTAGCTTCTGACCAAGTGGTCCTCCCTAGACAACAAGGCCAGTTGGCACCAGGAACAACCAGCCAATGCCAGAGTAAGCCATATGGTTAAGGCCAGCATAAGAACACAACCAAAACCAAAACAGAAAAATAGGGCAGTATGGCACCACCAAAAAGGAGCTATACTACTATACTTCACCAAGCCCTGGATATCTTAACACAACTGGAACACAAGAAAATGACCTTAAATCTATGCTAATGAAAACAATAGAGGATTAAAGGAGGAAAATAAATCCCTCCACAAAGTACAGGAAAATACAATTAAACAAGTGATAACAATGAATAAATTCCTTAAAGAAATATAGGATAATATAATCAAACAGGAAAAGAAAATAAATAAAATGGTCCAAGACTTGAAAAGAGAATTAGAAGCAATAAAGAATACAATAGGTGAGCTGATCCTGGAACTGGAAAACCTAGGAAAGAGAAAAGCTGCTACAGACAAATGTATCACCAAAGGAATACAAAAGTAGAAGAGAGAATCTCAGGCACAGAAGATGGAATTGAAGAAACTGCTTCTTCTGTCAAAAAAAAAAAAATGAAATCTAAAAAACATTCCTGACACAAAACATCCAAGAAATTAAGGACACTATGAAAAGACAAAATCTAAGAATAGTAGGAATAGAAGAAAGACAAGACTCACAAGGATCAGAAAACATCTTCAACAAAATCATGGAAGAAAATTTCCCAAACCTAAAGAAAGAGATGCCTATAAACATACATAAGCTTACAAAGTACCAAATAGACTAGACTAGAAAAGAGTCCTCCTGCCACATAATAATCAAAACAATAAATGTACAGAACAAAGAGAGATTATTAAAAGCTGCAAGGGAAAAGGACAAAGTAACATGTAATGGCAGATCTATCAGAATCAAACCTGACTTCTCATCAGAGGCTCTAAAAGCCAGAAGGACCTGGTCAGACATCTTAAAGACCCTAAGACCACAGATGTTAACCCAGACTGCCAGATCCAGCAAAACTTTCCCATCAATGTAGATACAGAAAACAAGATATTCCACAACAAACCAAATATAAACAATATATATGTACAGATTTAGCCCTGCATAAAATACTAGAAGGAAAACTGCAACCTAAGGAGGTCAAATACATTCAAGAAAATGCAAGAGACAAATAGCTCCACTACAACAAAACCAAAAGAAGAAAAGCTTACTCACATACTACCACGATCAACATCAAGATAATAAGAACTGGAAGATGGCGGCGACCTACACTGACGCATTCTGAACGCGGGGGAAAAAAGAGCCATAAAAAACACAGAGTTACTGGGCACTGTGCAAAAACCGGAGGGGCTAGACCCCCCCCCCCGGGAACGCTCACAGCTCCCAAGGGACTGTTAAAAGTCCCAGGGTAAGGCTCTCCCCATCTCTCACAGACACGGAGGCCACGAAACCGGGGACTCGGGAACTCCCATTTGGAGAGGCGCCTGGTAAGATCGTTCCCAACTTACAGCAGGCAGAATCAGGGTCCACTTGGCCATAGATCGCTGTCCTATTGGGCTCCCCACACATCAGGTTGAACTTATACCCACTTAGAAAAGGTTGCGAGATAGTGGAAGCCTTAGCAAGGAACAAAGAGGGGGCTCAGCGGGTGGTCCGCAGCAGCCGCTTGTGAAACGGAGGACGGGAGGTTCCGAGAGAACGCAGGAAGCGGGGAACACAAAAGCAGGCGGGAGCGGCCAAATCTCCCACACTCAGGATAGCGCAGCTGGGGAGAGAGCACTGCTGGCAGGGCCAAATTCCCGCCAGTCCACGGCAGGTCATCT
>CAJQZJ010032984.1:4453755-4489797 GCA_907164525.1 Lophiomys imhausi | reverse complement strand
AAAAAAAAAAAAAAAAAAAAAAAAAAAAAAAAAGATAATAAGAACTATCAATCACTGGTCTTTAATATCCCTCAGCATGAATGGTCTCTGAAAAGACACAGGCTAACAGAGTAGATATGTAAATAGGACTCATAATTCTGCTGAATACAAGAAAAACACCCCAGCAACAAAGATAGACTTTACTTCAGAGTAAAGGGCTGAAAAGTTTTTATAAGGAAATGAACCCATGAAGTGAACTGGAGTATTCATTTTAACTTATAATAAAGTAGACTTTCAACCAAAATTAATCAAAAGAGATAAGGAGGATCATTCCATACTAATCAAAGGAAAGAAAAATCCACCAAGATAACATCTCAATTCTGAACATCTATGCCCCAAATACAAGGACACCCACTTTTGTAAAAGAAACATACCTAAAGCTTAAACCACACATTGATCCCCATACATTAATAGTGGGAGACTTCAACACTCCATTCACACCAAAGGGAAGGTCACCAAGACAGAAATTAACAAACAAATAATTAAAATGAGAGGTGTCATGAATCAAAGGAACCTAACAGATATCTATAGAACTTTCCTCCCAAACACAAAAGAATATATCTTCTTTTCTGTACCTCACAGAACATTCTTCAAAATTGACTATATAGTCAGTCACAAAGCAAGCTTCAACTAACAAAAGAAAATTGAAATAAACCATTGTATTTTATCAGATCACCATGAATTAAGGCTGAACTTCAACAACAACAGAAATAACAAAAAGTTCACAAACACGTGGAAACGGAAAAACTCTCTACTCAATGATCTCTAGACCAGGGAAGAAAAAAAGAAAATAAACACTTCCACAAATTCAATGAAAATGAAGGAACAACATACCCAAACGTATGGGACACAATGAAAGCAGTAATAAGAAGACAGTTAGTACCATTAAATGCCTTCATAAAGAAATTGGAGAATTCTTACATTAACAACTTAACAGCACACCTGAAAGCTCTAGAAAAATTAAAAAAAAGAAGCAAACACTATCAAGCGGAGCAGATGGAAGTAAATAATCAAATTCAGAGCTGAAATTAGTAAATTGGAAACAAATAAAAAAATACAAAGAATCAAACAAAACCAAGAGCTAGTTCTTTGAGAACATCAACAAGATAGACAAACCCTTAGCCAAACTAACTAAAAGGAAGAGAGACAATATACAAATCATCAAAATCATAAATGAAAAGGAGGAAAAAACAACAGACATGGGAACATTGAAAGAATCATTAGGTCTTATTTCAAAAGCCTATATTCCACAAAATTGGAAAATCTAAATTAAATGGACAGTTCTCTTGATAGATTCCACTTACCCAAGTTGTCATCTAAACAAATTAAATAGTCCTATAACCCCTAAGGAAATAGAAACAGTTATTAAGAGACTCCCACCCAAAAAAGCCCTGGCCAAGATAGTTTCAGCATAGAATTCTACCACACTTTCAAAGAAGAATTAATACCAATACTCAAACTATTCCACAAAATAGAAACAGGAGAAACATTGCCAAAGTCATTCTATGAGGCCACAGCCACCTTGATTCATAAACCACACAAAGAGTCAACAAAGAAAGAGAACTTCAGACCAGTTTCCCTTATTAACATTGACACTTAAAATACTTGCAAACCAAATCCCAAAACAAATCAAATATATTATCCACCACGATCAAGTAGGCCTCATTCCAGTGATGCAAGGGGTGCCTCAATATATGAAAGTCCATCAATGTAACCCACAAAATAAACAAGCTTAGAGGAAAAAAAACCACATGATCATCTCATTAGATGCTGAAAAGTATTTGACAAAATCCAATATTCCTTCATATAGTACAGGATAACTATTCTATAATCAACAGACCCAAGGAAGGGTCTAAAAACTAAAAGGGTCCAAGGGAGGATGCTTGAATCTCACTCAAAAGAGGGAATAGAATACACAGCTAAGTGGAGAAAGGGAGATAACTTGATAGGAGAGGGAGAGCAGAGGGAAAGTAGGGTAGGAATCAGTTGTGGTGAGAGCAGGGGCAGGAGATGAGAAGGCTAGGAGAAAGTTAGAAAACCAAGGTGGGCTGGGGCATCTCTGAGACAAGCTGGAGACTGGCGACAGGGTAGGTTCCTAGGAGGACATGGAGTTGACTTTACCTGAGACTCCTGGCAGCGGGGGATATGGAAACTAATGAGGCCTCGTTCTAGTAAGGTAGGAATTCTAAGATGATAAAGGAGATAACCAACCTACCCACAAAGACTTCAACCCAAAAATTCCCCTGTATACAAGATGTGCAGGGATAAAGATATACCAGAAATAGAGAGAATGACCAACCAATGAGGAGCCCAACCTGAAAACTACCCAAGGGAGAGAACCAACCCCTGTCACTATTAATGATACTCTGCTGTGCTTACAGACAGGAGCATAGCATAACTATCCTCTGAAAATCTCCATGAAGCAGATGATCCAAACAGAAGCTAAGACTCACCACTAAACATTAGGAGAGCACAGCGTATCTTGTGGAAGAATAGGGGGAAGGATAGAAAGACCTGGAGCGAACAAGAACAAAAAACCTAACCTAACCCTCATAGGGGCTCAGAGACTGAGCTATCAAGCAAAGAGCAAGCATGACTGGACCTAGGACCTCTACACATATGTAACCGAAAGGCGGCTTGGTTACCATGTGGGTCCCCTAGCAAGTGGAGTGTGGGCTGTCTCTGGTTTAGACTCTGATGCCTGCTTTTTGATTACTTCCCCTAAGGGTGCTATGCTGCCTGGCCTCAATAGAAGAGGAAGTGCTCAGTCTTCATATGACTTGATGTGGTGGGATGGTATAGGGTAGGCACACTTTTTTTGAGGCGAAGAGGAAGGGGATAAGAGGAAGAGGACCGGAGGGCATGACCCAGAAGAGGAGAGGGAGGGGAATAAGATTGGGAAGTGAAATGAATAAATAAATAAACTTTAAAAAACAAACAAAGCAAAATGAATGAATGAATGAATAAATAAATAAATAAATAAATAAATAAATAATACAGGATGCCTTAACTTTGCAATGGGATATTTTCTTTTTTTTTTTTCCTTTATTTTTTATTTCTTCAAGTCCCACCCTCCCACCCTCAACCCCCCATCCTCTTCCCTTTTTTTTAAGTTTAAGGTATATCTTATTTCCACCTAGAGTTTCCCCTTTCAGTCCAACAAATGGCCCTTTCTCTTATAATAACAAATACAATACAGTACAACAGAGGTAATTAGGCCACAGTTATGAGGGTTATATGGCTTAGCATACATTCCCAATGACCAGTCCATATGTATTTGGTACCTGACTTTAACATTCTACTATCTAACCATCTCCATGAGTTTAAAGTTCTATATCTAACTCAACATTCATACTAATTTGCAACACAATTTTAAAAACATCTTCTTAGGTCTATAAC
Organism: Lophiomys imhausi; assembly: GCA_907164525.1. Classification (NCBI taxonomy): domain Eukaryota; kingdom Metazoa; phylum Chordata; class Mammalia; order Rodentia; family Muridae; genus Lophiomys; species Lophiomys imhausi. The sequence goes on along the minus strand of CAJQZJ010032984.1, from coordinate 4,486,359 downwards.
ACTCTCTTGACTCCTAAACAACTCAAAATTTAATTATGAGACTCTAGCTATCTGTTCTTCAACTACCTCAGAGATCTGAGAGGAACAAATATATCTGATTTTATAGGAAGTACAGGGCCTGCAGCTTCCAAAACTAAGAAATGGCATACCAGTGGCTGCCTGGACAGTTCACAGCATCAATCTTCAGGCGTTTGGCTCCATTTCTCTGACAGACATTGATTTTATAGCAGGGATTATGAAGGACTTGCCTACACTGTCTTGGCAGAGCTAGGCTGTCGACTTACCTGCTTCCAGGTTTTGTCCTTTTTGGACAGCATTCTGTCTACAGTTGGAGCAAGGGGCTTTTCCTACCAAGAGATAGGCTTGCGATTAATACAATCATTTCCCACTGGAGATTCTTCGATGCTCATCTTCTACTTGGGGTAGAATAGGGGGTACTGTCAGGAGTTGATATGTCTCGATATAAAAAAATCTAAAGTTATGAAAACATCTTTGAATGCCATATTCTGCAGATCTCTTGAGGTTTTTGAAGAGGCCCTATCTATCTTTTATATTAGGGTAAGCAGATGTTGCTTGTCTCTTAGCAGCTTTATTTCTTATTAGCTTAGAAAATAACTATAATAGGCTGTCATAGTACCTAACAAAATGACTGGCTTGCATAACTATTAGTTTGCATTTTTTAAATTATCCTAAACAGTTTATGACAATTAGTAGTAAAAGGCTGAAACATCACGTTTCATTTTATTCTTTACCTCCTATTGCTTCCATCCCATTTCTCTGGGGTAGGGTGTCCTTATATAACAGTCCCTCATTTCAGTTGAGAGGTCATATGAGGGCCAAGAGCCTCCTCATTCATTGGGGGTCTACGAGGCAGTACCATCAGTGAAAAGTGTCTCGCAATGGGATATTTTCAAAGACAGTGCTATCATATGTCAGAATTTAATTTTCACTAGATATTAGTGCTAGATACATTAAACTGTATTTTTAAAAATGTAATCAAATCTCTTCATTGGTAGCAGAAAATATGCTTGAATTTCCCTGCTGAGGAAGAAAATGTGCATTTACTTCTTACTTGCCTAAAAAAGTTAAAGTGATTTTATTTAGCCAATGATGTATTGCTAGATTAGATGTAGCACTGCAGAAGCATTGTAAGAGTGTATATTAAAGGTTTATGTACCAAGACTGACTTCAATGCATCACTTTGTGGGTGTTTCTATACAAAGCCTTTAAACGAGCTTTGCACATCAACATTCAGATTTTCAAGTATGACCCAGTAATTACTTGTGACAACTGATTTCCATGTACTCAGAGAGGGTGCATTTATCTTGGAATATTTTAAAATAAGAACTTCTTAGATACTCAGCAAGCTCATGAATTTGAGACTAATCAGAGCTTGTAGGACATCTGTCCAGGACCTTCTAGCTTTTAAAGTTTCTGAGTAGAGGTCAGGTGTAATTCTGATGGGTCTGCCATTGTATGTGACTTGGCCTTTTTCTCTTACAGCTTTTAATATCCTTTCTTTGTTCTTTACATTTGGAGTTTCAATCATTATGTGGCGAGAGGAGTTTCTTTTCTGATGTAATCTGTTTGGTGTTCTGTAAGCGTCTTGGATTTTTATTGGCATCTCTTTCTTTAGGTTTGGGAAGTTTTTTTTCTATGATTTTGTTGAAGATATTTCCTGGACCATGGAGTCAGGAGTCTTCTCTTTCCTCTATGCCTATAATTCTTAGATTCCATCTTTTCATTGAGTCCTTGATTTCTTAGATATTGTGGGTGAGAGATTTTTTAGCTTCCTCATTTTCTTTGGATGTTGTATTGATTTCTTCCATCGAAACTTCCATGCCTGAGATCCTGTCTTCCATCTCTTGAATCCTATTTTTGGTACTCAAATCCATAGTTCCTGTTCTCTTCCCTTGATTCTCCATTTCCATTTTTAACTCTGATTGTGTACTCTTTATTGTTTCCATTTCCATTTTCATGTCTTTCTGTTTAATCAAATAAGTTAGTTGTCATCTCAGTGGAAATCATTATGTAAAATTATGAATATATTCCTGAAACAAGGCCAGTATCAACTATGGAACAGTTACAAAAGGAATATATGTCCTTGACTCACGTAAGAGACAAAGTATAGCATGCAGAGCCATTAGAGGATCCATTTGCTAATGGCAGTACTGCAGTTGCACCAAGCAGGTGGAACTTCAAATAAAAATTACAGTGGCTCAGAAATTATGAAAGGAGAAACTAAGTTTTATAAAACTGATAGATATATAGATGAGAGTCAGGAATATTATACTGATGTTTTCATATGTTTATGTAATGGGATACATATATATACATATATATGTATAATTTCATTATACCAGATAAGAAGATTATAATGCATTTATAGGGACAATACAAGGTAAAAAAATAATATTTGTAGGAGAAAAATGAAGAATGCACATCCATTATACACTCTGAACACGGACCTGTGCCAAGGGCAAAAAAATTCAGAGAAATTGTTACTAAAGTCATGAACATACCAGAAGCTACCAAATGTTTTGAACAAGTGGTAATGACTGTAAGAAACTTTTGTGAAAGTACCAACTGTACTATATAAGTAGTTTATTTCTATGTGAATACTAAAGAAAACAAATATCAAAATATTTTTATCCTTTTTTAGATATAAAATTATTAGTTTTTTAGAAGGGGATATCTCTGAAACAATTTTCAGGAATAATATAAGATAATTTGCTGAGTTGTTCTATGAAAAAAAGAATAAGGAATGGAAAATATGATAGAAATTAAAACAGAGAATGGGAACTCTGGGGTCTATGAAACCAACATGGTCAGTAAATTAATAATATGTGAGAGGCAAATTTGGTGAGAAATTTCTTTATGATAGCTAACTCAATTCATGCACACAATCAAACTTAATATAAGACATGACTACATAGAAACTCTTTGTATAGTACACGTGATATCTTCCTTAAAGATTGACTACATGTGACACCCTCAACAAAGATGGCTTTTACAGATTCTTAAGGTCATGATAAGAATCTGAGGGAGGATATGATTTGTTCTTGGCCACACCAATAGCACATAGGTCACCAGGATCTTAGTCTCATCTGCTCCCAACCTTCTGAATGGAAAACAAGTTATAGGCAAGTCCCTTTGAAGGGACAGTCTTGTGTGTTTAACACTCCTGGTTCTCCTAGTGCTTATCTGTGAGTACCTTTACTCTTCCCACAGGGAACACAATGGAATGTTCTAGAGAAAGGAATGCAGCATCTTGAATCTATACAAAATAGTATTAAAAGTTGTCTGTGTGTCCCTTGTTTATGCACTGTGCATTCTGTAATGTATGATATGTAAGTGCATTGTGTATTTTGTCTTGAGTTGGAACAGGGACTAAGGTATATTATTTAAGTTTATTGACCAAGTAGGCACATTCTGAATTCAACACGATACTTTCTCTTTGGATCAAGATGATTTTCCATGATGTAGAAAAATGCTGTTTTTTCATACTTCTAGTCCATTGAGTTTAGATGATGTTCCATATGTCTAGAAGAATTATAATGCTGATGAGAACATTTAAGTGATTCTTCCATATCTGGGAAATCACTAATTTTGGAGTGATTAAGACAGAAGTGATAAACAAAGCCAAAGAAGTAGGTGAGTTTTTACAAATAATTTATTCATTTTTATTTTAATATCAATTTAGCTTTCCAATTCTCAGCTATTGTGTTATGCATGGAATCATTTGTCCACCTAGGATAGTGTGAATCACATCACCATAAATTTTAAGAGAGTGTATGTAGCCACTAATCTCATTCACTAATCCACTGCTGCATAATTTAACTACAAAAACATACTTAGAGAATGGCACTTTTTTAGATACGTTTTTGAAAATAGTATCTCAAATGTTCTCAGCAATATTTGCATTTTAGAAGTCAGTGTGTTGTGTCCCGTGTGCCACAGAGTCTGTCTAATATTTTGACATCATCTCTACTAATTAATTTAATGGTATAGTTCACAGGTTGTAAAGCTTTCTACAAATACCTCAGAGAAACAATCTGAAAGAAAGATTCATTTGATTCACAGTCTGACAAGCTTTGTCCAGTTTTCGAAGCTTTATTCGAATTACAATTTTGAGCCTATGACAGGGCAGAGGATCACAGCTGCATGGAGCATGTGACAGAGAAGACTGCTCAGCGTGTCAAGGAAAAGACATGAAAGACTGAAGGCTGGGAAGGCAAACTACAGTTTCAAGTGTTTCCTAAATGTCATCCTCAGGTAGAACTAGGATTTCACAGTGTGCTTTTGTGTATATTTGGTAATCAAACTATAAAACTGGTTAAATAATTTCAAACACTTTGAAAAAATCAAATAGCATTGATAGCTTGTCCTCCAAATCACACTGGAAGATAGTGAGTGCTCATTATGGGCTCATGATTAATTACTTCTGGAAAGCTGTAACAAGGCAAGAAGTCATCTTTTTAAATTTACTGAATAGGTAAAAGTCTGTTCCATGGACTTTAAACATATAACTATCAGTTTTGAATCCTTGAAAAATGCCATACTATGTATTGTTACTTTCAAAGGCATGGTAACTACAAACATTTGGGAAAGTGACCCTATTCTCCAAACCGTAACTTGCGTGATATTTTGCTATTTGATGTTGACAAACACACATCACTCATATTTTATTTTGTCTCCTATTTAATCTTGCTGTGATGGTTCTCAAACGAGACATAATATGTCAAGTTTAAGGGTCAAGGTGTATCCTTATGATGAATTTAACTTATTATAATTACAAATTTTATTAACATTTATAGTATAAATGAATGCCTCTAGGGAAATTCCTATGTACTTTGATCAACAATGCTAGTTTCAACACTAAAATTTTTCTCTTTACTCTAATTTTATTGTAAAAAATCTACGCAGTTTGTTTTTCCTAGATATTAGTTGTAGAAATGCATGAAGCTATGTTTCCCTTTAAGTGTTTTTTTTTTCTTTAAAAATTTCACTGAGCATCTAGATGCATCTCTAAATAAGTAGAAATGATTTTAAAGATGACTTGGATATGTATAATCTACAAAAAAATGAATGGTTACACTGCAGTGCCAGCTTATGGCAGCTAGAGTGAATTTCAGTTAATGATCAATTTAATCAAGTTCTTATTGATTACATTGACACTAACCAAGTTCAATGAAAATGGCTATCAAACACAGTAACTTGTTTCCTGACAAGGTATACCTTGAGAAATACAAAGTAATATTGAACATGTTTATTTGCTACTAATATTTATTTATAGAAAGTGGCAGGTTTAATTAATGTAGTCAGAGTTCATAACATGTAAATGGGCAGGCAAACACAAGGAAACTATGTGTAGAGCAAATACTACAACCACCCTACCTCATGAGGCAGAAGTGTGCTATGCAATGGAGCACACACTAGCCCTCAGTAAATGTCTCAGTATCTGCATTGAGTTACAGCTGTCCTTGGCACTTCTGGAATGGTCAAGTGAATCCAGCAGCTTTACTTTTATCATAAGTTACTCTGTCTTTGTTTCACCCACTGTGTAAGAGCAAACAAAACCTGCCAATAATTATATCTCCTTTCTCTATATTTTGTTCTGTTCTATATGATCCATCATATTTAGCCATCCTTACTCAGATGTGATACTCAATTTGACACATATTTTGAGAACAGGGAGCTGTGGAAGTAGGGGCATCAGTCTGGAGCAAGAATAGGGTCAAGACATGTCCAAATTCCAGAAATTTTATCCTGAGATTGGCAGGAATAGGACTTCTCCAGCCCTGTTCTGGCCCTGCATGTCCCAGTGCCTGCATAGTCCTGTGCCTCCTCCTTTACCCTCCTCAGGACATCACATAGCCTGGCAGCCAGGTAAACCTTCCTTTCCTTTTATAAGATAGTGCCCAGCAGCACCTGGCATTCCTCCTTATGCAAATGAGGCATATTCAGCACAGCTTCAGCCAGTGATGTACCCCATAGCTACTCTTCACCCCTAAAGGTTTTAATAGCCCCCCAATTAAACAAGCTGTCTCATTAAAGCTGTCTCCTGAAGTCTTTTAATCATGCTCACTGATGCTGTTCCTGCCTTGCTCTCCATCTCATGATTCACCAGTACTGATCCTTAGCACTCACACTGTTACAAATTGGGAATCAGGACCAGAAACAGCAACATATTACTTACTGTGAGCATCATGAAACATCACATATATTGCCAAAATGCTCTTAGTTTCTTCATTCACACATCCCCTAGAGGGAGTCAGCCATGACCCCAAAATAATGAGGGAGAAAAAAGCAATACTTAGTGAACTTTTGATTCTTTTCAAATATTTAAATTACTGGGTTCAAGAAGCTATGTTATCAAAACCTTCTCCAATCATTCTGACGGACACAGTCACACGCATGGACTGTTAATAATTATGTGTGGTCAGAAAACAAGGAATAGAGATGAGAAAAAATCTGGGAAAGAGGTTGTCAACACCTATTATCATAACTTCAACTGTCAATACAACCCAGAGAGAGTGAAACTCCAGTGAGCAATTGCCTTGACCAGGTTGGCCTGTGAACACATCTGTAAAGTATTTTCTTAATTGATAATTAGTGTAGAGGTGTCAGCCTACTGTGGATGATACCATCCTTATGCAAGTGGTCCTGGACAGTGTAGGAAAACCAGCTGAACATGAACCTCTCAGCAAGTGTAAACAGCATTCCTTGGTGGCCTCTTCTTCAGTTTTCACCTCTTAAGTTCTTGTCTTAAATTCCTGCCTTCACTTCCTTTAATGATGGACTGAAGTCTGTAATCCAAATAAAATGTTTCTTCCCCAAAATGCTTTTGATCAATGTTTTATCACAACAGACAGCAAATTAGGGCATATAGAATGAGTTCAGACTGCCATACAGATTATATGCTGGCTTTTTACCAATAACTTATAAGAAGTGTCAAATATATTTTATGCTTTTTTTTTGACACATTGTCCTGTTATGTAGGTCAGTTCACTGGAAACTGAGATTCTCCTGCCTCAGTGTTAAAATTCCAATCACGAGTTACCATGCCTGGTTACACAATGAATTTCTACATAATGTTGTGAAGCATAAGCATTAGAGTTAGGAGGAAGCTCCTAAAATGGAGAAGAATAAATAGAAACAGGAAGGTAAATAGAAATGGGATAGTTACTTAAAGACTTCAAGGAACCTATAAAGGTCTTAGTTAGCTATTACAAATAAGGCTGCTATGAACATAGATGAGGAAACTTCCTTGTGTTTGGTGAGGAATCATTTGGATGTATACCCAGAAGTGGTATGGCTGGGTCTTGAGATAGAGCTATTCCAAGTTTCCTAAGATATCTCCAGACTGATTTCCATAGTGGTTGTACAAGCTTGCACTCCCACCAGCAATGGAAGAGTGCTCTCCTTTCTCCACAACCTCGCCAGCATGTGCTGTCATTTGAGCTTTTGATCTTAGCCATTCTGACAGGTGTGAGACGGAATCTCAGAGTTGTCTTGAGTTGCATTTCTCTGATGATTAAGGATGTTGAGCATTTCTTCAAGTGTCTCTCAGCCATTAGGGATTCCTCCCTTGTGAATTCTCTGTTTAGCTCTGTTCGCCATTTTCTGATTGGATTATTTTGTTTCTTGGCATTTAATTTCTTCAGTTCTTTATAAATTTTGGATATTAGCCCTCTGTCAGGTGTGGGTTCATGAAGATTTTTCCCAATCTGTAGGCTCAACCAAGGAATGGATAAAAAAGCTGTGGTACATCCACACAATGGAATACTATTCAGCCATTAGAAACAACGAAATTATGCAATTTGCAGCCAAATGGATGTAACTAGAGAAGCTCATCCTGATTGAGCTAACCCAGACTCAGAAGGATGCACATGGCATTGATTCACTTATAATCGGATTTTAGCCATATAGTACAGGATAGCTATACTACAACCAATGCACCAAAGGGAACAGGAACATAGACATTGTTTCCTATCAATGAGACACTTTTCCCTAGTGGTGCTGCCTTGTACGCCCCCAGTGTATGAGGAGGCTCTTGGCCCTCATATGACTACTGAACTGGGGTGGGGGTCTGTTATGTAGGAACACTCTACTCCTGAGGAGTGGGATGGAAGGGATAAGGGGTAGAGGGAGAGAGGGCGGGACTGGGGGGTGGAAAGAGGGCACTGTGATGAAGATGTAACCTGAAGTAATAAATAAATATTTAAAAAAAGATCTTAGTTAGTTCATTTATAAAATGTGAGAAAGCTGAATTACAAAAATATATTAAAAGCAAACAAACAACCAAACCCAAAACCTGTTTTTTTTTTTTTTTTGGACTGGAAATATGATTATAAAGTTAAAAAAAATTAAGTAACAGAAAAAATTGCTCATTGAATGTATCTAGTTCTTATGTAGATTTAAAGGTCTTTTGGAAAGTCTGAGATATTATACATATGGTCTTATTCAGACAGTAAGTAGAAAATGTTCAGGATCATTACCAGGCACAATTTAAGGACCAACATAAGGCGATCATGAGTCTCCTAAATGGAAGTCACAAATTGCCACTCAACTTTTCACATGATTGTTCATCAGTTATGAACTATCTGTGGTGAAACAGGAAGAAAAAAGAGACCAACTAGAAGTGAGAGTAAATAATCATGAAGAACTTGATAGTGGAGTTTGGTGCCTAATAATTCCTGTAATTTCATTTTAAAACTGCTTGCAGTGTGATATTGAATAAAATTTGTTTCACATGTACAAAACAGATTCTTTTTGAGAATAATTAAATGGATATGAATTCCATTCCAGGAGGTCTGTGTTATTCTCAGTTAACAGAAACAACACTGGTGCATTCTGAGACAGAATTGCAATTGGATGACAACTAAAGTAAAATTGGTGAATAAGTGAAAATTGCATTATGAATCTTAAATAGTTGACAGTCATTGTTTAGAAGACTATTTTTCCTTCTAGAATTTGAGGTTATTAATTTCAGAGACTTTTGGTCTCTTATTCTTTAAAAATTAATTTGACAATAAGTACACACTTATTGCTGGTCCCTGAAATAGACTCACGTCCAAGTTTTCATGCAGAAGTTCACAAATCTCATCCAGGATGAATCTACTGAGAAGCAGTTTCATGACCCCTAGGTGTAAAAATGACAAGCAATGATTACTCTTTGGTGTATCCATTGAGTTAGAATAAAATTTCACAGAAATATATGTAAATGCTTTACAAGACAAGTGTGAATGTGCAGTTACTTTCTACTCAATAGCTGGCAATAACGACTTGGAACAATACTGTTCTACTCGGGGTAGGTTGTTTTATTAATTAAAAAATCAATCAATATAATTTCTTACTTTTTAAGTTTATTTGCTAATTAAAACAGTATGACTTCATTAAAAACAATACCTGTTGCTTTAGGGTTATCAACCTAATATTTAGTTTACACTTGACCTGTGACTTTGACAGCTTGCATGTGTTCTTGATCTTCACATTTATTTGTCAGATTCTTACCCCTAGGCTATTATATTAGCCTTTCAAATGATTGCATTCATATTATATAAATAAATTCATTATATATATATATATTCTTCAAAACACTTCATTTCATGGAGTTTGCTCCTTTCTTTCATACATGATGATGCTTTGACTCCATCTCTATTAATTCACTGGAACTCTTTGGAAGGTACCATTTCTGATAGTCTCGTTGTACTGAGATTCCAAGTAAGACAATTTTATTGACCTTTCCACGACCTGAAATAAGGCAACAGCCACCAATAGTTCCTACATTCCTTATTCATAGAAACTGAAACACGAAAGGGGCGGTTCTATCCACCTCTTTGCCTGACCTCATCTTTGTCATCTGAATTTACATACTCATGGAGTGTCATCATCAAGAGGAAATGGAATAATAACAAAATGATGTTTCTGTTCATTTAAACTGTTCCAGTGTTATCCTAGTTTGCATTAAAGCCTTTCCCATACCAAAAGCACAACTTCTGTTCTCAGTCTTTTCCAGATGCCTCTGGAGCCTCCAGTGAGAGATTCAAATGCTTGGTTGCCAGTTTGCTTGGGGCAAGTTGTCACTGGTTGACAAGCATCCCCACAGGCAAAAGCAGGGTGTTTTGAGAGTAAAGAGAATAAAAGTGGATTTGGGAATATAGGAAATGGATTTTATGATTCCAAATTTTATTTTACAAACCTCTTAGTTCACATTTGTTCTTCTATTGAATGGTACTTAAGTTTTGGGGTCTTCATGACTGTCTTTCTTTTAACCAGTCACATTCAAATTTGTCTCTACCAACTTACCAGTGTGAGAATTAATGGAAAAAATCTCATATAATGACTTACAAGTTGTAGTAAATCTGTGTTTTTCTATTGGCAAAGGACTAATAGTTATGACATACATATGTACCAGATTTAATAATCATTGAAAGTATGTATAGAAGTCATCTATTCTTATTTTCTCTATTTTTTTGTAATATTTTTCTATCCTAAATATCCTTTATTATCATTTTTCATACTGAGATCGTTTTATATGATTGTGATATATATTCTCTGTATAATTTGTTTCAAGAGTTACATCAATTGTGTAGACAAATCACCTAAAATTAAAGTGTGCTTCTAAATTAAAAACAGAAAATGTAAATTCCCTTGTCTTAAAAATATCCAAGTGTATAATAGTAAGTTAATAATGTTGTTAATAGGTATGTGTATATACATGAGTGTAGAAGACTTTTAGTATCTTTCCAAGAATTCCTAAGTATCTAAGGTTTATTAGAAGAGTGATAGCTTGTTTTATCACAAAGACCATTCTTTCCATAATTATCACTCAATTACTGCAGATAATATCATATTACATTGTCTCCAGCCTTAGCTGTTTCTATCAGTATAGCTGGAAGGCAATAGATATTTAGGCCCTTTGGCATCAGATATAAAGCTACTGGATTTGGTGTTCATCCTGATGGATTCTGGTCTTGTTTTGATCTAGTTTTTGCTTAGTATAACCCTCTTGCTTACATTTTGAGTGGCAATGTATGCTCTGTGGCACCAAATGTTGAAAGTATGTAATTTGCTTTTTGAATTTATATGGAGTCATAATTAAGAGATTGTCTTGAGTCTCTCAACAGAGTTTGTACTTCTAAACAAGACTATGGGAACTTTTGAAGTTGGACCAAATGCATTCTGTATTATGATATGATCAAATATTATAGGACTTTTATGCTGAATCAAAGTAATCAGTGTCCAGATAATTGTTTCTCAAAATATGTGCTTACCTAAATACAATGTATTCTTGTTATTCTTTATATTCATTTGTTTTCTTATAATATCCTTCTAGAGATATGTTCCTGTATGATTTCTCTAAGTGGTTTCTTAAGTAACATTTCTTAAGTAACACAGTAAATTCTTTGTATTAAGACCCTAACCTGTTATAATTTTCTTTGAGATCATTTTTACAAATATTAAAAAATAAGAATAATAATGATGGGAATATATTAGTCAAAGAGGAATTTCCCATAAATATTGAGACTACTTGAGAAAATTCAGTCAGCACAAAAGAAACAATGCAGTTAAATTCTGAATAGAAACTACCAGACATATGTACTCAAAACAATTTGTACATGAATCAGAAATTACTGTATTACTTTTCCATATATTATTAGCCTAAAACCATTTATGTCAAAATATTTATCAGTAAAAATATATGAAAGATGTCTTACTCATATGTTGTGTATTGTGATTGTTTGTTGTCATCTACAATGAATGGATATATGGTATGTGTTGTGAATTGGATTCAGGGATTTTCTTCTTTCCCTCACTCTATTTTTGTCTCTTTTATTATTAAAAACTTAAGATTTTTTTTTATGTTAATAGATATTGATAGAAATATAAGATTGTTTTGTTATAATAGATATTGATAGAAAGTTAACATTATTATGTTTTATATACACTTAAAGATAAATTTTAGTTTCAAAATTTCAAGATTTCTTTTGAAAAATAAAAAAAGTGTTTCTCTTCTATTCTCCAAAAGACAATTTGCCCTAGGAAAGATATTACATGCCATCGTTTTATGGCATGAATGGAGACTTACAAAGGTCTTTCTTCTGTTCAAAGAACAGAAAATATTCCTTCATTGATTTGTGCATCCTGCACATCCAAGGCATTTTGGTAATTGCAGAACTATATGTTACTTGTGAGAAATTATATAGTTTCAGAATAACAGGACCTGAGTCCATAGAAGGCAAGGCATGTAATCCAAATGATCCAGCCTCATAGACCACCTCAATAGCTGTTTCCTTCAAAATCTGCATCCAGAACAACTTCAAACAGCTTGCTGAGATGGCCCAGCCTCAAAGACTGTTCCAGACAGGACTTCAATAAACTCCTGAACTTTCCTACCAAAGTCCAGCTTCAAGCTACAAATTGCTCAGAACATTCAAATCGCTGAGCACACAGAGACTAGACAAAAATGTTAAAGTTTACTTGCTTAACCATTTTTTTTCATTTTATTTGAGTCCCTAAATAGGTTTTCTGCATCCCAATTCAGCAGGAAGAAGTTTTAAGAGAGCAATGTTGCATTCCCAAAAAGTGGGGTGGATGATTCTTTGTTTATTTGATGGGTTATAGATGTCATTTAGGGGGAATGGTTACAAATTGTTATATGGTCTTATTAAGCAAAATGTAGGAGGTTAGGCTCAGGGATTTCTTTCACTTTCTTTACCTTCTTTCTCTCTTATATAGGGGAGAAGACTTGAAAAGAAAAAAGAAAGGGAATATGGATATATAGTATAAAATTGATAAGATAAATGATAGATTATTGAATCTACTCCTATAGATCTTTGTATATTGATACAAAATTAAGGCTATATTTTGACTAGGTATTGTACCTATGTATTTCTTAAATTTGCAATGTGAAGTTCTAGCCCTTTTGACAGTAACTATCACAAACTGTTTAGGATAATTAAGAAATGCATGTTGATATTTATTCAAACTTGTGATTTTATTAGGATAATTAAGTTAATTTCAGAGGTTCTAAGTTAATCAGATACTAAGTTGTTAGAGACAAGCAACATTTTCTTACTCAATGGATATGGATAGATGGTCTTCAACAACTTCAAGAAATCTGTAGAATATGGCATTTAAAGATATTTTTATTATTTTAAAAATTCTTTGACATGAGACTGTCAGCTCCTGACAGTTCCCATTGGATTTGGAAGGAGACAATGAGCATCAAGAAATCTCCCATCAGGAGATAATTCCTACTGGGCAAAAATGCCCCTACTCTCTCAACAGACTCTATATAGTCCAAAGATGGACCAGAGCTCAATGCAGGTAAATTGATGGCCTGATTCTGCAAAGACAGAATGGGCAAATCTTATTTCCTGCTCCACAGTCTGTGAGACATGCTTGGCAAGAAGACTGAAGATGATGCTCCAATGTTATAGAAACTGGGGACTGTCTAGGCAGTCAGTTGTCTGTCATTTCATAGTTTTGGAAGTTGCTTGCTATGCACTTCCGATCTATTCAGATATATTTATTTTTCTCAGGTTTCTGATGTGATTGAAGACTACATAGTTACAGCAGTACAGTAAATTTTAAATCACCTAGGAATTAAAAGGATATTTTAAGGTTAAGATGGTTTAGTTAATAATGTAAGTTAGGATGGAAGTTGAATGAGGTATATCCTTAAACTTATCGAGAAAGATATGTAATAGAATATGTCCTAGTTAACTAGTCATATACATACGGACTGAATGTTGAGGATGTATGTCACACCTTTTAGTTTTCATAATTGTTTTTATTGTATTTATTGTTATTGTTACTGTATTGTGTTTATTGTTGTATTTATTGTTATTAAGAAAAGGAGCCTTTTGCTAGACTTAAAGGGGGAGATGTTGAGGGAAGGTCTAATATTGTTTCTGATACATTTAATTCAATGCTGAGTTCTGGTTACCTCCCCTTCTGAGGCATTCTCTTGATTGGTTAATAAAAGTCATTTATGGCCAATTAGCTGGGCAGAAAGAGTATAGAAAGGCAGGACTTCCTGAGATCAGAACAGAAACTCTGTGCACATACAGAGGCTTTTCTCTTTCTGCCAGGAGACACAGAAGGAGACAGACATTCAGGCACATGGTGGTTTGGGATTAGGTGATCTGGGTTAATTTAGTATAGCTAATTGAGAGTCTGCCCAGCTAAGGGCTAAGCATTAAAACATTAAAAGGTCTTGATGTGTTTAATTATTGGGGAAAAGACTGTGGCGGCTTATAGGCCCTCAGTCCAATCAGTCCAGGGCTGTTGGGATTCCAGACTCCTCTGGGGCCAGATGAGGCTGCCACCAAGCTGCTGGTAATTCTACTGACCTAATATAACAGCTTATATTAATTAACAGAGTTTAGGTTACAGGTGGTGTAGGCCACCCTTGGTCCCGGGGCTCTTTCTCCAGGATAAGTTAGGCAACCGGTTAAGGCACATGGGCCAGGCTGCCTGCTCCTCTGCCAAGCCACCAGCTGCTCCACCAGCCTAACCTTACAGTTTATACTTACTAATAACTACATTAATTAATTAATTTGCAGTTTCACTCTTATAGAGCCCTGAATGAAGAATATGTTTGTGTATGTGTATGTATGTGTGTGTGTCTTAGTTGTATATACATACACACAAACACACACACATACACACACACTTTATCATTCATATGGAAGCTACTAAGAGTATGATAAAACACTATACACTAACCCAGTGTCCTCATCTTATAATATTCAGAACAGACCATTTTCTAGAAAGACTCTAATATGAAAGTATAAAGTTTCTGCCATTTGTGAAATTTTGCAGACAGAATTATTAGACATTTTTTGAGGATTATTCTGTTTTTTTTATTCACCTTCTTTAAATTAAACATATTTGCACCAAATCTCTTGTGACCAGTAAAATGCTTCAAATAATTACATCCCTTTGTATATTTGATTATATATAGAAATTGTGAAACTTGCAAGAAGTTACATGGACATGATGAGCATTACCCCAGCTTACAGATTATATCTGTTATCCTTATTGTATTGTTTTTTATTTTTAGTTGAATAATGTGTACTAAGTACTTACAGTTCTAACTTAAAATTACATAGCAATTTACTAGACAGTATAGAATCTAAGTGGAATCTTTCAACATGGAAGTCTGACTAGTAATGCTATTTTTAACACAAAATGTAACCTTATTGCCATACTTACAGCACATATTATGCTATTTATTACAAGTATTTCAATTTTTCTTTCACCAATCATAATTATACATCATTAAACAAAAGCTACAATAATTTATTTTTAACATTTACAAGAAATAAAAAAAGTAAATGTGGAAATTTGAGTAAACTTAGAAAGTCCAAATACATTTTCTCATTAAAGATTGTGTCAATTCTAACAATAGGCTATGGTCCCTTTAATTTGATAATTTTTGTGTCTGCATGCTTGCAATATTTCTCCTTCAAGAAAATAATTTTTTTTGTAATTTGAAGGGAGTATAATACTCTGACTAGGAATAAATTCATTAAACCACAGTATATGGAATATTAAGTAAAGAACTACAGCCCTAATTCATTTTGGATACAATGTAAAACTACAGGAAATGGAAATGGGAAAGTCCCTGTAACTATTCTAGTCTCTCCTCTGGGGCTATAATCAAATCATCCTAAGAAATACATCACCAGAGTTTTACTTTCCCCCTTTAGGCTACTAAATGACGGTTGTTCAATATAGTCCATGTAACTGTAATGTGAAACTCAGAATGAAATACTCGCATGATAGATTTCTATTCTTTAGAGTGAATTCTTGAAGTGCTTGGTTTATCATATATGTACCTACTACAGACTGAATACATTCTCATATGTAAATTCAGTTTCCAATCTGTACTTCTTGCCTCACATAGAATAGGAGTTAGCAAGTTGTGTTACCTGGATTTGTAAATAAAATTCTACTGGAACATGGCCACTCTCAGTTGTGTCAGTATTGTCAGTGGTCACTTTGTAGTCTGTTGGTAGAAATGTGTAGCAGAGACTAAATATAATGACAAACATAATCAAATGTATTTACTGCCTGGTATGCTATGGAGAAAATCAATTGGTTACTAATATGTTGTATGTCTGTGTATGTCTCTCATCATCACATCTATTTGTTTTTGCTAATCGTATATGTGTTCTGATATTGCAACTTCCTTTCATATCATAGTTAATATTAAATAACATTAATAATAATTTATTATTTAAATAATATGAGCTAAATAACATTAATAATAATTTCCTTGTTTAACTAATAAATAGTTAAATAAGGAAAATGTACACTGAGCTTACATCAGTATACATAACTAGTGTATACACTTACATATCTTAGTTGTAACTCATGATGGCTCATCTTTCCCTCACAAGATGACATGTGGAGCGTCTGAAGTCTGAGATTTGTCACTTGTTACTGTGCATAAAACAGCATTTTTTTACAAAACAGGGGCTGAATTAACATGTTCTGGAATTATATAATTTCCAGTGATTTATGTAGTAGATGGAATTTTGATGTGTTTAGAAAAGTGAGTGATTTTAATGGATTTCCATAAATAATATGGCTTTTGGATGACTATTTGAAATGCAAATGTCAGATTGAATAAGCCCCATATATTGAGTTAAAAGTGTGCTTCTACAATGAAAACTTTTGGGGTGATAGGGGAAAGAAATTCTGTTGTGACCTAGCCTGCAACCCACTATTCATTAATTCTCACAATCCCTTTAGATCATCTACATCAAGAACACTTAAAAGTCATCTTTCAAGTTCTGTTAAATCCCTACAGGTTTTACCTATACTGTGATGTTTTATTTTATTTTTTTAGACAACTTTCTATTTCACTTTCTGCAAAGTTTGATTCTTTTCTTATGAATAGATGGAGCCTGTTAGTGTGGATATTAGATGCTGTATAGTGCCCTTAACATACACATACTACAGACATTCAGGCATACTACAGGGATGAAAGTTCATACATGGTGCTAATAACTGTGGGAGCTGCTTCTGGACTTGGATAAGGGTCAAAGCTCTAATTTGGGAATATTTTCTTCAGTGTTCTGACAAGGACATATATCATTTTTACTTGCAATGTGAGCATGTTGGCAATTTGAGAGGTTACATAAAATGTCTAAATCCTAGTAATTTAAATGGTGAATGTTGATAAAATTTTAGTGGTTTCTCAAGTCAATTATGCAAAGTATATACTTAATTTTGCAACATAATTTCAATTGTTGAATTATTACATTTACCTGGGCACTTATATTTTATATTTCCCATCACTTTAACAGTGGAACAGTCCTAGATAGATGCAATTATTATCATTTTCTGATTCTTTCAGTACAATCCTTTCTTATTGTTAGAAGTGTGAGGTTCATGAAGCTATGTTCTAGCGACCAAATGCCTAAGAGGGTTAGAAAAGTGACTTGGACCTGGAATTGCTTTAGTCTAACCTTACCCAGATAATGAGGAAACAGAGTACATGATCACATTCTCACAAAGCCAAACGGATAATTCATGGCCTGGATCCTTTCCAACCATGTCGGTCCTTAGAAACCCCCAGCTTGCCTGGCTCCCCTTCTCTGATTAAACAGAGACAGAACAGACCCAGTGACAGACTAAGATTTACTCAATTTACACTTTAAAAAGCTAAAATCAGAGGAATATTTTCGTAAGTAGTAATTATAGAAAAACGTATGTTCTGATAAGATTAACACATCTAATCATAAAGCATAATTGTGGTTTCAGAGGCAAATGTACAAACATGTGCTGTCAGAAATATTTTACATTGATATTAAAATCATGGAGAAGATAAAATATTAAACACAGCATAACTTCATTTAGAGAAGATGAAAATGGTGGGGATGACAGGAAACTCACTTGAGCACTGTGTTTTTCCACAGATTCAGTGGCCAGTTTTATCCTTTTGCCACAAATTCATATATCAAACACTGTCAGGGAACTTGAAAAGCCAAATGAGCTTGGAACTGAGTTAACAGGAGAACATTGGCCATGACGTGGTTTTCATTTGCTCATTTCAGAGAACAGTCTAGTGACATTCGCATTCTAACTAGTTATGTCTGCCAGAATCCTCACTAAATCTGTGTACAAGAGATCCTAAAGAGATAAATTTCTGGAGTGCTCTTTATATTGCAGTTCTTTAGGAGAATAAAATAACACAATTATGGTATTTTTCTCAAATTGGACCGAAGAGTTACTTATTGTGAATGATGCTTTAGAAATGAATGCTGGATTTCTTAGCATCTCAGAACACAACATACACACTGAAAATGAGGAAGCATGGCAACACTGAAGAATGCTTATGACTCTGAAACATCCTCAGACTCTGCAACTAAAGTCCAGACATTGAATTATTTCTACAAATATTCATGCTTTAAGGAGGTAACAATTGAGAGAACTCTTTCAGAACAATATGATCATCTTTCTTTTTCTTTTCCTGTTTCTACTTCAGCAGTAAACATGGAGAAGGATAGTAGGCTCAAACCACACATTTTAAGCATGAAATATAAATTTAAGTATAAAATATATTATTTCAAAATTTCTTGGTACTTTTCCACAGTAAAAATTTCAAACACAGGTTTTGCCTTACTTAGAACACAGCAAGTATTTCAACACAGTGTTTTTTAATGTACCTTCAAATCACCTAGAGAGTCCTTATCTTGCCTTGGTGTTTTGCATTCATCAGATATGGAGTGGGACTCACAGTTTTTCTTTTTCTTTTTTTTTGCTGTTTTCTCTTTATTATTTTATTTTATTGCTCTTTAGCCTGTATGAATTCATTTCATTTATTTTAACACAGTAAAATATAATACACTAAAATGAAAACCACCACATTGAAGTTGAACAAGGCAAACAAACAGAAGGAAAAGAAACCCAAGAGAAGGCACAAATACCAGAAACCTACTCATTCACATACTCACGAGTCCGATAAAAACACTAAACTTAATGGTGTAATATATAGTCAGAGGACCTGGCACAGACCTGTGTAGACCTTATGCTTTCTGCTCCACTCTGTGAGTTCAAAGGAGCTTTGCTTAGTCGATGCAGAGGGCCTGGTTCTCCTGGTGCCCAACCTCCATCCCCTCTGGCTCACACACTCCTTTCATCTCTGTTTCTGAAGGGTTCCCTGAGATATGAGGGGAGGGATTTGATGGAGACATCCCATTTAGAGCTGTGTGATTCCAAGACCTCTCTTTCTCTCTGTGGACTGTCTGGCTGTAGGTCTTGGGAGTTTCTCCTGTTGACTTCAGGAAGAAGCCACTGTGATGGTGGCTGAATGATGTACAGATCTGAGTACAGCACAATATCTTTAAGGGCAATTTTGTTGCTACTTTGTTTATCAGTACTATTTGGTTTTACCCTAGGTTTCTGGGCTATCTAGCCTCTGGTTCTTGTTCGCACAAGTAGTGTTGGGTATGGGATCAACTTTGTAGAGTGGGCCCTTTGTCAAATTAGGTATTATATTAGTTGGTTATTACCACAAGCTTTGTGCCACCATTACCCCAGCATAGTGTGTATGTAGGACAGATTGTAAATCAAAACTTTTGAGAATGAGTTGTTGTTTACATTTCTCTTTCGGTAACCTACAGAGCACTTTTTCTTACCAAAGACTTGGGGGTGAAAATTCTACATAGGCACCAGCTTGACCTCTCCATATTTAGTGAATGGTGTGGGTATAATCTTCAGCAATGGAGCCTCTCTGTCAGTTTGTAGAGTACAAACTCTTATCTTGACAATTGTCAGGGAAGTTTGGGGATTTCCATGGATTCCTTTGCTAAAAGCTCAAATGGAAGAAACCCAGTCCTAGTACTGGAGGCTTTGTTTGCTGACAAGAGATGGCCAGTTGTGACTCTGTCTCTCCCAATATTTGGTGACTTCATTAGGATTACCTTCATATATTTTAGGAAAAATTTCACTACATGAGGTTTCCATACCATCCCTCAAATGCCCCTCAATTATAGATGCCTATCCTGAATTTCCTTCGTCAATCCCATCTCCCCTTTCTCTTCCCACTTGATCTGTCCCAATACTGTCCCCCTACCCCTCAGTCAGTCCATGTATTCTATTACCTTCTCCCAGGGGGAACTATGTTTCCCCTCTAGGACCATCATGTATAATTAATTTCTCTGGATCTATGGATTGTAGGCTGGTTATCATTTATTTAATGTCTAATATCCACTTAGAAGAGAATACATACCACATTTATGTTTCTGGGGTCTAGGTTACCTAGCTCAGAATTTTTACTAGTTCAATCTGTTTGTCTTCACATTTCATGATCTTTTCTTTTTTTTCAACTTAGTAATCAATCATTCATTGTGTAAAGGTACTACATTTCCTTCATTCACTCTGCTGTTATTGGACATCTAGGTTGGTTATAATTTCTGGCTAGTATGAACAGAGCAACAAGGAACACAGTTGAGTAAGTGTCCCTAGAGTAGGACAAAGCATCCTATGGGCATATATTTAAGAGTGGTAGAGCGCTATCTACTAGAAGAAAAAGTGGGAGAAACCCTTGAACTCATTGGCACAGGGGACAACTTCCTGAACAGAACACCAAAAGCTCAGGACCTGAGATCAACAATCAATAAATGGGACCTCATGAAACTGAAAAGCTTCTGTAAGGCAAAAGACAATGTCATTTGAACAAAATGGCAGCCTACAGACTGGGAGAAAATCTTTACCAAACCTACATCTGACAGAAGGCTAATATCCAAAATCTACAAAGAACTCAAGAAATTAAATGCCAAGAAAACAAATAATCCAATCAAAAAATGGGGGACAGAGCTAAATAGAGGATTCACAAAGGAGGAATCCCTAAAGACTAAGAGACACTTGAAGAAATGCTCAACATCCTTAATCATCAGAGAAATGTAACTCAAGACGACTCTGAGATTCCATCTCACACCTGTCAGAATGGCTAAGATCAAAAGCTCAAATGACAGCATATGCTGGTGAGGGTGTGGAGAAAGGGGTACCCTACTCCATTGCTGGTGGGAGTGCAGGATTGTGCAACCAATATGGAGGTCAGTCTGGAGATATCTTAGAAAACTTGGAATAGCTTTGCCTCAAGACCCAGCCATACCACTTCTGGGTATACACCCAAATGCCTCTTCATGGAATCATAAGGAAGTTTCCTCATCTATGTTTATAGCAGCCTTATTTGTAATAGCTAGAAACTGGAAACAACCCAGATGTCCTTCAACTGAAGAATGGGTTAAAAAACTATGGTTCATCTACAAAATGGAATATTATTCAGCTATCAGGAACAATGAAATCATGCAATTTGCAGCCAAATGGATGGAACTAGAAAAGCTCATCCTGAGTGAGCTAACCCAGACTCAGAAGGATGCATATGGCATCTATTCACTTATAGTATGATTTTAGCTATAGAGTAGAAGGTATTGATACTACAACTAACACACCAAAGGGAACTTGGACATGGACATTTTGTTTTTTATTTTTATTTTTTTATTATATATATTTTTCCTTTATTTTTTATTTCTTCAAGTTACATCTCAATCACTGTCCCCTCCCTATTCCCTCCTCCAGTCCCACCCTGCCACTCTCAACCCCCCATCTTCCCTTTTTTTTGAGTTTAAGGTATATCTTATTTCCCCTTTCAGTCCAACAAATGGCTCTTTCTCTTATAATAATAGATACAATACAAAACAACAGAGGTAATTAGGTCACAGTTATGAGGGTTATATGGCTTAATGTACATTCCCAATGTCCAGTCCATATGTATTTGGCACTTGACTTTAACATTCTATTATCTAACCATCTCCATGAGTTTAAAGTTCTATATCTGACTCAACATTCATACTAACTTGAAACACAATTTTAAAAGTATCTTTTTAGATCTATAACACTCTCTTGACTCCTAAACAACTCAAAATTTAATTATGAGGCTCTAGCTATCTGTTCTTCAACCACCTCAGAGACGTGAGAGGGATAAATATATCTGATTTTATAGGAAGTACAGGGCCTGCAGCTTCCAAAACTAAGAAATGACATACCAGTGGCTGCCTGGACAGTTCCCATTTTCTCTCCATACATTACAGCATTGATCTTCAGTCATTTGGCCCCGTTTCTCTGACAGACATTGATTGTAGAGCAGGGGTTATGAAGGATGTACCTACCCTGACTTGGCAGAGCTAGGCTGTCGACTTACCTGCTTTCAGGTTTTGTCCTTTTTGGACAACATTCTGTCTACAGTTGGAGCAAGGGGCTTTCCCTACCAAGAGATAGGCTTACGACTAATTCAATCATCTCCCACTGGAGATTCTTCAATGCTCATCTTCTACTTGGGGTAGAATAGGGGGTGCTGTCAGGAGTTGATATGTCTTGATATAAAAAATATCTAAAGTTACAAAAACATCTTTGAATGACATATTCTGCAGATCTCTTGAGGTTTTTGAAGAGGCCCTATCTATCTCTTATATTAGGGTAAGCAGATGTTGCTTGTCTCTTAGCAGCTTTATTTCTGATTAGCTTAGAAAATAACTATAATAGGCTGTCATAGTACCTAACAAAATGACCGGCTTACCTAACTATTAGTTTGCATTGCTTAATTATCCTAAACAGTTTATGACAATTAGTAATAAAAGGCTGAAACATCACATTTCATTTTTTTGCTTTACCTCCTAACCCTTCCATCCCATTTCTCTGGGGTGGGGTGTCCTTATATAACAGTCCCTCATCTCAGTTGAGAGGTCATATGAGGGCCAAGAGCCTCCTCATTCATTGGGGGGCAGTACCATCAGTGAAAAGTGTCTCATTGCCCAGGAGAGAGGACTAAAAAACAAAGAAACAAATAAGCAGACAAATAAATAAAAAAGACTAAAAATGTAGAAAAAAGATATTAAAAATATTCTCCTCCATGAGGAAGCTCTTAGCCCTCATATGACTGGTGAACTGTGGGGAGGGGATGATATATAGGGACACCCCACTCTGGAGGAGTAGAATAGGAGAGAGAGAGGGAGAGGTTGGGAGGGTGGGACCGGGAGGGGTGGAAAGAGGGCACTATGATGGAGATGTAACTTGATGTAATAAATAAACATTATAATAAAAAAATAGAAAAAAATACTTCGAGGTTTTGAGCTGGGATTCTTCTCCTTACCTTATTCCTATTATTCATAGGTTTGGTCTTTTTATAGTGTCCCAGATTTCTTGGATGTGTTCTATCAGGGATTTTTTTATGAATGTAATATTTTCTTTGATCACTGTATCCATTTCCTCTATTGTATATTCAAGACCAAAAACTTCTCTCCCATCTCTTGTATTCTGTTGATGAAGCTTACCTCTGCAATTCCTGTTCACATTCCTAAATTTTCCAAATGTGGAATATTGTCATTTTGGATTTTCTTTATTGATTCTGTTTGAATATTCTGTTCATAAGCAGCTTTATTTCTTTCCTTATATTGCTTGTATTTTCCTGCGTTTCTTTAAGGGATTTATTCATTTCCTCTTTAAGGATCCCAATCTTCTTCATGAAGGCTGTTTTAAGGTCTTTTTCTTGGGCTTCAGCTATGTTGGTATATTTATGGCCTGATGAGGTAAGCTTGCCGAGTTCTAGTCAAGACATTGTCCTGGTAGTTATTGATTGTGTTTTACACTGGCATTTAGGTATCTGGGATCTGGATGATTATAGGTATAGGTGCTTATATTTGGTTTTGTCTTTGTCACGTGAGTGTTTTGTTCCTTGGTTCTGTTTCCTCTGTGGATTTTAGGAGAGTGTGATAACTGTGTTTTGCCTGGTAGGAAATTTTCTATGAATCTGTTTCCCTGACCTGTTCAGCTTGTCTGTTTTAAAGAAATGCCTATAGGTATTGAAGGCTGGGATAATGAAGTGAGTTGAGGGAAGAAAGTTTGGAGATCTTCATGATCCATTGGGGACCTGGTCAGAGAGGAAAGGTAGCCTGCATCAGGTGTTCTACCTCAGAGCTGGGGATCAAACTGGGGAAACTGGATCTGGAGGAGCAGGAGGGGTTACAATCTACAATCAGCCTACCTACCTCCCTGGCAGGAATATATATATATATATATTTATTTTTTATTTTATTTATTTTTTTATTTTATTTTATTTTTTTTTTTGGTTTTTCGAGACAGGGTTTCTCTGTGTATCCTTGGCTGTCCTGGACTCACTTTGTAGACCAGACTGGCCTTGAACTCACAAAGATTCGCCTGCCTCTGCCTCCCAAGTGCTGGGATTAAGGGCGTGCGCCACCACCGCCCGGCTTATTTATTTTTTAATTGACTCATAAAACTAGAAAGCTGTACATGATAATGTGCTACCAGGCAATACTTGGATACATGTGCGCACTGTGCAAATGTTTAATTTGAAGATATTTATTGTCTCAAATATGTGTTCCCTTATTATGCTGAAAACTCTCAAGATATTTTCATGTAGCTTTCGGAAGCATCTAGTACACTTAGAGTCATTTGACCTCACTGTCTGTGATGACAGGCTTGCTGGTCTAAGGAACATAGTTGATTACTTGGGTTTATTTTTAATTCTGGTGTCTTGATGGCTATGATAGCTCCCCTATGGGTTATTTCCTCCATAGCTTTAGCTAAGTATGAATGTTTTATGTGTCCTGTGATCCCTCAGCTGATCTGGGCCCCTTTGCTAATCACATCTCTTCTTTTTTCTATTGTTCAGTTTCTACAGGAATCTCCAAATACTCAGGCATAACCAAACAACTCAGAGAAGCGAGGAAAGTGCAATTCTGCCTACATGTTTGTTCAAGTTGAGCCAGTGAGTGGCGTTCTCAGTGGGTCACAGTCCATATATGGTCTGTGCATGCCTGGGACACAAAGTAGTGCTATGGAGTGTGAGCAAGGTGTGTATTGTCTATGTGGGAGCAGGACATTTTTAATGCAGTTCACATGCTCATGGCTTGTTTAGGGGAAAGTTTCTTATATTTAGTACGATCTTTCTTATTCGCACAATAAAAAAAGAAAGTTCACTGATAATCTCAAATTTCTGTCTTCATACACTTATGCAACTATATATTGGGCATCAAGTACATTGCTTATTTTTCTTTTATATATCTTAATCAAATGACTAGAGAGTCATAGGACATTATACTTATTTTAAATTTTCTATTCTTCACAGAAATTGTTATTCCAATTATTTTATATTACATTTCATATTTTCTACCTTGAACTATTTTATGCAAGTTATTCTTCTGAGCAAAATGTAGTTGAAAACCTGCCTCATAATTGTCTAACATGGAACAAATAGTCTCTGCATGTGTTGTGGTACACATAGTCAGAGAACAACTCATGGGAGTTGGCTCTCTCCTTTCAACATATAGGTCCTGGGAGTTAACTTAGGTTGTCAGGCTTGACTCTTATGCCTTTAAATTATCAGTCATCCTGATTCACCCACAAATATTTTTTAATATTTATTTACTTATGTACCTGTGTGTACATATGCACCCATGTGCTATAGTATGTTTGGAAGTCAAAGGACAACTTGCAAGAAGTGTTTTCTTCTCCCATTATGTGGAGTTAGGAGTTGAACACAGGTCATCTCCTTGAGAGTAAGTGTCTTTATCTGCTGAAGCACATTCTTGGCCCCCAAAATTATTTCTAATACAAATTAAAAACAGGGACTGATAAATGCTTCTGGATAAGGAACATTTGCTGGTCTTCTAAAGGACCTGGGTTCAGTTCCAATTTGGTGTCACACAACCACCTATAACTCTAGTTCTAGGAGACCTGATACCTGCTTCTGGCTTCTGTGGGCAATACACACAGGTGGTAGTGGTGAGCAAATTACATGCAGGCAAAATCACCAACACCTGTCACCCCCATACACAGAAAAAAAGTTCCAAAATGGTTATTTCTCTCTCTCTCTCTCTCTCTCTCTCTCTCTCTCTCTCTCTCTCTGTGTGTGTGTGTGTGTGTGTGTGTGTGTGTGTGTGTGTGTGTGATGTAATGGAGCAATGTAGATTAAAATAAAATCCAAACAATACAATTAATAAAAGAGGATATTTTTATTTGTATAGTATGTTCATATTTTTATTGGTGAGGAAAAGACAGGACTACTTTTAGAGAAGGCAATAAAAACTATAAAGTGAATGGAAATTATAATAACTATGCAATTGTGTATTTAAATTGACTAGTATGTAAGGAGAGCACAATGTTTTATCTGTATAGGTTGGAGTATAAACAAGAATGCATGGACACTCATTGGTTGTTGTCATGGATGATATGGCATGGGGAATCATTATTAAGAAATCAAGCTGGTTTTCCTCTACTATGTGGTTAATATCCAGAGCGGTTGTACAAATTAGCACTCTCACCAACAGTGGATGAGTGGTTCCCTTTCTCATCATCCTTGCTGGCATGTGCTGTCACTTGAACTTTTGATCTTAGTCATTCTGACTGGTGTAAGATGGAATCGCAGGGTCATTTTGATTTGCATTTCCCTGATGATTAAGGATGTAACATATAAAGAGAGGGGCCTTTCACAGGGAGTTTGTCACCAGTTTGCAGGTCACTTCCCCCTAGTGGGGCTGCAATGCCAGGCCTCAATAGAAGAAGTGCTCTTAGGCCTGATATGACTTGATGAAGTGGAGTGGGTTTGTACAGGGAGGGTAGACTCCCTTTTCCTGAGGAGAAGGGCAGAGAGGGGAAGAATGAAGAGGGTGAGAAGATGGAACTGGAAGGAAAGAAGGGAGGGGGTGACGATTGGAATTTAAAATGAATTAATGAATTAAATAGATATAGATAGATAGATGATAGAGATAGATAGACAGACAGACAGATAGGTAGATAGATGATAGATAAAATATAGAGTGTCAGACAGATAGATACATAAGTAGATAGATAATAGATAAAAGAAAGAAGGAAAGAAAGAGAGGAAGAAAGAAAGAAAGAAAGAAAGAAAGAAAGAAAGAAAGAAAGAAAGAAAGAAAGCAAAGAAAGAAACCAAGCCAGAATTGTTTGAACCACAGTGGTATTTGTTTCCCTGTCAAACCAGGAAAGTTGGGAGAAATCACTTTTATGCATATTTTTAAAAAGTAAGTTGCTTCCAAAATACCATAAAACATAACTCTTTCTTCTGTAGAATCACCAGAATCATTAAATACAAGGTACTGAGACAGTCTGTACAGGCCACAAAACAATGTGCTTCTTAAGAAGAAAAGCAGAGTGTAGGAAAAATCATCAAAAGGAACTCAGACTAGGAGAGTAGTCCCTAAGGTATATCTAGTATATTCATCATAGTGACATGATAGTTTTTGTTAGCAAGTGAGTAGAAAACAGATACAGATATTAGGACTCCAAATAATACTCTAACTTTGTAACAGACATTTTTGCTTAAATTAATTGTGTAGTGATATCACAGTTTGATTATGGAACAGCTTCATGGGCTCATGTATGTAACATGTTGCCCCTGGCTATTGATTTTCTTTTGGGAGGTGGTAGAAACTGTAATATGTGGGGCGTCACTGAAGAGTAGATCACTGATCGTGTGATATACCTGGTTCCATATGCTTCCCTTTCTCTCTGAGTCCTGCCTACCACGAGGTGAGCTGCATCTGATGAATGTTCCTGCTGTCTGTCTGACCATGGGCCCCCAGGTGACAAATTTTTCTGCTGCCTGCCTGACCCTGGGTCCACAGTTGACAAATGCTCCTGCTGTCAGCCTGACCCTGGGCCCACAGTCAATAAAGCCAATGACTATGAGCTCTTGAGCTTATATAGCCACCGTAAGTAAATTGTTTATATCAGGTATTTTCTCACAGTGACACAAAGTCCAACTCAAACAAATATCTCTATATAATATTCATCATGTATATAACACACCATAAATGTACATATATGTGTATATATAACTCTACTCATTTCATTTAGTGTTTTAAGTTGCTCAAATCAGATCACTTAATTTCTCATAAAGTTCTGAGTTAAAGTTTTCTCCACATAGTCTTACATGTGATAAGATATTCATAATACATACAAGCATCATCCACTTTTGCTGTGAGTTTTTGTGTTCAAATTGTAGAGTTCTCTGGGTTCAGGGTTTTGTCTACACCATCCAGGTTATCACTCTTGCTTTCATAAGCTGCTTTAAAGAATGAAGGTGATGGTTTTGTTAAGAAGTGTTAGACTTGTTTCTATTGTCTATGCATCCCTTAACTTATTAGTACTACTGAAAAATTTCTGAATCTGAGAAAGTTTTCCTTGACAGTTACTGGTTTCTGATCATGTGCCTTAAGGAAAACACTTTTAAATTATAAACCTTACCTATATTCTCTAGCTTCCAGTGGACATTTTAATGTGCAGAGCTGCCTAGGAAATGACCAGGTGTGTTTTTTCAGGAAAGGTTTCAAAATTTCTACAGCTTTATGCAAATGCTAGAGACTACCCACTTTATCCTTTTCTCTTGGCTTGAAGAAAACTTATGCCACTTAGAATAAAAAGCTCTGGCTTAACTCATGCCCCTCATTCGATGGAGCATTTTAGGTCATTATCATTAAGGTGTACTCTAATTATGTTTGGTTGTCAACTTGTCATACTCTACAGCCATCTTAGAGGAAAGAAAGCATCAATTGACGAATTGGTTGAATCAGATTAGCCTATGGACATGTCTGTGGGGGAATGCTCTTGATTATCAATTATTGCAGAAGGGTCCAGCCAACTATGGGTGGTTCCATTCCTGGGCTATGTAAGAAATCTAACTGAACATGAGCCTGTGAGCAAACTAGAGAGCAGCCCAGCAAACATTTTTCTGCAGTTACTTCCCCAAGGTTCCTGACTTGAGTTGCTTCCTTGACTGTCCTTTATGATGAAATCTGACCTTGAATTATAAAGCAGATTCCCAAGGTCCATTTGGTCAAATGTTTATTATAGCAACAAAAATCAACTAGAGCAAATTATATATATACTTTATGCAGTAGAGTAGACAACATGCTGTTTGATATATTTATCCACTCATCTGTATTAATGAATATATCTCATGTTCCCTTCAAAATATCTTATGATTAGAAAGGAAAAATTATAGACTAACAAAAAATATGAATAACGCCCAAAATGTGCATAAAATAATATTAAATACTTAACCCATGAAAATATTGATGCCTTTAGGCCCAATGACTTGAGAAAATTATATCAACCATTTATTGTCTTGAAGTTTGGTAAGTAACAATTAGTATTTCCATTTATGCAGGGCTGTACCAAGATTACTGGGATCTAGAACATTTACTGTGAAACTGATATGTAGAAACTAAAGGAAGTCGGTCATCTTAACCCCCTATGGGCATTTCAGCTTGCTGGAATTTGCTGACCTCATAGGTATGCATACCAGTGGGTACTCTTTCTTTCTTTCTTTCTTTCTTTCTTTCTTTCTTTCTTTCTTTCCTTCTAATTCTTCTTTGTTTTGTTTTCTAAAAGACCAGAGAAACCAATAACATATTTTAATGAGATAATGGAAAGAAGAAAAAAAATATTCCAAAACCCCATCAAAGGGATATTCACTTTTTTGTGTAGCTTTCTGCTGTCTAAGTTTTTTATTTCGTGTGTGTGTGTGTGTGTGTGTGTGTGTGTGTGTGTGTGTGTGTGTGTGTGTTGTTAACTGGATTAGTTTTCTAAGAACTAGAGTCAGTGCATTTCTTTGTAATTTTTAATTACCTGGTACTAGAAGGAAGGCCTGCTGTTAGGGCATCTGGGCAGGGCAGTCTTTCTTCTTGTTTTGAATGTTATGTTTTCTTCTGATTAGGAATGTTCATGTATTTACCTACCTCTTATAATGAAGGTATAATTATATTTACTTGGGTGGCATTTAAAAAAATAAAATATACCTCCTCTACTAGAAAAAAAAAAAGTCCTCACAGTAACAGAAAAAAAAAATGTGCTAGAAATTATTCCATGTCTCCTTTGGATCATTCCTTTTTATGGCCCCTGTAACAAATGTTATTGGGTTTTTTTTTTTAATCAAATAAAGCAAAATTGCTAATGGGAAAAAAAAGCAGAGGGATTCAAATTTGGCTGATGGACACTTGAAGTAATGCTCAGCATCCTTAATCATCAGAGAAATGCAACTCAAGACGACTCTGAGATTCCATCTCACACCTGTCAGAATGGCTAAGATCAAAAGCTCAAATGACAGCACATGCTGGCAAGGTTGTGGAGAAAGGGGAACCCTTCTCCATTGCTGGTGGGAATGCAGGCTTGTGCAACCACTATGGAGGTCAGTCTGGCGATATCTTAGAAAACTTGGAATAGCTTTGCCTCGGGACCCAGCCATACCAGTATACATCCAAATGATTCCTCACCGAATCACCAGGAAGTTTCCTCATCTATGTTCATAGCAGCCTTATTTGTAATAGCTAGAAACTAGAAACCACCCAGATGTCCCTCAACCGAGGAATGGATTAAAAAACTGTGGTACATCTACACAATGGAATACTACTCAGTCATCAGAAACAAGAAAATCATACAATTTGCAGCCTAATGGATGGAACTAGAGAAGCTCATCCTGAGTGAGCTAACCAGGACTCAGAAAGATGCACATGGCATCTATTCACTTATAATCGGATTTTAGCCATATAGTATAGGATAGTTATACTACAACCAATGCACCAAAAGGAACAGGAACATAGACTTTGTTTCCTTTCCATGAGACACTTTGCCCTAGTGCTGCTGCCTTGTAGGCACCCAGTGCATGAGAAGGCTCTTGGTCCTCATATGACTGCTGAACTGGGGCAGGGGTCTATTATGTAGGGACACTCCACTCCAGAGGAGTGCGATGGAAGGGATAGGGGGTAGAGGGTGGGAGGGCAGGACTGGGAGGGGTGGAAAGAGGACACTGTGATGGTGATGCAGCCTGAAGTAATAAATAAATATTAAAAATAAATAAATATTTATTTTAAGCAAAGGGATTTAGGAGTCCAGACACATGGTCTTGGCCTCAGTACGCTCAGTGAGAGTGAACTGGCATTCTCTACAGCAACTATGCTGCTTTGTAATTAAAACTGTGCTGCATTAAGTCAGGCAGGCTCAGTAACTTGTATATCAAGAAAAGGAAAAAAGAATCCATAGACCTTTTCTTCACCACATGAGTCAAAATGCTAAGAAAGAAAGGGAACAAAGATCCCACTCTGAAAGTGCACTTACCTTCAGCCTTGTTTCTTAGAGTCACATTGATTTATTTGAGCTTGCCAGGATGCTCCTTTTTTAAAAGACCTAATTTACTAACAGTGTGGGGTTTTCCAAGTTTTTTACTCCGTTCAGATTACATTTTCATTTGTCGGGGTAATAAAGACCTGCAATACAGACATCACAATTCAGCTCAGTGTGGGAGTCTCTCTATTGCCGACAGTTCCTGTAGATCTTTTGGTCTCAAATGGAACTTTTTGAAAACACTTAGTGAGAAAGGATAGCAATCTTGTATTTATTGCAATTTACTATTGATGGGCACCTCATTTGCCTTTGGTTGTTATTCAGCAAAGGAAGTTGTGTCTGAGTGGCTTCACCTTCTGAGAGTCTGGTTATGTTACAACAGGAACTTTTGGAACAACCTGGAAATGGACTTTTGTATCTGTTCAGTATTGTAGATACCCCATAGAGACAAATTTAGTTTCTTGATTTTGAACTGGTGGAATTCTGGCAGTTATTCTGGGTATGGCGAACTTCACACAGTTGGAGCAATAAATAATTGATCATTTAGCACAGAACAGATGAGAATGGCAGAGGCATAAGGAGTAATTACATTTGGGTGATAAGTAATATTTTTATCAGATAAATCAGAATTTAAAATCATACTTAAGAGATCCTAGGTAACAAATTTGGTGGCATACATCTTTGTAATTGTAGTGTTTGGAAGACTGAGGCAGGAGGATAATGAATTTGAGACTGGTCTAGGATACACAGTGAGATTGTCTCAACAAACAGGCAACATACCCAGAGATGAATACACATATGCACAGATCCTCACACACACACACACTGTACTTTTAGAGCAGAAGCATAGTGCTTTGTGGATTAAAGCAGATATAACGAAAAGGGACCACAAATCAAAGGTAACACCTTGCTCACCTATAGAAATCTGCTTGCTATGGTAGGAGTATAGGTGTACCTCTATCTTCAAATGCTGTCAGTTTAAGCAAATGGTTTGAAATACTAATTTTCTGGGAAAGAATATTTATTTCAGTAATATTTGTCACTTAGCTCTCATTTGTTCTTTATAACAGTGAGCATAAAAAGGAAAGTTGTAGTAGTTTTGTAAGAATTATTAATCAATTAATAAAAAATAACTAATTAGAAGATCAAAGAAAAGAGTCAAATTAGTACACAGTTATGAGAGAACAGCGTGGAAAAAAAGTCTAGCTGAAATCTGTTTGTTTAGAAAGGATGGAGTGAAGTGTTTGAGGTAGAGGTTCTGTACACAGCATGAACAGTATCCTTCCTCACCAGACCTGGGTTCCACTCATGAGGTTTTCTCTCCTAACCAGTTGTTTCCAAATGTTGCTGTTGTTGTTGGTTTTGATCTTCTTCTTCTTCTTCTTCTTCTTCTTCTTCTTCTTCTTCTTCTTC
>CAJQZJ010032984.1:4429022-4453745 GCA_907164525.1 Lophiomys imhausi | reverse complement strand
TCTTCTTCTTCTTCTTCTTCTTCTTCTTCTTCTTCTTCTTCTTCTTCTTCTTCTTTTCCCCTCTTTGTTTGTGTTTGAAAAGAGATTTAGAATATATGTTCCTTGGGAGATGAGGAGGTTACTCAGTTTCCTTCCAGGGCAAAGTTGGAAATGCAAAATTAGTTTGTTAGTTAATCCATTACTACATTTCTTAGTTCTAGCTCAGATTCCTGGTCCATGTGGTTCCACGAAGAAGTACTTGTTTCTTCTTGTTAAAATCAGCTCTGGGATGAAGCCTTCTTGATCGTGATGTATGATACTTTTGATGTGTTCTTAGATTTAGTTTGCCAGTATTTTATTAAGTATTTTTGCATCTATATTCATGAGGGAAATTGGTCTGAAGTTCTCTTTCTTTTTTGAGTCTTTGTGTGGTTTAGGAATCAGAGTGACTGTGGTCTCATAGAATGAGTTTGGCAGTTTTCCTTCTGTTTCCATTTTGTGGAAGAGTTTAAAGAGTATTGGTATTAGCTCATAGACCTTAACATAAGGACTTACACACTAAATCTATTAGAAGAGAAAGTGGGGAAAACCCTCGAACTCATTGGCACAGGTGACAACTTCCTGAACAAAACACCAACAGCTCAGGATCAAAGGCCAACAATCAGTAAATGGGACCTCATGAAACTGAAAAGCTTTTGTAAGGCAAAAGACACTGTCATTTGAACAAAACAGCAACCTATAGATTTGGAAAAGATCTTCACCAATACCCCATTTGACAGAGGGCTAATATCCAAAATTTACAAAGAACTCAAGAAATTAAATATCAAGAAACCAAATAATCCAATCAAAAAATGGGAAACAGAGCTAAGCAGAATTCACAAGAGAGAATCCCTAAAGGCTGAGAGACACTTGAAGAAATGCTCAACATCCTTAATCATTAGAACAATGCAACTCATGACAACTCTGAGATTCTATCTCACACCTCTCAGAATGTCTACGACTCAAATGACAGCACATGCTGTCAGGTTGTGGAGAAAGGGGAGCACTCCTCCATTGCTGGTGGGAGTACAAGCTTGTACAACCACTATGGAAATCAGTATCTTAGGAAAGTTGAAATAGCTCTACCTCAAGACCCAGCCATACCACTTCTGGGTATATTCCAAATGATTCCACACCAAACCACAAGGACTTTTCCTCAGCTATGTTTATAGCAGCCTTATTTGTAATATAGAGAAACTGGAAACCACCCAGATGTCCCTAAACTGAGGAATGGCTAAAAAAAACTGTGATACATCTACACAATGGAATACTACTCAGCCATCAGAAACAAGGAAATAATACAATTTGCAGCCAAATGATGGAACTTAGAAGCTCATCCTGAGTGAGCTAACCCAGGCTCAGAAGGTTGCACATTACATCTGTTCAGTTAAAATCAGATTTTAGCCATATAGTACAGGATAACCATACTACAACCAATACACCAAAGGGAACAGGAACATAGATTTTTTAGCTGTCCATGAGACACTTTGCCCTAGTGGTGCTGCCTTGTAGGCCCCCAGTGTATGAGGAGGCTCTTGGCCCTCATATAACTTGTGAACTTGGGCAGGGGACTGATATGTAGGTACACTCCACTCCAGTGGAGTGGGATGGAAGGGATAGGGGGAAGGAGATGGAAAGGCACACTGGGAGCTATGGAAAGAGGGTACTATGATGGAGATGTAACCTGAAGTAATAAATAAACATAAAATAAATAAGTAATTTTTAAAAATCAGCTCTGTATGTAGGTGGCTCAAAGCTTTTAGTACATCACATATGTGCTCCCCTCTCCTTTCTCCTCCTTTCACTCCTGCTATCGATTTAAGCTTATCAATCTTTTTACCAAATCTTCATTTTTATTTATTCCTTAACCCCCTTTAAGCAATTTCAAAGGTTCAGACTCAGCAGTTTTCTCTTTTGTCTTTTACCTTTTATTCTCTCAGAGCTGATGAATACACTTTGATTTGTTTCTTATTCTTAAAAAAAAAGGATGAGTTTGAATCAGCTATTATCAAGAGCCCCATAGCTACTTCATTTCCATGCTAAATACACTGGCAATTAATGTATCTTCTAACCCCATGCATCATGGAAAGTCAGGGCTTCCCCAATTATTAAATGAAGGTGGAAGGTGTTTGTAATCTGTGAACATTGTTTCTGAGTTCATTTCATCTTGTAGTATTTTGCAAATGCAATTAAAGCATGCTAGTAATACTCTATTTTTTATTTTTGGAACCAATACCAACATATATTTTAAGTAAATTATGTATTTTTTAAAAGATTTGATTTTAGCAAAAGCAAAATGGCTCAGGGAATAAATGTACTTGCTGCCAATCCATACTTCCTGAGTTAAATGGAAGGAAGAAACCAACTTCCACAAGTTGCCCTCTGACTTTCACATTTGGACACACTCACACATTACACATAAACAGATCTGCTTAAAAATTTATGAATAAAATAAATGTTTATATGTATATATGTGTATACCGTATTAATGTGGGTGCCTCAGGAGACCAGAAGAGGGTTTCCTTGAATCCTTTAAGTTGTAGTTAGAGTTGTAAGATGCTTGCTCAATGTGAGTTCTGGGAACCTATCGTAAGTTTTCTTCAAGAAGAGTAAGTGCTATTAACTGCCGAGCCATTTCCCCAGCCCAAAATTATAAGCTTCCTAAGATATTTCAGATGATAGTTCTTTTTTCAGTCATTTTGCATCTACGAACATATTTTAATATTTTTCTATTCTTCATTAGTAGTTTCCTTTCCACCCATTATGTAGCAAACTTAAAGCCACACTTAAAAGATGTTAGAAACAAATTACATTTTTGGACATAACTATCTACATAATCAGTTTAGCAAAGTTAAATTTTGATACTAAATGATAACATTAATGCCAGTGCCTTGATAACAACCATCACTCTTTTCTCATAATTGTTGACCGTGGCTCACTTGAGCTCTTCATACCAGAGCATAGAAAACAGGATCATCAGCTGCACAGGATGCAGACAAGTGGACACTCAATCAACAAGGGTTTTTGCAGGAAGGCAGAGCATTTCAACTCCCATGTTTCAGTGGTTAGATCAGCAACATTGGATGAATAGGCCTCCCCATAGAGGAACTACAAAAAGAAATTACTTGAAATAGTTGGGCAAAATGAGTGAGGAGATTTTGGTCTTTCCTAGTCATTTCACTAATATTCAGACTCTGGATGTGTACGGAATGCTATTGTCTTTGTTTGTCAAAATAAGTTCAAAAATTGTGCTCATATTACATGACTGAAAATGTTTTGTCTTTAAAAATCCCATTTTGTTATCACTAATTCAATTTCTTACCAGAAGATCAAGAACTAGAAAAATAAATGAAATTTAGTTTCAATTTAATTTTTCTATAAACTTTACAGTCTCTAAAGTATTAGGTGGGTATGTTTTCAGCATGCATAAAGATTTATTATTTTCATAAATGAAACATAAATAAAATAAAAATAAACGTCATTAAAATACAGTACAAGCCAGTTACATATTTATTCAAACTAGTGCAAAATAATTTGAAATTATATGTGTATCAAACTATTTTTATTACCTTTAATTAGTGAGAGATAATATAGTAAACATTTACATCTGAAATCATTAGAATTTACTAATAAATTCTAACTTCAGCATTTATTAACTATGAACTATTGACCAATTATATGTGAAACTTCTGTGAACCACCTGTGCAAACAGGGTGTTGAGAAGCATAGGAATCATCTTAAATTGGTGCCATCTTCTTAAATAAATTTTAGATCACCATATTCTCCCTCCCTTCCCCCGCCCCTCACTCTGTGTGCGTGCATGTGGTGTGTGTACATGACCATGTGCACATACACATGTCCAGAGGTCAGAGGAGGATATTGGGTGCCCTGCTCTCCCTTTTAGTTCTTTGAGAAAGACAGTCTTTCACAGAAACAGGAGCTAGTCTGGAAGCCAACAATCCCAGCAATTTTGCTCTCTCTGCCCCATGCAGTTCATGTGTCTGTGCATGGCTTTTATGTGGGTGATGGTGATATGAAGCCAGGTTCTCATTCTTACATAGCAAGTACTCTTAACCTTGAGGTAATTCCTTAGCCAATCATCATACATCTGTGGAATAATCTTAACTCTCATTTACTCAGTCTGAAGTAGTTTCCAAACAGGCCTTTTAAGGAACCGAAATGAAGTCAGCCTTTAAGCAATGTTATCACCACTCTTGAACTTTTCAATTTAGTATACTACACTAGATGCAGAGTCATGGTTTTGGAAGTATCAAAGCTGACTTCCCAGAGCTCACTAATTTGTCAAGGGAAGACCATACACCCTCAGACTAAGTTTGAGCAAGAGTGTGACACAATTATCCTAAGTAAACAATTCATTCAGATCACATACACTTAATCTCTTAGTGAATTTCCCAAAAAATAAGAATGCAAGTTTTGGCAAAGATCCCACCTTTCAAAGAAAAAATAAATCACCTCACCACATAAGAAATCAATCACTTCAGAGAAAAGAAATTTCATTTGCCATAAGAGTAAAAAATAAGGTTGAAAGGTCTTATCCCTGTCTGTTTTATGAAAATTATGCTCTCAGGTTCAAGTGAGAGGGTAGGCAATGTAAGCTGAGCTACAGCTTCTCATTAAAGAACAGAGGAAGGAAATTAATTTCTGATAAGGTTTTTCCAACAGCAACAGTAGTTTCAGTCAATTTGACTTTCACTTTCCAACATGAAATTAGCACTGACAATACTGACTTTTCATTTTAAATGTTGGAGAAACCACAATTTTAGGGAGCCAGA
Organism: Lophiomys imhausi; assembly: GCA_907164525.1. Lineage (NCBI taxonomy): Eukaryota > Metazoa > Chordata > Mammalia > Rodentia > Muridae > Lophiomys > Lophiomys imhausi. The sequence goes on along the minus strand of CAJQZJ010032984.1, from coordinate 4,448,934 downwards.
TCATGGGTGGACCATTATAATTGTTAAGTAGTCCTTGAAACTCCTTGTTACCATAAAGGCTTAACTTTGAGGATACATATTCAGGAAAATCAAACGAGCAGTAAATATACAGAGATGGTTTGAAAATAGTTATTCCTGATTTTCATTTACCTGTGCCATTGATAATAGATGCATGAGGTCAATGATGTCATTAATCTTATAAATTTTCTGCCTGACTTTCAGCTTCAAAATGTGATTTCTAGAAATTTCTATATAGTCTTTCCAGGAAGCATCTTTCTTCTTCTCCATCTCCATCTCCATCTCCTTCTCCTTCTCCTCCTTCTTTTTCTTTAAATCGTCCACTCTGATGAGACCCATATCATAATTAGTATAACTCTAATGTAGCTACAAAATAAAAGGATAGTGCTTATAGCACTATTCTTGGTCTACATGTGGTTTATTGAACAAAGTTCACTGTGGGAAAAAGGTTGCTTTCTTTGTGAACTTGGTGATGCCAGAGTCATGAAAAGGAACTAGAGTCGTTATCTTCATTTTTCTCCTTTCATAATAAATGGGAACAACTCAATTGGGCAACACAGAAGTGCAGGCATTTGAATATCTTTTTGAGAATTCCAGCACCAGAAATCCAAAGAAAATAGAGATTCCACAGGGTCATTAGTGCTTCAAAGTTTTTCATGCCAAAGGAGAATAGCAATGAAGAAAAAAAAACTACCAGAAGAACCAATTTTTAGATTGTTGATAGCATCCTCCTTGCCATGTAGACAAAAGAAAACACATAAGGAATTTATCATTCCTCTAGCAAGCAGGCTGCTATTAGTTCTGAAACTTTTCATTTAGTAATGAGAATAGAATCTCCCATCTCTTTAGTAGGAGATCTACCACTGGGGAAGACAATTTAGAAAACCATGTATGCAGGATGAAATAGCTCTGGCTTGGAACATTACATACATATATGTATATACATACATACTACATTACATACTTCCATTCTATATGTACTTAAGGCAACTCTATTGCAAGAAATAAAAGAAAAGAATTTTGGCCCTTCATGAAAGAATAGCTTTAAACCCCCATAAAGTCACACCACAGCCCAATCTTTTTCCTGTGGCTTAAGTAAGTTCTAAAGTCTTAGAAGAGAGGACTCCAGGCCATTTCTGTCCTTCATCCCTGTTGTTCTAATCTAAGCCTTGTGAAATAGTTGAAGATAGAATTTTGGCAGAAGCTTTAATCAAGCTGTTTCTAGCAGTTTCCAGAATGGATCCTTTGCTGTCATTGAAAAAATCAGACCACATGTGAATGTTTCCTGTCCTCTGGCATGTCTACATCTCTCAAGGATTATAGTCACAGATTGTTCAAAATCTCTGGAAAAATGATTAGCGTAAACCTGGTGCCATGAAATTATTTAAGCTATTCAAAAATCACTCATGTTCCTTTGTATATCTTGCTCTTTTTGTTGTTTTTGTATCTAGAGTACAGATGTTTAGACCCCATACTATTTTCTGGTTTATTTGTAGACAATCTGAATAAAAGCTCATGGTTAGTTTCCTAAATGCACCATTATTTCCATTTATAAAAAATAAGTAACTTTTTAAAATACAGTATTCCCACACCCAGAATTCTCTATGCTCACCTAAATAGATATAACTAAGTTTATACATAGTAGAAAGTATCTTGCTTGAAATCATTACATTGTGAAGGAATCACAAGGACTCCCAGGTGTTGTAACTGCTCTGTTATCTCAAGCTTTTCTTTTCTTTGTTGTGTTATAATTTTGTTCTGTTTTCGGTAGGTATCCTGAAAATTTACTTTCTCCTAGATTGGCAAATGCTGAGAGGAGTGAGAATTTCCTACCTAATAGCACTTTAATTAATATCAGGATCCTGAACTGAGACAAGGGTGGGGGGGGGGAGCAGAAGGAAGGTGGTATTTGTCAAAGAGCAGTTTTCCCTGGAGCTTGCATACCTTTTCTATCATTGCTTTAAGCCAGCACGGTTTTAGAATGAGTTACAGTACTGCAGATGTTTCAAGCCATTAACATATGGTTTGAATACCATTGTGGCAGAATGTGCTATAGATATATGTTCATGTTGGAAACTTGAAGTTAACAGTCTTTACATTAATCGAACAGCATAATATTTATTTGTCACCAGAAAAACTAAATATTTAGTTTGCTCCATTTTATACACAAACATGAGAGGTGATAAGGTTTGACAAGAGTCAGTCCTTCCCACATCAAGTATGTCAGAAGATCCCTGTGGAAATTGTTAACTGGAAACTCCATCTATTTGTGAAGTGAATGATAAACTATTGTTCCTCTTATCTCATGACCACTAGGGAGATGAATGCAATTTGCACAGTTGCACAGTGCAGTGGTAATAACTAATGTGACATTTTCAAAGGAATCTAATCATGGATTCTAAATATTCACAACCAGGACCTCTACTCAGAGGATTTCTTTTTTTCTCTTTTCCTCTTGGAAAGGGTATAGTTGAATAGATTAAAGCATTGTATATCCACAAGTAAGTAAATATTACACTTCTAGAGATATGGTTCATAAAACAGTATTCATGAAAGTTACTTTGGCACATTTAATGATAGTCACCAAAGTCTTGTAATTAGGTGACCACATTTACCATACAACCTTGTGAAAGTCGAGTAAGACACAGGTAATAATCATGCAACAATCTCTAGGTTCTTTCCTGGGAAACCACTGGGATGAAGTCCTTTGCACAGATTAAAAACTTGTAATGTCTACACTGCAAACTAATTACTTCAGAGGAAAAAAAATCCTATGATACTAGAAAAATAGAAAATTGCTATGATTAGATAAAAGGAAGAAATTTCAATTCTGAATTGCTGGGGATCTCATTAGGAAAGGTGTTTATGTGAATGTCTTTCTCTCTATGAAGTCCAAAGAATTTTAGCTTTTTCTTATGTCAGAGTTTAGGATTCCTGATGGGAAGAGACATTTTTATACTTATCAGATTCCTGGGGAAATAGTTATAAAATCTTATGGACATTTTATATTTTAAGATATTTTCTTTTTAAACAGCTGCATGTTATACAACTTCAAGAAAGAAAATACAGGAAATAAGTTTGACACAAAGGTGAAATGCTTCCTAATTACTACTACTACTATCATTGTGTCTTCTCTCTCTCTGTCTCTCTCTCTCTCTCTCAATTTATATAAACAGGGTTGTGTTAAGTTTTTAAATGTGACCTGTCTCTAAGGAATTCTAGGCAGGACATAACCAGAGGGCATGTGCTCATGTGCTGATCATTGGAGGCATTTCATGTCAATAGGGTAAAGTGAATGCCCTAGCTTAGTTTGATTAATTTGCTTGAGGCCAACCAAGAGACTGTGACCTTGAAGAACATGATTTTTTTCCCCACAGTCATTTTAGATTAATTAACATGGATGAGCCAAATTATCTGGTACTATCATTAAGGTACACAATATTTATTGGGGTTTCTTGAGGGAAAAGACAGCTTAAAAGTATAATGAGCAGAAGCAGTGGATACTTAAAATTACAAATGAGAGAATAGTTGGTTAATTTGGAAAGTCAGAGCTGTGCTGATTGGTTTAATGTGATAGAATTCAAGGGAATGATATGAGTACACCTGGAATATATGAGAATATATGAAAACTGAATAAGAAAAGATCATGTTGCTGAGAGTTTACAACAAGAAAATGGATCTGTGAGTTTGGTAATATGCTAGCAGTTTACACTACAAATAATATAAAGGACATTTTTGATATGAAGAAGAGCTCCTGAATTTAGATAACAAGCAAATTGTTACATCTAAGAACAAAAGATCATATAAGCTGGAACTGCCTCTCACTGGCTGTAGCACTTGGGGGAGCAGGCTCTGCACCTCACTGGTGCACCACAGCAGAGCTGACTCTGGTGGTAGGGGAACTGGTGAGCTGGACACTGAGGGCATGAGTGTGGAAAATTGGCCCCATGACTTGTCTGCCTTGTGGTGGAATGGGCAGCAAGGGAGAGATACCATCCTGGACTTCACTCCTTGCCAACTATGGCAGGCAGGAGAGCTAGCCATGGGGTCATGAGAGCAGGAAAGCTGTCCCATGCCTGGCACCAGCTGCAAAACTTGAGATCAGGCCCTGCACTTTGCCTGGACTGGGCAATAGAGCTGGCCCTGCTGGCTTGGGCAGTGGTGAACCTGTGCAGGAGAGAGCAGGAGAACTGGCTCTGTCCCTTGCCTGCTGGGACATTTGGTGAGCTAGCCAGGTCAGTGCTGAGGAGCTTGCCCTGGTGATGTCGCCGCAGGAGAGCTGGCAATGTAAGTAGCTTAGCTACTTTCCAGGCTCAGATCCAGGCCTTTGAGTTGGTCCACCGCAACATCTACCCCATTAATGAACTGCTGAAGTGTGTGAAAGGGCTAGTGCTACAGATCCAAAGCTGCAGGATCTCCATGACAAAGAGCAATGATAGGATGTCTGAGAGGAGTCCTGGTGAGGATCCACTATTGATAGTATAGCAGAAGTCAGAGCTCCCATCCCCTAGATCCAGAACAATGACTCATTGCAATGAACATGTGCGAGTAAAGAAGTGTGGACAGATGGATATACTGTGGGACACTCTCTGACATATACAGCTTCCACAAAAAGATTTCTTTTCCCTCTTAGTGGGAGATTGAAAAGGTAGATAGTAGGAACAGGGAGATGAGTGGAATTGGGGTACATGATGTGAAATTCACAAAGAATCAATAAAAGATTAAATAAAAATTTGTATAAAATTACATTGTTGAGTTTCAGTTTTGAAATTTTCTTAACAGTCATTCTTGTTCAATAATGAAAGAAAACCTTTTGCCTAGTCTCCAATTTCTTATGTATTTAGTTACCTGCTGGGCATTAACTTATACTGAACCAGACACTAAATTTTCTCCTGTGATTCAAACTCTTTCCTTCTCTACTGCATTAGTCATAGACAAGATGGTGAGATGGTGACATTGATATTCTCAGAGCAATAGCTGTGAATTGAAATTGGAGGAATGGACTGGAGACAGAACATAAAGGCAGAACAATTAAGGTCTCTATCACCCTTTGGAATGAAAGATCACACTAGCTTGGACATGGATGAATTTAGTGAAGTTGGAGTAAAAGTGAAGTAAGAAATATTTAAGAGAGAAAATCGAAAGTCCTGATGATACATTGTATGTGGTGGTGAGCATGCTGTCAGGGATGCATGCATTTAGGTCTCCATGTTGAACTGTGTGGAAACTACTAGGCCATTTATTGAGATAAGGACTACCAAAGGAAACAGTTGGGGCTGTGTAATAACCAAAGTACCTCTATATTGAGTTTGAAGTTGCTTTATAAAAATTGAAAAAGACATAGCAAAAAGTTGATATATAGAGTTGGAGCTCAGAATAATTGGTTGCATTAGTGAAATAATATCCTGGCTCAGTTGTGGACAGTTAAAAGCTAAGTTCTAGAGGAAATCCAATTTTTATAGCTTATATTTGGAGGTTGAGTTGTTGCAGAAGAAAGAAAAATGATCAGAAGAATAGATGGTTGTGTTTTGAAAACCAAGAAAACATGTTGTATTGGGAGTGGGAGAGTGAAAGTTTGTAAGCTGCTGCTGTGAGATCAAAGTGAAGATGGGTCAGTTCATTGCATTAGTGACCTGACAGTTACTGAGGCATTAGCGATCACTACCCACATGGAAGGTAGAACAGATCGAGCTGAGAAATGAACTGCACTGAGAGGAGACATTATGTAGACAATCATATATTTTTTTTAATTTCTCTAATTGACTTATTCATAAAGTAAATTGAGAATTTACTGTGTGCCAGTAAATACCCAGAAAAAATAATTGATAGGAAAATTAAACATAATTTCTCTCCAGTCAATATGAATTCTGGTCAGTTATCTTAAATGAGTGATCTTCAGCACTCCTTCCTTAATACTTCTCAGGCTTTTAACTCTATTTCTTTGACAAAGCAGTGGTGAAAGTGCACTTCAGAATTCTCAAAGACCAGCTCCTCTTTACCGGTGGAGCACAATATCATTAGGAAGCATTTCTTTCCATTTTATTTTAATTTATTTTTTGTTGGGCATGTTTGATTTTATCCTATATCTCTGGGCTATCTGGCCTCTGGTTTCTGGTCTTCTAGACAGTGACAGGGATGGGCTCCTTCTCTGGCATGGGTCTCAAGTCGGACAAATTATTGTCCAACTCCAACAATATTTTTGCCACCTTTATCAGACCACATCAGACTGGCAGAAAAACTTATAGGTCACAGGTTTTGTGGCTGAGTTGGTGTCCCAATCTCTCCACTTGAACTTTTGCCTTGTTATAGGAGATGGCTAGTTCAGATTCCATATCCCTCATTTGTAGAGGTCTTAGTTAGGGTCACCCTAATAGGTTCAGGAATTTTAATTCACTAGATTTCTATCTTCCCCACAAATTGCCCCCTAATTCCAGTTGTCTCTCTCAGTACTCTCTCCCTCCATCCTACTGTTCCCATTCCCTCCAGCCCCCAGGGAGATCCACACATCTCCCCTTGAGACTCCCTTGTTTTCCCTTATCCTCTCTGAGTCTATGGGTTGTAGCATGATTATCCATTGTTTTGTAGTTAATATCTACTTTATAAGTGAGTACATCCCATGTTTGTCTTTCTGGGTCTGGGTTACTTCTCTTGGGATGATTTTTTTCTACTTCTATCCATTTGCCTGCAAATTTCATTGTCTTTATCAGCTGAGTAATACTTGATTGCATAAATGTGCCACATTTTTATTTATTCATTCTTCAGTTGAATGACATCTTTGTTGCTTGCAGTTTCTGGCTATGATGAATGAGTGTCTTTGTGGTAAGATGGAGTGTCTTTTGGGTACATGCCCAGAGGTGTTATATCTGGATCTTGAGGTAGATTGATTCACAATTTTCTGAGAAACTGCCATATTGATTTCCAAAGTGGCTATACAAGTTTTCACTCCAACTAGAAATGAAGGAGTGTTCTCCTTGCTCCTCATCCTCTCTCCAGCAACTGATGAAATAAGATTCAGAGGCGCAAACATTAGAAGGAACTCTGAATCCTGCAGAAGAAGGGAGTAAGGATTGTAGGAGCCAGAAGGGTCAAGGACACAACAAGAAAACCCACAGAATCAACTAACCTGGACTCACCAGGGTTCACTGATACTGAACTGACAACAAGGAAGCCTGAATAGATCTAACCTAGGCCCTCTGCATGTATATTATATTTGTGAAGCTTGGTGTTTTTGTGGGACTCCTAACAGAAGTAGCTTTTGCCTGCTTTTGGGATCCTTGTTCTCCTGCTATGTTGCCTTATGCAGCCTTAATATGAGGGGTTGTGGCTAATCTTATTGGAACTTGGTATGGTATGTTTGGTTGACATTCCTTGGAGACCTGCCCTTTTCTGAAGGAAAGAGGGTCTGGGGACCAGGTGGGGGTATGGAAGAAGAGGAGGAAGGCAAACCAGTGGTCAAGATGTAATATATGAGAAAGTAAATTAATAAAAAATCATAAAGCCTTAGTTTTAACACTGGTTGATGTTCACTCTTGTTACCTAGAAGGATGATAACACTGATTGCAACATAGCTCTGTAAATGTTTCCTAAAAGATTATATGTCTAGTGTCTTAATATTTCCATCAATACAATCTGTCTCTAACTCCAGCTCATACTACGTTTCACAAAATTTAGTCCTCAAAATTTTGCTGGTGTTTTAATACATTTTGCACCATGGAATGCTTTTGTGTGTGTGTGTGTGTGTGTGTGTGTGTGTGTTTGCGTGACTGTTTTGGTATTTTATTTATATTTATTTACATTTGAGACAAGGTCCCTCTGTATCTTAGAGTGGCCTAGAAATATCTCAGCATAGATCTCTACCAGATATAGGGAGTCCTCCTTGAAGTCCCAATGCTGTACTTGAATGCAAAGTGGTGTCTTGTTTGTGGATTAATGTTTATTTTCCTGATTATTAGTAATGTTATATATTTTTTCATAGGTTAGACACTTTCATTTACATGAGTATTGTAATTTTTATTTTGCTATATTAATGAGAGGAGTATCTTGATGATTTTACTGTCTTTGGGATGGGCAACATTAGTGGCATGGTGGACTACAATAGAGAACTCACAGATACCTAGTAAATTCATCTCTCATCTGTGCAGAAAAGCTGTGCTCATCTTCTCATAATATTGCTTCCCTATGATTGGCCTTATATTAAGACCTACCCAAGACTCTTCCGTGTTTATTGTTTACATTTCTATAAAAATATTGTTTTTTTCAATTCTAGAAATCTTAATTTTACTTTTCAAATATATTACTCTTAATATTTTATCAGTATTACTTATAATTGCTATGTTAAAGCTAGAGACAAATTTAAAGTCATCGTGTCATTAAGACTCCTGCATTTCTTAAAAATATTAAATTTACATTTAAATTTTTTATTTTTATTGCTACTGGAGAATGTTCTTGCCCAAAGTGAAATCTTAATATCAGGGTCTTCCTACATGTATGCTCAATAAACATTTATTATTGTTTTTTTATGACTTCCTTTGAAGATTACAATTATTTAGTGTTTATTGCCTATATATTGCTTACTGATATATGTTTAGTAAGCATATTGAATTAGCTACCTATACATGGTAAAATTTTGTGTTTCTAAGTAAAAATATTTGAAAATGTTTAGGTGAAAATAACTTTTTTCCACTGCAAAGTTTCTCTCTTCATATATTTATTGTTGTCTCTTACATATGATTCTGAGCGTCAGTACATCCAATTAAAATTAAATTTAAATTAAAACTTAATTCTTCATGATATGTCTTTATATATAAAAAAGTAGAATATTTTTTGTTCTATAACAAAATAATGAAATGCATATATTTGTGCTTAATATTTTCATATTGTAAGGAATTTTATGTCATTTTTGTGACTAAATATATTTGTCTACACTGTAATAAGGCTTTCATTTTTTATTTCTTAAAAAGTGCTTATTATTAAACTTGAATTTTAAAGCAGACAACAAATAATTGCTATCTTACATGAATATTAATCATACTTAAACTTTAGTAAGCATTAGTCTCCACAAATTTGTATCATTGATAGACAGACCTGAAAGTGCAAATAATAGCACAAATTGAATTCACAGTCTACATGTGTTTTCTCAAAAGTACAATTTATGTTTAATTTCATTTGTATTTAATAAAGTTGAAAGACACAGATGTGAAAAAGTCTAGACAACACTTAAAGAGGAAAATGTGTTACTGTCTAAAATATTTGTTTCAACTTACATAAAAGAAAATAAGCAAACTAACTAAAAACCTCCCCAATAGGAAGCACATCACAGATTTGAATGCATTCTCTTCCTCTCTCATTTTTTGTGATCTATTTTACTTAGGGTCATGGCTTTCGACACATAAGACTAACCTCTGTCCAATTTCTGAAACAACCTTGTCCATGGCTCTTCTCTCCTCTAGGTATATTGTGATTTTTCAGAATACACTACCATTTAAATTTGATTCTGCAAGTTCAACTTCAGCTGTTTCATTTATGTTCTGTATTTAATGGGACACTTGTTTTACATTCAGCCTATATATTATGATTTCCCCCTTTACACGTTTTCCTTTATCCATTGATGACTTCCTGGCCAAGGGGCTTTTCAATAGACCTTAAGGATTTTTTTTTGTGGGTTTTTTTTTAATTGTCTCATCTTTGGAGCATTTGTTTATTGATTTACACCTCAAGTGACAATTTGACTAAGTGTAGTGCTCATGGATCAAACTGTTTTCTCAAAACATGGAGAGGTTGTTCAACTTGCTTTGACACTGACACTTTTATACAAAATGTACAAAACCAATCTTTGTTCTCCTTTATGTAGTCATTTTCTTTTATCAAGATGGCTAAATAATTTCCCTTAATCTTTAGTTTAATTAACTAGAAATATATATCTGTTTTAAAAGCATCAGTTTTTTTATTTTGAATACATTTTTAAATGTTCAAATCTGGTACAATTTGGGCCATTTCTACTATTAGTAGGAAATATCATTCCACTGTTCCCTTAAACACATTTCTGTTCCAACTGGTTTGTTTCCTATTGTTTTATCACAGCATTTATGTTTGAATGCACCTAAACACACCTACACATGCATACATATAAATATGTGTGTGTATGAACATAAACAGACATGTATAGGTAAATGTTAAAATGTATGCGCATGAAAATTACATACACCTAAATATGGATATTAAAAAAAAAACTATTGTAACTGTGTTAACACCAGTGGCTTTCTTTTATGTTTATTGTTCTTACCTCAAACCTTTTTTCTTTTAAACCTATTTTGCAATTTGATTCTGTCTTTTGAGATAAGGTTTTACTATGTACCTTGGCTGTCCTGAGTCATAGATTTACTGCCTCAGCCTCTTGAGTAGGTAGATCGTAGGCACTGCTTTGTCCAGCAGAATTCTGACTTTTATTTGTATGTATTCCTGTGGTAAGAGTTTTGTTCATTAAAAAAAAAAAAACAGTTATGAGAATGTTTTTTTTTTTTTAATGCCAGGTGTGAGGCTTTTTCAGTTAAGACCACAGGTGTAAACTATTAACTATGCCTTGTGAGCGAGCAGGGGTTAGGGTTAGCCAGCTGAACAACTTTAACTCTGAGGACTTGAGAGAGGGCAAAGGCCATGTCCTGGAGCAGAAAGAAGGCATCCCAAATAAGAAAGAGGTGGCTGTTGCCTTGCTGCTGGGCACCCCGAAACTGCTGCTTGTTCTTCCTGCTGCTGTTTCCTGGTGTTCTGATTTGCTGGACTTCTGGATATTGTAATTATTGAGATTGGTATTCCCCCTAAAGAACCCACAGAGCCTAATCACCAGGAAGTAGCTCCAACAGACTCAAGTCCCTTTTCCATCTAAAATTCCTTCTCTCCCACCTAGTGTTGGGGGTTGAAAGGAACAAGGGTTGGAAGGGAGGTAAAGGTTTTTTTTTTTTAATAAATAAATTCGTTTATTTGTTGCTTCAGGTTACATCTCCATCATATTGTCCTCTTTCCCCCCTTCCCAGCCCAAGAAGGGAGGTAAAGGTTTTAAATATAGTAAAATAATAATAGTGAAGTATAAAACAAAAATAATAAAGCCACCATGTTACATATTGCAGTCTTTGTTTTCTCATTCATTAGGAAGTTTTAACAAACTATTTCATCAAACTTTACTATATTTTTATAATTTTCTTTAGTAACATCTTAAAGAAATTAGAAACCGAATCACTAGGTTTAATTATGTTCTGTAGCTTCTCATCTCTATCTTAGTGCCTTGAACTCTGGGTCATAAAAATGGACTATTGTACAATAGGGGAAAATGTAGTGTGGCTGTACATCACATTTTCGATTATTTAGGGAAAAATAAAATCCTTCACAGATTTCTTATTGCATTTATTATAAAAGCCCTCTTAGCACACTACCAGCATTATATATATATATATATATATATATATATATATATATTTCATATTCATTATAATAAAATTTTGTTTCCTTGTGGGTGATGATATTTTTATTCATTTGAACTAAGTTTAAAAAGTATTTTTGCTAATTTCATATATATACATACATATAACCCAATTTACCCTTACTCCTTCTAAACTCTTTCTAACCTACCTTCTATCAATTTCATGCCAGCTTCTTAACAACCCATTAAATCCAGTGCTACCCATATGTACATGAGTTTAGGCCCATCACATGGAGCATAAAAAATGTACCCATGGCTACATCCTCAAAAAAAAATTCTTTCTTCCTTAGTAGCTATGAGCTGTCAATAAAGTCCCAGTAAGGGGATCAGGGGCTTAATATTCTTATCCTGCCTATGGTGGAATTTTATCTGGCTTGGAATTTTATAGGTTGCGTGCAGGCAATCACAGTTCATGAGTGAGACAGCTTTGTCATGGCCATGAGACAGATCTCCATAGCATTCTAATTTTTTGCTCTGTTTTTTTTTCTAAATTATTTGCCATTGACCTCCCTGTTTTATATTTTTCTTCCTTCCTTCCTTCCTTTCTTTCCTTCCTTTTTTCCTTTTTTCTTTCTTTCTTTTCTTAGTTTTTTAAGACAAGTTTTCTCTATATATATTGGACTGTCCTTGAAGTCATGCTGTAGCCGAAGATGGCCTCAAACTCACAGAAAGATCCACCTGCCTCTGCCTCCTGAGTTATAGGATTAAACGGGTGCACTACCACCACCCAGTTTCCGTTTTATTTAATACATTTTTTATCAGAGTCCTCATAGCAAGAAAATTATGCTGGTTTATTCTTGTTATTTTTGTTATATTAACTGTGTATTTTCTTCATTATGTAGCTTATAAAATCTACACATAGTAACAGATCACTGGCTCTGCCAAGACAGGGTAGGCAAGTCCTTCATAACTCCTGCATTACAATTAATGTCTGTCAGAGAAACGGGGCCAAACAGCTGAAGATTGATGCTGTAATGTATGGAGAGAAATTGGGAACTGTTCAGGCAGCCAGTTGTATGTCATTTCTTAGTTTTAGAAGCTGGTGGCCCCTCACTTTCCGTATAATCAGATAAATTTATATTTCTCAGGTCTCTGATGTGGTTAAAGACTAGATAGCTATAGTCCCATAGTTAAATTTTGAGTTGTTTAGGAATTAAGAGGGTGTTCTGGATCTAAGAAGATGTTATTTAAAATTGTAATGCAAGTTAGGATGGAAGCTGAGTTGGATATAGATCTTTAAACTCATGGAAATGATGGCATAGTAGAATGCTAATGTCAGTTGCCAAATACATATGGACTGGATATTTGGAATGTATGCTAATCCTTATAATTCTCATAATTGTGGCCTATTTATTTTTGTTGTTTTGTATTGTTATTGCTGTTATAAGAGAAAGAGCCATTTGCTGTTCTGAAAGGGGGAACAGTTGGGAGGAAAAGGTATACTTTAAACTTATAGAAAAAAAAGGAAGCAGATGGGTGCTGAAGGGAAAGAGGGTAGGAGGGTGGGACCTGAGTGGGGAGTAGGGAGGGGATTGTGATTGAGATGTAACTTGAAAAAAAAATCAATAAATAAAAGTAATAGAAAATAAAAATAAAACTTTAAAAAACCCACTGTTCATGATTTTATTAATTACATTTTAAGAAGACTTAGAAAAAGCCTATAGATTTTTAAGTCTTAAAACACTACTTATTGAGAATAAGCAGGACACTGCTTGAACAACCTGACAGCCAACACTCAGGGTGTGAGGAGCTTCTAGCTCTTGTACTCATGATGGTTCTACACATGTCAACTATAGGATGAGTTACTCAGATTCTCAAATATTTATCTGTTGATAGAAATGCCATCCACTTATAGTTATAAGAAAAAGAACCATTTTTTGGACTGAAAGGGAGAGCTGTTGGGGGGAAAAAAGAAATACCTTAATCTAAAAAAAAAAAAAAAAAAGAAGAGAAGAGGATGGGGGGTTGAGGGGGAGGAGGGTGGAAGAGTGGGACTGGAGGGGGGAGTAGGGAGGGGATTGTGATTGAGATGGAACTTGAAGAAATAAAAAATAAATTATTAAAAAAAAACCTAAAAAATAAAGTTTATTTTAAATTCCCACATTAAAAAAAAAAAAAAAAAGAAATGCCATCCACATTTAAAACTTGTGCTTCTTAGGCCTGGGGGGAAAAAAAATCCTTTATTTATCTAAAATAAAGTCTCATAAGAGTTTAAAATTTTGTATGCACTTGTGTTTACTAACAATGAATTTTAAGCCTAGTCTGACTTACTAAGCCACTATTAAAACTTCTTTATCCCATGATTCTGATCCCATCCATTTCCATTTATGTATTTCATGTTACTGTTTAAGGTTTTGTCTTATTTTTAATTACCTTATATATGTGTGCTTGCACATGAGTAAATGCATTGGAGTACAGGGATATGGACTGTGGACTGTTTTATATAGAGGCCAGAACAAGGTATATTTCCTGGATTTGAAGCTGCAAGTAATTTGAATTGTCTGATGTGGGTGCTGGGAATCTACCTCTGGTCTTCGATAAGAGTATCATATGCTCTTTTAAGGGTTGGGTGTCTCCTGATAGTTGGTAGAGGACACACCCAGATATCAAATTCTAAGTGTAAGGAGATTTATTATCACATAGGGGCAAGAGGGGACATAGGGTTGGCTGCCCCTGGATCAGACAAAGGCAGACAGGAAGCAGCAGGAGCTGGTGCATTTTTTTTGAAGTAGTGTGTTTTTAAGGAAAAAAAGGTGCAGTCTATTCTGAAGTGAGTTGGTAATTTCTGATTAGACATCTTAGCCAAATATAAAATTTTGATTGTTGGACCTTGGTGTTTTGTCTCAGGAAGGAGTCAGTGGCCAACTAAGGGAATGGACATTAGTAATTCCTTTATGAATGTAATCTAATAATTTTTAGCAAGAGGGAGGGAAGAGTAAAGTGTAAAGCCTTAGGTGATATGTTTACTATGATCCAGCCTGAGTTTGCCGTGCTTGGGCCTGCTAGAGCCCTTCATTCCCACCTCTGACCCTCTGTACTAGTCTGGCTGTTTCACAGGGTCACAATTGTTAATTGTGTTTAGTCTCACCTTGGATGCTTCTTCTGTCTTTCCCTAGCCTTCCTATATTCTCTGCCCTGTCATTGGCTGTTCAGCTTTTCATTAGTCAATCAGAGATGATGGAGAACATTCTATACACAGCATTGATACAGGAGATAGTTCAATAATCATTACAATGCCCATGTCTGGATGTACTCAGAACATCTTGGGGCACAGAAACCAGCATCTGAATACATATAACTCAAGACCACTGATGCAGTGATCTTTTATGTATTCTAAATGTTAATTAAGTGCTCTCAGAGGCCTGCTTGTGCTCTGTAATTTTGGTTGCTAACCATTGTCTCTGATTGGCTTTAATGAAATGCTGAGGTCTGTTACTGGGCAGAGAGAGAAGAAGGCAGAAAAAGGTTGGCAGAATCTGGAGAAGCAGAAAGGTTAATAGGAAGAATCAACCAGGTGGGAGAAAGAAGAGGACACGCCAAAGGTAAGAGATGTAAGACCATCATGCTATGTGGCCTAGAATATCAGCATTGCTTGGAGAATAATATCCTAAGGGGACACATGTATACACTGGGGTCTTATTTGGTGAATAGCATTAAAAGATAGCATAAGATGGGCTAAGACTGCACAACCCAGGCTAAGGCTTGAAAGTTTCTATCAGGTGTCTGTGAGATTATTTATGATGGTGGGTTAAGGATTAACACTGATGACCAACTAACCATATAACACAAATATTGGTAATAATTTAATAAATATTTCTACAGACCATTATCAAACAGTCCAGAGTCTGTTGGATAGCAGTGCTAAAAGGAAAGTTCATAGCACTAAGTGCCTTCAAAAAGAAAATGGAGATAGCTCATATTAGCAACTGAACACCACAATAAAAGTGATAGGAAAAAAAAAAGAAGCAAACACTCCCAAGAGGAGCAGAAGGCAGGAAAATCACCAAATTAAGGGCTGAAATCAACAATTTAGAAACAAAAAGAACAATAAAAAGAGTCAATGAAACCAAAAATTGGTTTGTTGAGAAAAATCAACAAATAGACAAACTAAAAGGCAGTGGGAAAAAAAATCTAAATCAAGAAAATCAGCCATAAAAAGGGAGAAATAACAACAGACACTGAGAAAATCCAAAGAATCTTTAGGTCTTAGTTCAAAAGCCTGTACTTCACAAAAGTAGAAAGTCTAAGAAAAATGGACAATTTTCTTGATACATTCCACCTATTAAAGTTAAATCAAGATCAGGTTAACAAATTAAACAGTCCTATAACTCCTAAGGAAATAGAATCAGTCATTAAAGGTCTCCCAACCAAAAAAAGCCCAGGGCCAGATGGTTTCAGCACAGAATTCTATCAGATCTTCAAAGAAGGGCTAATATCAATACTCTTCAAACTCTTCCCCAAAATAGAAACAGAAGGAACACTGCCAAACTCATTTTATGAGGCCACAGTTACCCTGATACCTAAACCACACAAAGACCCAACAAAGAAAGAGAATTTCAGACCATTTTCCCTCATGAATATAGATGCAAATGTACTCAAAATACCTGCAAACCAAATCCAAGAACACAGCAATAGTATCATACAATGTAAGCAAGTAGGCTTCATCCCAGGAATGCAGGGGTGGTTCAACATACAAAAATTCATCAATGTAATCCACCATATAAACAAATTGAAAGAAAAAAAAAAAACACATGATCATCTTTCTAGATGCTGAAAAAGCATTTGACAAAATCCAGCACCCCTTCATGCTAAACGTCCTGGATTGAGTTGGCATACAAAGACCGTAACTAAAAATAATAAAGGCAATATGCAGTAAGCTGGTATCCAACATCCAATTAAACGGAGAGAAACTTAAAGCATTTCCCCTAAAATTAGGGACAAGGCAAGGAGTCCACCCTTCCTATATCTCTTCAACATAATACGTGAAGTTCTAGCTAGAGAAATAAGACAACTAAAGGAGATCAAGGGGATACAAATTAGAAGGGAAGAAGTCAAAGTATCCCTATTAGCAGATAATATGATAGTATATATGAGTGACCCCAAAAATTCTACCAGAGAACACCTATAATGGATAAATGCCTTCAGCAAGGTGGCTGGTTACAAAATTAATTTTAAAAATGAGTAACCTTTCTTTACACAAAAGATAAATGGGCTGAGAAAGAAATTAGGGAAAAACACCCTTCACAATAGCCAAAAATAATATAAAATACCTCGGAAAACTTTAAGTAAGCAAGTAAAAATCCTGTATGATAAGAACTACAAGTCCTTGAAGAAAGAAATTAAAGAAGACATCAGAAGATGGAAAGATATCCCATCCTCATGGATAGATATGATCAACAAAATAAAAATGGCCATACTACCAAAAGCAATATACAGATTCAATGGAATTCCTATCAAAATACCAACACAATTCTTTACAGACCTTGAAAGAACAATTCTCAACTTCATATGGAATAACAACAACAAAAAACCCAGCTCAGCTAAATCAATCCTGTACAATAAAACAACAACAACAAAACAAACAAACAAACAAAAAACCTTAAAACCACCTGGAGGTATCACCATCCCAGATTTCAAGCTATACTACAGAGCAATAATAACAAAAACAGCATGGTGCTGCCATAGAAACAGACCAGTTGATCAATGGAATTGAATCGAAGACCCAGAAATGAAACCATACACTTCTGGTCACTTAATTTATGACAAAGAAGCCAAAATCATACAATGGGAAAAGGAAAGCATCAAAATGTTCTAACTGGATGTCAAAATGTAAAAGGATGCAAATAGACCCATATTTATCACCTTGCACAAAACTTAAGTCCAAGTGGATCAAAGACCTTAATAAAAAAAACTGGACACACTAAATCTAAAAGAAGGGAAATTGGGGAAAAGCGTCAAAGTCATTGACACAGGTGACAACTTCCTAAAGAGAACACCAATAGCTCAGGCTCTAAGACCAACAAACAATAAATAGGACCTTATGAAACTGTAAAGCTGCTGTAAGTCAAAGGAAACTGTCATTAGAACAAAATGGCAGTCTACCCGTCTACAGATTGGGAAAAGACCTTCATAGCCCCATATCCAACAGAGGGTTAATATCCAAAATTTACAAAGAACTCATGAAATTAAACACCAAGAAACTAAATAATAAAAAATGGGGTGTACAGTTAACTGAGATTTCAAAAAAGAGAAGTCACTAATGACTGAGAGAAACTTGAAGAAATGCTCAATATCCTTAGTCATCAGAGAAATGCAATTCAAGACAATTCTCAGATTCCATCTCCCACCTGTCAGAATGGCTAAGATCAAAAACACAAATGGCAGCACATGCCATCGAGGTTGTGGAGAAAGGGGTACACTCCTCCATTGCTGTGCAAACTTGTATAACCATTATGGAAATCAGTCTGGTGACATCTTAGAAAACTTGGAATAGCTCTACCTCAACAACCAGCCATACCACTCCTGGACATATATCCAAAAGATTCTTCACCAAACCACAAGGAAATTAGTTCAACTTTGTTCACAGCAGGTATATTTGTAATGACTAGAAACTGCAAACAACCCAGATGTCCTTGAACTGAAGAACCGATAAAAAACAAAACAAAACTGTTTTATTCCATTATTATACAATGGAATACTAGTCAGCTATCAGAAACAAGGAAATCATGCAATTCACAATCAAATGGATGGAACTAGAAAAGCTTATCCTGAGTGAAGTAACTCAGACTCAGAAAGATACATATGGCATCTACTCACTTACTACTAGATTTTAGCCTTATAGTAAAGGATAACTATCTTACAACCAACAGACCCAAAGGAACAGAAACATGGACTGTGTTACCTGTTGGTGGGACATTTTACCTAATAGAACTGCCATGCCAGGCCCCAGAGCAAGCAGAAGCTCTTAGTCCTCATGCGAGTGATGAACTGATGGGGGCTGATATTTGTGAGCACCCTGCTCTGGAGGAGAAGGATAGGTGGGAGAGGGTCTGGAAGGTGGGAGGGTGGAACCAGGAGGAGTAAAAGAATGGTGTTATGATGAAATGTAACTTGAGTTTACAATAAACATATAAGAAGTTACTGCATTCCTGGAGCCATGTAACCAAGGCAGAGATAGAAGCATTGCATGTGGGTAGCAGGGAGACATCATAGTGGCGACAAGGTGCCCAGAGCACTGGGGCTGTTAGTTACAGTGTTCTTCTGAAACTGTGGCAGAAGTTTTGATGGCCAACAGGACAACAAGTAGTTCAAGAAAAAAGCTTATAGCACTGGAGAAGCTGTCAGTAGGGTACAATGTGTTTCTGGGTATTGGAGTTAATATGTACAATTGGGGATGTGCTAGAAGGGGAGGAAATGAGGAGTTCCTAGGAGTTAGGGAAACAGGGTATTCCACCAGAATATGCTTAATCCCCTGGAAATGGGGCCAGAGATAAATGAGAACCACAACAGGTAGTTTCATAGATAAATGAGAATGATACTGAGGGACTGGGTTTGGAGAAAAGGAGGAAGTGTGAGGATCTGATGCTTGCCTACCTGCTTTGATGGCTTACTTGCTTCTCTGACAGGCTTTGCTATGGATTCCCCTTAAAATGCCTGTTGAAGTTGGAGACTGAGAGAAAGGGATTAGTAGGAAGGAAGATTGGAGAGGAAAATCTGTGTTTAAGAATAAGATCTGGGGGCTGGAGAGGTGGCTCAGAGGTTAAGAGCACTGGCTGTTCTTCCCAAGGTCCTGAGTTCAATTCCCAGCAACCACATGGTGGCTCACAGCCATCTACATTGAGATCTGCCCGGGCATATATGTAGAGCAAATACTGTATACATAATAAATAAATAAAAATGTTTAAAAAAAAAAGAATAAGATCTGTATATATTATAGAAGATGTATAATCCACTAAAGATGAGGACAGAGAGGAGAAGCTGCAGGAGGTGATTTGCTATAAACTTGGGGGTTGGTAGTAGAGAACTGATTTTGGAGGTGAGGAGGGAGAAGGGAAAATCTGCTATTAACTTCTTCTCTGGCATGCAGTCCAGGAAACCATTTTTAAAGATGTGCACAAACCATCTATTTTCTGAGCCATTCAGATAAATAAAGTTGCTGGTTCTTCTGTGTTTATATATTTTTTAAATAATTTATTTTTTATTTCTTCAAGTTACATCTCAATCACAATCCCCTCCTTACTCCCCCCTCCAGTCCCACCCTTCCACCCTCCTCCCCCTCAACCCCCCCATCCTCTTCCCTTCTTTTTTTTTTTTTTTTTTTTTTAGTTTAAGGTATTTATTTTCCCCCCCAACAGCTCTCCCTTTCAGTCCAAAAAATGGTTCTTTTTCTTATAACTATAAATACAATACAAAACAACAGAA
>CAJQZJ010032984.1:4405970-4419022 GCA_907164525.1 Lophiomys imhausi | reverse complement strand
TAATTTTGTATCAATATACAAAGATCAATACCGATGTAGCCCTATACTGTGTTTATATTTTGTCACTTTTTTCTCAATGGTTTTTGAGTCACCAGAGTGCATAGGTGGTGCTTACATGGAATATCAGCTATCTGTATGTTAAATACTTTCATTAAGGAGTAAACAAAAGACTGTGATATGTGATTTTGATGTATTTTAGAGAGTCCAACATTCACCAGGCATGCTCTTCTCCCTTCTCTTGAATGTAACGTCCTTGCAGGTAATCATGGATGGTGAACAGAAGTGTCTCTGAATCAATACAATTGTCTCCTGGCATTAAGTTTTCCATCTCTCTCCTTCATAGCATTAAAAATACCATAGCATAAAATTTATTGCTTTTACATTCCTTTCTCAGTTATTTTTTTGTGTTGTTTGTATTACTTAGTTTTTGTTTTTGACTGATGTGTGTGTATGTTTCCTTTGGAAGTGTTATTCATTTCTTACTGCCAGTTAGAAAAGACTGTTGGCTACCTTCTCTTTCAGACACTTTTCAAAATCATGAAGGCAATTCTTTTAAAATGGAAATTCAGATTTACTTATAGAAGAAAATAAAAACAAGCATGAGAGCACAAGTGTCTTGAGGTAGGAAACAGGGAGGGAATGACAGTTCTTATTTGAAAATAAGGATGTTCCATATTGCTATACCCATTTATTACAGAGAATGAGGACAAACAAAGAAATAAAATTCAGACTGGAAGCACAAGGACCACACTGTATAATTTTAATTTTAATAAATAGTTAAATAGAAGGCAGAAAAATGTGATTAATATCTAAAGATGTATTTGTAAGTTTTGCTTTGTTTTGAAATATCTTCACCAAGGAAAGATAAAGGCTATATATGGACTGAATATAATGCAGCACATGCCTATGAAGTCTTAACGCTCAGAGCAATATCCTGAGTAAGTAATAATTTATGCAAGTGTGGGATATCTTATACTACTCTTGACCTTTGTCACAAAATTGCCTTTGTCTCCTGCCTTTGATGTTCTCAAGGAAATGTCTATTTTTCTATTGTTGGACTTACTCTTTCTTCTTGTCAATAACTGTTCCTTTAATTTTTTAAAATACTGCATATTAAATAAATAAAAATCACATAGAAGGTCCATATTTTGAGAAATAAAAACAAGTACATCTCTCAAAGGTGTTAGCTAAAAAGAGATGACAGTTTTTTTTCCACTACTTTTCTTCTGTGTTCTTCTTTGTTCCTCAAGTTGAATTCCAGCTGGCTTAAAGAGTGAACCCATAAAGGTCTTATAACACAGAAAATAATAGCACTTGTTTTATTTCATAGTTAGAAAAATGATAGTGAGTTCATTAATGGTAATATTAACATTTTAAGGGCAAGAGGTGCTGAGCTTTACTTCATATTCAAGTGTTCTGGGTAATAATATTAAATACATTACCAGGAGCTTGGAAGCTTGACTTAATTATTAGTCTGAAAGCAGAGAGAACTGATGATATTACCTTAAGAGTTTCTGGCTATAAAATGACATTGGCATACATCATGATTTCCTTGGCTTGCCAAGAAGTACAATGTTAAAATCCATATAATGAATTATAATGAGCTGGTTATGTGTTACATGCTCATATATTTTTCTTGAAACTCCCCAAACTTACCATAAAATAAGGCCATTAAGAATAAGTTGACCGTCTTTGGAAGAGGCATCAAATTCTTTTTGTATTGCAATTGTTAGCTTCCATGAATGCTGGAAAATATGGAACTGTGGTAATAACTGGATGGATTATTTTAATATTCTGTGTTTGGTCAGATGTCAGGAGACATAGTCTGGCATTAGACCTCAACTTTGTGCCTCAGCAGCAGCAGCAGCAGCAGACAATGTGATATGGAAGGAGTTTTGAAACATGGATGCTGCCTTTAAATGTATTGTGTTCTCATCTGTGCTAAATAATGTCACAACCTCTATCTGTCCTGGAGGGGAAAGCTCCAGTAACAGGCAAAGTATAAAACCTTTGCTCTTGAGCTTCCTACAGACAGAGCTCTCTTGACACATGTATTTCCTGATCTTTCTTTCCACCTCACCATGCTGAGGAAAATAATACAGAGACAATACAAAGAATGACAGAAGTCTTTGGCTTTTTCCTTAACCTTACTTTAGAAAATATTTTCTAAAGTCTAATGGTCAAATGATGAAGCCAAGTGTAAGGTAGAAATGGGCTCTTCTTATCACACTAGTCCTTTATTTGTTGAAAATGGAAAGGGAAAAGAACACAAAAATAAATCGATACGTTTTCCACATGGGTTGGTGGTATGTATTACCTCTGACTCATGTTCAAGGGGATCCTTTCTTTATTTTGTTTTAATCAGTTTGAAAGGAAGGAAGCAGTAAGGAAAGGGATCTTTTGAGGAGCTGGGCATAGGAGAAAATCCTTAAGGCTCTCTTGCTGATGTTGTGATTTGTTGGCAGAGAGTATAGGTGGGAGAATGGGCAATTTATATCCCTTTCTCCCTGCAGGACCCACCACTAGACAGGCTGTCTGGTCAGCACTCACTCAAGAACAGTGCAATGGACCAATGGACGAGGCCAGACTCCATTTGCCTTCCTGATAAGTTCTTTCCTCTAAATTCGTTGAATAAACCTTCAGAATGAAAGCCCAGTAGAGGAATCAATGTTACCTCATGATGTGGCTAAATTAAGAAAAGCTCAAAGGCTTGATCACTGTCATCCATTTCTGCGTCTTGGATTTAACAGACAGATGAAGTGCACTTATAGCTGACAGATGTGGAAATCCATATATAGCCAGACGAATCTCTAGTGGCTACTAATGCAAAATAATAGGAGTTATTTCCACAGAGGTCAGTTGAAATTTACATTTGGAATGTTCTTCCTGAGGTAGATTTATGATAGGATCAGGCCCTCAGGCTCTTCCAGGAAAATGTGACCTCCAAATTTGTCAATTATGTTAAGGTAAGCTTTGGGTTGGGAAAATGCTTAAAAAATAATACTTCTAGGTATTCAGCACATACATAGAGAGTAGCTGTAAGATAGCTGAATGAGACCTGTGACATTAAACTAATTTGCAATTATTCTGTTAATTGGCAACTCAATTATCAAAATTAGAGTTCATTAAAGATAAAAATGTTTCCTCTGTAAATTTCATCTCTTCTACAAGGTAATACAGAATATGATGCTCAGTAGGGAGACTGATTTATCCACTTGATTCTGTCTCTGATTAGTAAATTGTAATTATCTATGTAACTCATTCTTTTCAATGAACTCATCATCACCATTGTTTTTATTTATGTAAAGTTATATTGCAACCATAAACTATCTATTCCCAATTCTCTGTACTGTGCAGTGTTTGAGTATACTTAATTTAATTTGCATTTTTCACATTTACTACTTAAGAAAATAAAATTCTAAGATTATTAAAAGCTAATTTAGATCTATGTGCCATTCTGTTATTGACTCACTTAATTAGTCATTTCACTAGCATGATTCCAGAGTTAAAGTAGTGTTTATTGTACAAAAGTAAAGGGGTATAATCAATATTTCAACTTTGAGTCAATTTCTTTTGCTTGTAGGGGGTCCTTATTGTGAAATGTCCCGAGATTTTGTACAAAAAGCCTTTTCCTCAATTACCATATATAGTTCTCTTTGTGTGGATGCTGTAATCTTAAAACAACAAAAAGCCAAGTCATTTCAATCAGACTGATTTCTTCACTGCCAAGTAGGAAATAAATGGCACAGTATCTCAATGCCTTAAATGTCATTGATAACCTCTTTTCATAATATAGTTCAAATCATATGTGTATCTTTGCAGCGATCTTCTGAAGACAGAATGCACAGCTAGCTTTCAATGAATATTTTATGACCGGAATAATAAGCATTTAAAACAAGTGGTCTATTTTCAAGATATAATTATGAAGCTACTTTGAAAAGCTCGGTAGGTAGTTGTGGATGTATATCTATGTACATATTTAATTTTCCATTACAATGTGTTATTATTAGCTCAAGTACATGAATGGCTTTTATAAAGTATGTGTACACATATAGATATTTTGAGTCAAAACCAGAAGCTAATTTGAATCAAAACTCCAAGTCTGTCTTTCTGTTTCTGAAAACCAATGTATTTTACTTTTTATTATCTTCAGTAATTTCTGGAAGAAATAATTCTTTCTTTTTGCCAGGAAGTGTAATTTTAGTTAAAGCTGAAATGTCATTTTCATATTTTAATCTGAGTCCCATCTGCTTCTCTCCTCACCCACTTCTCCTTGTCTTGTCAGACAATCAGCGGTCCCAGCTCATAGCAGCTCATGCCTACTGTGACTTCAGTAATTTCTTCCCTGTCCTCAATAGACTACACCAAATCTCTGAGAAACTGTCATCTACAAAAAAAGACTGTTTCTCATATTTTTAAGTCTGATTTTTAAGGGATATGATTTTGTGTGTGGATATGTGTTAATGTGGATGAATTGTGGATATCAATAAAATGTGAGGATTTTGATGTGTAAGACTTAGATATGTTTGCATTGATTGAACTGGGATATTGATATATTTTTGAAAATAAAGTCATGTAGTTTATTCTGTAGTCAGTTTCCTAATTTTGTTAGCTAGTGCATATGAGTAGAAAATCAATTTGTTGTTGTGTTTTTGTTTTTGGTTGGTTGGTTTTGTGTGTTTATTTTACTTCAAAGCATGTTTAATATTCTTTACTTAGAGTAACATAGAACACTATTTCTTAAACCTGACATAGTTGATGTACACTTTTAAATAAAGAACTCTGCTAGCTAGCAATATGACTTAGAAAAATGCATATTCATTTCAGATGTTCACAGAGAGATAAACAAAGATTCTTAAATCTAAAGTGATTCAAAAGTTATTTTTAAAACCACAAATAAAATAAAAGAATATTAAACTAGAGTTTTATAGCTAGTCAGTATATTTGTCAAAGACATGATAATAGTAATTGAAGTATGTACATATACAGGAAGAACACTTAACCAGAGATGGTGTAGGATTAAAAGCTTTAGCTTATAAAGGGATACCTGTGTCCTACTCCCTTGTACTATGTGTCACTTTAATTATCAATCTATCTAGTCATCTATCTATCATCTATCTCTTCTATCTCAGTCTTTCCATCCTGCATCTCTCCCTCCTTTTGCTTCTCCAGTGCCTGTCCATTTTTCTCTCTTTTAGAGAGAAATAAAATCCCATCTATTGTATTTGTAAATCAATTCACAGATTTTGATATTTTAAACATTTTCACCTATTCTTGCTTCATCTTAACTAATATTGTGGAATGGAGATGTATTGTTCTGATAGATATCTTGACATGCCATGTCACTTTTCAAACGGTCAATGTTTTCTAAGTAAGTTCTCATATATGGTGTTACAATAGTAATTTTCCAGAACAAGTGCATGATTATAATTTCTGTTTTCTTTGTTTTTGTGTATATTTTTGCATTTTAGTTTATAAGTAATTTTATAATGCCTTTATTTTAGTGTTCCCTTTTTCTTCATTTCTCTCATTTGCCTTTGTCCACCCCTTTTGAATCTCCATTCCTAGACTATTTTTTTGATCTCTGGTGTATAATCTATTTTGAATTGCTGGGTGGAATCTCTGCCCAGCAGTGATGTTGGAGTGTCCTGGGACTAATCATATAGCTTTTGAGAAGCATGGCTTTGTTCTTATTATAAAACTGTGTTTCAAAGCTATAACTTATTAATTCTCAACAGTGTTGATATTGGCACCCTAAGATGGAAACTGATTTGTAGGTGATGAATTCCCTTCGACACTAGCATGCTTTATGGATGCTTAAAAGTTTAACCTGGCCTCTAAAATATTTATCTGTATAAAAGCAATATTAATTCTTATAATATATAGTATTTATTATTTTGAAGATGTTTCTTGTGTTTTTCTAAAGTATTCATTACTACATTTAGTCATGTAAAAGTGTAGCATAACTGACTATAATAATAAAGATGTACGTAAGCAAAATAAAAATCAACATAAAAAGAAGGCATATATTTTTATTACCTACATGGGGGGAGAAAAGAGAGAGACATGCATGGAGGTAGATAAATATTAATGACATATTATTAAACACTAAACTATGATGAGACTTCTTAATGATGTCATAAAATTGAATTAATTTAAAAATCCCCTTTTACAAGGACAAATATAGGGATATATACACATACATACATTCACAATTGAAAGCCTTTCTGTCAGAGAAATAGGGTGTGAACCAAGGAAAACCATCTTTCATTGAATAAGTCTTTCAGGAAAGTTAATATGATGTGGAAAGGAACTTGAGATAAGGAAAGCAAAAGACATTGAGGAGAAAAGATGAGGTTTTATAATCATATCAGAAGAAAAAAGGTAGAAAATGGACAGAGTACTAAATTAGAAGAGCTGTAGAGTTAATTCAAGGGTAACCTCCACTGACTTAGATGCTAAATTGTTTTAAAAAGACAAATGAAAATGTAATATGAACAGTTAAAGTGCAATAGAAATCTTACCAAAGGAAAAACTTACAAAAGTAGGTAGAGCACACTTGTAAAATATGGGAATAGTGAGTAAACTGCACTGAAATATTTTACTTTGTAAAAGTATGAGGAAATAAACATAGATTTTACTGATGTTAATTCTTTCACAGCCAATATATATTCCCATTGGCTCAATACAAATAATTTTTAATTACTAGTGAAGAAGAAAGAAAAAAATTACAACTGCCAAAAATTTCTCTAATACAAAGGCAATTTTGAAATATTAGGATATATGTATATACACATTATATATGGATACATGATATATATACATACATACATACATACATATAAATTTCAAATTTTAAGTGTTTTAACTTGCCATTGCATTAATAAATTTTAATAAACAAAGACTAAAAAATTCCACTATGGTAATATAAACAAAGTAAGTAAAGAATTGAGGAAACAGCATAATAGTCAAGAGACACTGAGAACCATTCAAATGGTAAAGCTAAATTTTTGACATTTGAAAACTGATAGTTGCTACTATCAGTTTTTACTATGTTTAGGAAATGTGGTTCTTGCAATGATGTTCATGCAATCTCTGTGTGGGTAATGTTTAAACTTGATAGTTTGCATGGGAAATATTAAAAGGGATAGGGTTGGCTGCTGGCTTTGAACCAGTATAATATTTGAACCTCTGTTTCATCATAGGAAGCAGAAGTTGTTACCACAATCATTGTGAATGCTATAGATATTACATGCACAATACCCATTTGTACTGGTGGACTTGTGTAGAAATATTTAATTAAATTATTACCAATATTTATATTATGTATAATTGTTTCTATATATGGCATCCAATCACAGCAATTAGAATCCATGCTTACAGCCTGAGAAGGCCTGGGTGAAAGGTAGTTTCCTAGCCAAAGAATAGTGAACCAAACCAAAATGCATTTCAAAGGTAGGAGTCCCTCAGCAGAAGCTGATGCCTTGCAACATAGACTGAGAGATAAAGCTGTGTACTAAAAAATCCAGCAGCCTTCTAGACAAGCTTGGGAGTGAAATTAACTACCTATATTAAAAATGGAGGAATTCATAATGTCTCAATACATTGGGATTCCATTAGAGTTTGTTTTTCTTAGCATACAAATGATTTTTACACTGACAGTTGTGGTTCTGTGTATGTATCCTGTTTGAGAAAGATCGAATTAGGACAGGCTTAGAAAAGGAAAGAGCTTACAGATGGAAAGCTAAGTTACAAACAATGACAATAAGGGAAGGAAAAAAAGCCCTTCCTGATAGAGAAGACAAAATTGATGGCAGCTGGAGCACAGAGCTCCCTGGCTAGTAGATGTTTCTCAGCAATTTCTGTTACACTCCACCCCCCCACCCCCCCAATGCAGCTGCAACTAGATTCCCGGGAATGATGAACACAGCTTTACTTCCAACATAGGATGGCACAGCTGGACCAAGGTTTGGAATATTCTTGTTTCTTTGCTTGTTGTTTGTTTAGATGTCTTTGATTTTCCCTATATCAGAAGGCAGAAAGAATAGTTTTGTGATTTGGCATTGCTAAAACATGGAAGATTTTTGAGGATTTTGGACAGATTTGGAATGTCACTGCAATTTAGACTAGTTTTATGGGTTGCAGAATTACTAATATCTGAGAATTAAATGAAACATTAGAGCAGGGCGGTAATGGCACACATCCTTAATCCCAGCACACTGGAGGCAGAAACATGTGGAACTCTGAATTCTAGACCAACCTAGTCTAAACAATGAAGTCAGGGTGGGACCACTGTTGATAAGATAAGACTGTTTGCTAAAGACAGTCTAGAATTCAAAATGACACATTTTTTTCTTTGAAGGTACAATGTAAGCTTTTGTTTAGTAATAAATAATAATGTCCTTACTGATCCAATGGATAAATACACATAATCTTAAATTTATATAAAGAGAAAGGAGTGACAAACCAGTCTCCTCAGGTGTGGGGCTTCCACAGGAGAACTGGTGCCAAGTGGCATTTTTTCCCTAAAAGAAATATATTATGTTAGTTAATGTAAAGATCCAGAATTAGGCTGGGGGAGGACATGCAAGCTTCATGCCTCCCACTACCAACAGCTAACAAAATCTAACATAAAATAGTTTTTCATGCTACTCTTAACCAATATTCTCAAGAATGGGGTTCCCATGGGACAATTGGAACTCAGACTAATACAAAATGGTTTAATACAATTAATTCAATTAAAAGACCTCCGAAGCTACACAGAGAAACCCTGTCTCAATAAGGATACATATGTCTACATAGAAATTAATTCCCCAAGGAAAGGAGAAAAGGAAGAACAAATATATAAACACATGCCTTTAATCTCAGAATGTGGGAGACAGAGACAGATAGATACTTTGTGAGGTTGAGGCCAATCTAATCTACAAACAGCCAGAACTACACAGAATAAACCTATCTCAATCAAGTTATAGATTTATGTCAACTGTAGAGGAGAATATTAAAACTCCATACAGTCTCATGTTGAATTTTCAACTTAAAAATTATTATATTATAGCTGCCTATATGTAATAATAATTAAGATGCTAATAATAATGATGGTTTTGTTTATCTCCTTTATGGGAAATCAAAATATAGCAGACATATGGACTGCTAGTTTTAATAAACATAGCTATAATTGTAACAGAAATTTTTTGTTTATCACATATATATTTATAATACTCAACAATCACCTTTAAATTACCTAATTCCTAAAACCTAAACCTTAATTCTGTAATCTGTAATCTATCTAAGAATATTTTAATAGCTAAAACACTCTAATACCTATTAAAAATAAACACTTAACATTAACTTAAGTTTCTTAAAAGGATATTAATAGTCTTGTCATGGGTCCATACAGATGGCTGGTTTCCAACAAGTCTTTCAGTCTTAAAGTCTATGTGTCTTATCCATCAGTTTTAAGGCCAGTTTATAAAATTAATCTGTTCTGACCAATGATGTAGGGCAGTCTTTTTAATTAGCCAAGAATTGCCTCCACAGTCCTAGGACCCAATTATTTTTAAGATTAAAAGCTTATCCAAACTTCCTCCAATATGTTGTTTTGCTCACCTTCCAGCGCTCTGGAGCTCCAAGGTAGATGATTCCAAAGAACTCTGCCTTCACAAATCTATGGCAGGTTTTGTGTTGAATCGCAGCAGTGCAACTTTGCCAATAGTGCCATGCTGTTCACCAGCATGGACTCCTGGCAAGTTAGCTCAAAATGGTGATGGATGTTGGTGCCTGGTCTCTCAGAATAT
The DNA here is from genome assembly GCA_907164525.1 of Lophiomys imhausi. NCBI lineage: Eukaryota > Metazoa > Chordata > Mammalia > Rodentia > Muridae > Lophiomys > Lophiomys imhausi. The sequence goes on along the minus strand of CAJQZJ010032984.1, from coordinate 4,409,228 downwards.
GTTGGCAGAGGGGACAAGGAGGAGGGGAGAGGGGGTTGGAGGTCTCATGGACTCCTAATTTAAATTCTGTTTGTTGTGATGATCTCAGTGTGATTTTCAGCCTTCTTGTTGCCAATGTTTTTTTGAAGGCTTTTTCAAGGTGTGCCTCCACAATAGTGTGTCCTGTGGTCCCATAATTCCCGTTACTTCTCATGCCAATGACATCATCCGTGAGGCTTGTTAGCAATGCCCTTCAATGACAAATGTCCGGCTAAAATAATTGGCTCTGCCGATATCTTTTACCTGAGACACCAAGCTTCTGCTAATTCAATATCCCTATGCTGTTAGATGCAACATTAACTCCACTAACCCTACCACATATAATGATTTAAAATGGAGGGCAAAGAATACGTCATTTTGGGAGAGATTTTTTTTTTTTTTTTTTTTTTTTTTTGTCAACAGGAAAGAAAAGCTAAGTCTTCCATCCAAACTGATAGAAATCAGATTTGACTGGAAAGGCCTCCTACAGACCTTGGTTGGCTACAAACAACAACAACAAAAACCTAAACTAGTAACTTATGTTTGCTGATTCCACTATGTGGGAGTAGTTCAGACTGGCTAAGAAATAAATATATTTATAAATACTCAATAAAAATTTGTGGCTACATAGAATCCACATGACTTATTATTACATGCCATCCTTTCATATAGTATGAATGGAGATTTACAAATGTCTTTCTTCTGCCCAAAGATCAGAACATCTTCCTGGATTGGTCTGTGAATTCTGCCCATTCCATGTCTTTTTTTTTTTTCAGAACTATATGTTACTTTGAGAAATTATATATTTTCAGAACAGAAGGACCAGACACCATTAAAATGGATATGGCTTCAGCAACATTTATTCTACAGGATGCTGAGATGCTGAGGCATATTTATTCCAGTATCCTGCTTTATCCAACCCCAGATGACCTCAATTCGCCCAGACTTAGACTGTTTCATCAAGGTCCACTTCCAAGACCACATAAAAGAAAACTATGGATCCAAATTGGCCTTTCAGACTGTCCCAAACAGGACTTCATTTGGGCCTACATTTTCAATATTTGAAAGACTGAGCAACAAATGTCGCTATTAAATTGCTTACCCAATTTTTTTGTTTGTTTGCTTGTTTGTTTTAATTCAGGCCCCAACAGATTTTCTTTGCCCAAAATCAACAGGAAGCAAATTTTCAGAGGAATTCTGTTCCATTCTCCAAATGGGATGAATGGGTTGTGGTTTTTCTATGGTTAATGGATGTTTGTTATTATAAAGGGGATGGTTATATGTTATTAGTGATATTATTTAAAAAGGGGTTTAGGAACTTAAACTCAAGTTAAAAAGAGGGAATATGGGTATATATTATAGGAATGATAAAATATAAGGGTAGATTATTGAATCTGCTCTGAAACTTAGAGCTATTGTTATTCTCTAAATAACGTTACTTTTTTATTCATTGGTATAGAATTTTGTATATTGACACAGATTTATGGTTATTTTCACACACACACACACACACACACACACATATATATGTATATATATTTCAACTTTTATATAAGGTACTGTGCCTATACAACTCATTTAAAAGTACAGGTTAACTGCCAATCCTTTTATGGACAGCTATTGTAATCTACTTTATGAGATTGGGTAATACAGGTGATGTTTGGTTAGTAAGGCTTGTGGTCATGTCAAATACTAGTCTCAATTTATAACAAAAATATGCTTCCTAGGTTAAACAGGTAGTAAATGATTAAACATATACATTTTACCTGCTCAAAATTAGATACATAGATATCAATAAACAGATGTCTTCAAAACCCCTCAAAGGTATACAGAAAATGGTATTTAAATATTTTTTTTTATTATTTTAAGAATTGTTTGACTTAAGACAGTCATCTCCTGACAGCTTCTATTTGACATGTAAGGAGACAATGAGCCTCAAAAAATCTCCATCAGGACATAATTCCTACTGGGTAGAAATGCCCCTGCTCTCTCAACAGATTATATACAGTCCACAGATGGACCAGAGCTTAAAAGCAGGTAAGTCGATGGCCTGATTTTGCAGAGACAGAATGGGCAAATCCTTCTTACTGCCTGCTGCACAATTAAGTCTGTGAGATATGCTTGGCAAGAAAGCTGAAGAGATGCTCCAACGTTATAGAGATATTTGGGAATCTCCAGGGAGCAAACTGTCATTTTTCTTTTTTGGAAGCTGCTTGCCCGCACTTCCTACTCATTCAGAAAACTTTATCCCTTCTTAAGTCTTTGGTGCAGTTGAAGACATAATAGATATAAATTTTCAATTAAGCATAATTATTTAGTATCTAGGAGATGATTTTTGACTGATAAATACAAGATATTATAAAGAATGATTTAGGTTTAGAAATTTAGACTCACCAAATAAGACAGATGATATTTTTCAAGGTTGCCTGATACAAATAGCCTAAACACTAAATATGTAACTTGTATGTGGTTTTCCAGATTATTTCATATTGGTTCTTACGTATATAGCTTTAAAAAATTGCCTTTCTACTAGACAAAAATGGGGAATTGTTGAGGTAACCTGAAAACTGCTTGTATTTTGTTGCTAATTACTGTCCCTGGGGATCTGGTTGCCACCCAGACAAGGACATTGTCATGTATATCAGTCTTTGTTGTCTAAACTCGCTCTACTCTAAGTAATTTAAAGTTGATTGATTACATAAAATGCTGGAGCTTGGATTGGGTGGAAGAGAGGTAGGCAGGAAAAAGTATGGCCAGCTTCTGGGGCAGAGAGAATCACAGGAAGAAGAAGCACCAAGGAGGAAGAAGGATACATGTCATGGGTTAGATAGAAAATCATCATTCTTCATGACCTGGAGCATTGGCATAATGTGGAGAATAACAGCCTAGGGGGGGCATATGTGTACTTTATGGGGTTTTATTTGGGGATAGAATTATAAACTGTCTTAGATGGGCTTAGATTACATTATCCAGGCTAAGGCTTGTTAAAATCCATCGAGTGTCTATGTGATTATTTATAATGGCTGTTTAAGGATTAACGCCACCAATCAATTAACTATAATATAAATGCTGGTTAATAATTTAATTAAATATTTCTATAGATTTCACATTCATTAACTTTCACAATGATTCTCAACCTTCATAATGCTGCAACCCTTTAATATCATTCCTCATGTTGTGGTGATTCCCAACCATATTACTTCATAACTATAATTTTGCTACTGTTTTTTTTTTTTAAAT
>CAJQZJ010032984.1:4371376-4400970 GCA_907164525.1 Lophiomys imhausi | reverse complement strand
GCTGAACGATCTTAGCGATTTTGAGTTGTTGTGGTTATAGACTTTTTTTGCTACTGTTATGAATCATAATGTAAATATCTATGTTTTCTGATAGTTTTAGGCAACTCCTGTGAAAGGGTCACAATCCAACACTTCATTAAACATCATACAATTCCCACTGTAGAACTTCCAAACAGGAACTTTAAAAGTCATCATTGTTTTACAGTTTCTAAAATTTTAACAAAGCTCCATATTATTTGTTTTTCCCCTGTTTTAAAGTTTATTTTTCAGCTGGTGGTAGCACTTGCCTTTAATCTCAGCACTCTGAATTCAAGGCCAGCCTGGTCTACTGAGTGAGTTCCAGGGCAGATATATATACATATATATATATATGATAGATTTTTACAGAGGAATGTCAAGAATTGTTTTTACTAGAACAGAAGCAAGCTTTTAGAGATGAAGTCAAGTATTCAAATCCATATTAATTCTTTCTAGTTAGCACTGAAGTGGCAGTTGATGTTTTGACAGGATATGGTATGAATACATTCACATTCAAGCTGATACTGTCCTCTCTGAGACTGAATACCAGCACCTATGCCTGACTTACCCTGGTTGGATGATAGTTAGAAGCTGAGGTTTTAGTTCTATGACATGTACCAAGGCAGATATGTAACATAAATTGAAAAACAAGTAAAAGTAGAATTATTAAGTCTGGATTTGGGGGCTGCCAATATAAACTTCATTGAATTGTCATTTTTCTTGCCAAGTCCTGGTAGGCTACAACTCACATGTTCAGTGATTATTTTTTCCCTTTGGGAAGTGAAAATAAGGGACTGAACATCTGTTCTTAAGCTCATCCCTCCTTTTCAGTACCTTTTGGAATCTGCAGTTTACTGGTGTGAAGACATGGAGACTGGTCACTACTATGACCTAAAGTCTGGTGTATGAAGTACTATGAAGCATTCTGGAATAACCAAAGAAATGATTGTTCCCTACCTCATAATGCAACCTTCTCTGTCAGGATGACAAAGATCATTCTTTGAAATGTAACACATCTGGAAAGGAAGTAGCAGAAATCAATCACCTTGCATGTAATATTTCAGGTTTTCTGTATTTTCTTCTGTCTTCTCTAATTTCAGCTTGTATATGAATAGAACATTTTTGCCTCTGCATAAGTTAAGGTTTTCTTTGTGTTCAATTCCACAGTTCTGAGCTACATTAATCTTTGCTTACTTTATTCTAACCCTCCAAATTTCTGAACCTATTTTTGCATGTCATTTTCTTTGAGGTTCTATCTTGTCAGAACCCACTGAGAGTGACTGGCAGTTGACTTAGTTAAAGCAGAGTAAATTTGGCAAGATTGACTTAGTTTTCCCTGACCATCAACAACTTGCAGAGTATTTAGGTGAATTGCATTCTCTCTAAGTGCAGCTTGAAAGGCATCATGTACACTGGATAACTAATTGCTCCCAATACTGCGAACCTCAACACACAAATCACTAAAAGTTGAAGGAGTTCTCAAGAATTCAAGGAAGGCTTCTCCATGACCTTCAGGGCAGTTTGAAGCATAACATGGTGGAATAAGCTTATATATCTTCACGCAACTTGGACATCAACAAGCAAAAGTAGCCTCTAAGTTCAAAAAGTAAACACAGTAAGTGGATGCAAATTTTAAAGATCACAATTGGGAAGTTCCCAATAAGACATAAACAAATACACACTTTTCTAAAAAAGTCCTTTTCCCTTGACATACCCATGTGTATGTTAATGGGACAAGTATAAAATTAATTGCTATGGCCCTTTCTATGGCAGAGAACTATGTCAACCACCAAATTGCACTCTGATAAGGAGCTGTTAAATAAAATAAGAGTCAATCACACCTATATTTTAGTTACTCAAAAGAATGAATAAGGTAGTTATGTACTGGGAAGGAAAGTTTCCTAAGCAAAACCTACAAAAATATAGATATATTATATCTACTAGTTGTGAAAATTCTTCTTTTTCCTCTTCTTTCTTCTTCCATCCCCTCTTTTCATTCCTCTTTCTCATCTTCCTATTTCCCTTTTATTTATTTATTTATCCATATTTCTGTGTCTCTATTCACCAACACACACACAAAATGTCTTTGTGTGTTAAAACAGAACCCAAGAAACCTTTTAATCATGACAGTATATGACAAATTCTGAAAAACAAAGTTGAGATAATATATGTAGAGAGATTTCTGCCTATTATTTTATGGCTTTCTTTATCTATTAGTTGTCTGTTACTATAAAACACAGCATACCAAAGGTAGACAACTTTAAACAACAGTCTCATTGCTTATAAGATCATGGTTGACAGTCTGAGCAAGGTTCAGTGGCGTGGCTTTTTCTTTGTCTATGAGATGCTATCTGCTTATAGCTGTGTATACAGCAGGCCATCAGGTTAGATGGGCATTGGTTAGTTCCAAATGGATTTTCATATTTGCAATTTACCCTGGAATGGCTGAGATACCTCAGTTTTACTTTGTATTTTTGCTACCCATGCCACAGATCAGCATTAGGAAAAAAATGAAACTATAAGCCAAACTGAATTTATTTATGGCCATTCTTTTCTAACTCATTGTTCTGTATAAAAAGCCTAATAATAATAATAATTGTTTTAATAAAAATAACAAAACTAAAAGGAAACATAACTTTTTTGTCATGACATACTTACTGATTTGTGCAATTGTTATCAATGCATTGTTTTTTTAGTTTCTATTTCTTCAAGTTACATCTCAATCACAGTCCCCTCCCTATTCCCCCTCCAGTCCCACCATCCCACCCTCAACCCCCAATCCTCTTCCCTTTTTTTCTTTTAAGTTTAAGGTATATCTTACTTCCCCCTACATTTTCCCCTTTAAGTCTAACAAATGGCTCTTTCTCTTATAATAATAGATACAATACAAAACAACAGAGGTAATTAGGCCACGGTAATGAGGGTTATATGGCTTATCGTATATTCCCAATGTCCAGTCCATATGTATTTGGCACCTGACTTTAACATTCTACTATCTAACCATCTCCATGAGTTTAAAGTTCTATATCTAACTCAACATTCATACTGACTTGTAACACAATTTTAAAAGCATCTTCTTAGATCTATAACACTCTCTTGACTCCTAAACAACTCAAAATTTAATTATGAGACTCTAGCTATCTATTCTTCAACCAACTCAGAGACCTGACAGGGGTAAATATATGTGATTATATAGGAAGTACAGGGCCTGCAGCTTCCAAAACTAAGAAATGATATACCAGTGGCTGCCCGGACAGTTCCCATTTTCTCTCCATACATTACAGCATCGATCTTCAGTTGTTTGGCCCCATTTCTCTGACAGACATTGATTGTAGAGCAGGAGTCATGAAGGACTTGCCTACCTTGTCTTGGCAGAGCTAGGCTGTTGGCTTATCTGCTTTCAGGTTTTGTCCTTTTTGGACAGCCTTCTGTCTACAGTTGGAGCAAGGGGCTTTTCCTACCAAGAGATAGGCTTGCGACTAATTCAATCATCTCCCACTGGAGATTCTTTGATGCTCATCTTCTACTTGGAGTAGAAAAGGGGGTGCTATCAGGGGTTGATATGTCTCGATATAAAAAAAAATCTAAAGTTAAGAAAACATCTTTGAATGCCATATTTGCAGATCTCTTGAGGTTTTTGAAGAGGCCCTATCTATCTCTTATATTAGGATAAGCAGACGTTGCTTGTCTCTTAGCAGATTTATTTCTGATTAGCTTAGAAAATAACTATAATAGACTGTCATAGTACCTAACAAAATGACCGGCTTACATGACTATTAGTTTGTAATTCTTAATTATCCTAAACAGTTTATGACAATTAGTAGCAAAAGGCCGAAACTTCACATTTCATTTTTTTTCTTTATCCCCTAAATTTTCCATCCTAATTCTCTGGGGGTGGGGTGACCCAGAAGATGGAAAGATCTCCCATGCTCATGGATAGGTAGGATCAACATAATAAAAATGGCTATCCTACCAAAAGCAATATATAGATTCAATGCAATTCCTGTCAAAATACCAACACAATTTTTTATAGACCTGGAAAGAGCTATTCTCAATTTCTTATGGAACAACAAAAAGCCCAGAATAGCTAAATCAAACCTGTATAATAATAATAAAAAAAAAACATCTGGAGGTATCACCATCCCAGATTTCAAGTTGTACTACAGAGCAATAGTTGTAAAAACAGCATGGTATTGGTATAGAAACAGACCAATAGATCAATGGAATCGAATTGAAGATCCAGAAATAGACCCACACACTTATGACCACCTAATTTTTGACAAAGAAGCTAAAACGACACAATGGAAGAAGGTCAGCATCTTCAACAAATGGTTCTTGTCCAATTGGATGTCCACTTGTAAAAGATTGAAATTAGACCCATACTTATCACCTTGTACAAATCTTAAGTCCAAGTGGATCAAAGACCTTAACATAAGGCCAGTCACACTAAGTCTACTAGAAGAAAAAGTGGGAAAAATCCTTGAACTCATTGGCACAGGTGACAACTTCCTGAACAGAACACCAACAGCTCAGGACCTGAGATCAACAATGAATAAATGGGACCTCATGAAACTGAAAAGCTTCTGTAAGGCAAAAGATACTGTCATTTGAACAAAACGGCAGCCTAGAGACTGGGAGAAAATCTTCACCAACCCCACATCTGACAGAGGGCTAATATCCAAAATCTACAATGAACTCAATAAATTAAATGCCAAGAAACCAAATAGTCCAATCAAAAAATGGGGGACAGAGCTAAATAGAGAATTCACAAAGGAGGAATCCCTAATGGCTGAGAGATACTTGAAGAAATGCTCAGCATCCTTAATCATCAGAGAAATGCAACTCAAGACGACTCTGAGATTCCATCTCACACCTGTCAGAATGGCTAAGATCAAAAGCTCAAATGACAGCACATGCTGGCGAGGGTGTGGAGAAATGGGTACCCTACTGCATTGCTGGTGGGAATGCAGGCTTTTGCAACCACTATGGAGGTCAGTCTGGCGATATCTTAGAAAACTTGGAATAGCTTTGCCTCAGGACCCAGCCATACCACTTCTGGGTATACACCCAAATGCCTCTTCACGGAATCCAAAGGAAGTTTCCTCATCTATGTTTATAGCTGCCTTATTTGTAATAGCTAGAAACTGGAAACAACCCAGATGTCCCTCAACCGAAAAATGTGTTAAAAAACTGTGGTACATCTATGCAATGGAATGTTATTCAGCTATCAGGAACAATGAAATTATGCAATTTGCAGCCAAATGGATGGAACTAGAAAAGCTCATCCTGAGTGAGCTAACCCAGACTCAGAAGGATCCATATGGCATCTAGTCACTTATAATAGGATTTTAGCTATATAGTAGAGGATATCAATACTATAACTAACACACCAAGGGGAACATGGACATAGACTTTTTATTTTTTATTATTTTAAATTTTATTTATTTGTTTCCTCTATTTTTTTCTTTTTTATCAGTTTGTCTGCTTATTTGTTTGTTTGTTTTTTAGTTCTCTCCCCCAGGCAATGAGACACTTTTCACTGGTGGTACTATCTCATAGACCCCCCAATGAATGAGGAGTCTCTTGGCCCTCATATGACCTCTGAATTGAGATGACAGACTGTTATCAATGCATTTTTATTCCATAAGAATATGTTCCTATTTTTATATTGTAATATGACTATCGGTTCAACATATACAAATGTATGTATGTATGTATGTATGTATGTATGTATGTATGTAGGTATATATTTATGTATGTATGTATAGTGAGTTTTAGTTTCTGCATAGATTTCCTTTCCAGATGTGAAATTTTAACATATACAATGAATACACATATGTTTTATTTTCTGGGAGTATTGATGAGTTTTTGAGTAAATAACCTTAAATAAAACTTATCTTCTTGTGTGTCTGTATATAAGTTTAACATGATTTAAAATCTATCTATCTTATAAACATTTTCCATTTTAATTTCACAGTCATCCCTAATTTAATCAATAGTTCCCTCTAAAGGGAATTTAAATTAAAATGTCATCAATTATTTTATGTAATTCTTGGGTGTAATTCTTTAGATTTCTCTTTGACTATATCCTGTGATTAATAATCTTGTTCAGTCAAGAAAATGCAAATCCTTTAGCTTTCAGTTTGAAGAGGTCTCTGTCCATCTGCATTGTCAGTCTCCTTGGCTATCAGTTGCCCAAGTGTTAGTTTTCATAGTCTTAGAAATTTACATCAAAATCACATGGAAGAATTTTATTGTGGCAGAATTACATCTTTTTCTATTCTATTTTTTATGTTGATTTATTACTTCAATTTACATCTCCATCACAGTCCCCTCCCTCCACCCCTCCTGATTCTACCCTTTCATCCTCCCACCCTTTCCCTCTTCTCCCTCCTAACCTACTCCTCCACTGTGCGGTGCCCTACATATCTGCTCCCTGCATTTCAGCAGCCATATGTGGGTTTAGAGCTACCTCTTGCACTGGGGACAACATGGAAGCTCCACTAGGGCAAAGTGTCTCACTAACAAGTAACAAAGTCTATGCTCTTGTTCCTTTCAATCTGTTGGTTATAGAATAGTTATCCTCTACTATATGACTAAAATAGAGTTTTAGGTGAATAGATGCCTTGTGCATCTTTCTGGGTCTGGGTTAGCTCACTCCAGAAAGCTTTTCTAATGTCATTCATTTGGCAGCAAATTTCATGATTTCTTTGTTTCTGGTGGCTGAGTAGTATTCCATTGTGTATATGTACCACAGCTTTTTTTTCCATTCCTCAGTTGAAGGACATCTGGGTTGTGTCCAGTTTCTAGCTATTACATATAAAGCTGATATGAACATAGTTGAGGAGATGTTCTTGTGGTTTGGTGAGCAAGTGTTTGGATGTATACCTATGGGTGGTTCTTGAGGTAGAGCTATTCCAAGATTTCTAAGATATCACCAGATTGATTTCCACAGAAGTTATAAAAGTTTGCACTCCTATCAGCAATAGATGAGTGTTCTCCTTTCTCTAAAATCTTGCCAGCATGTGCTGTCATTTGAATTTTTGATCTTAGCCATTCTGACAAATGTGAGATAGACTCTCAGAGTTGTCTTGAGTTGCATTTCTCTGATGGTTAAGGATGTTGAGCATTTCTTCAAGTGTCTCTCAGCCATTAAAGATTCCTCTTTTGTGAATTCTTGGTTTAGCTCTGTTCCCCATTTTTTTGAATGGATTATTTAGTCTCTTGGTGTTTAATTTCTTGAGTTCTTTATAAATTTTGGATATTAACCCTCTGTTGGATGTGGGTTGGTAAAGATAATTTCCCAATCTGTAGGTTGTTGTTTTGTTCCAATGATAGTGTCCTTTGCCTTACAGAAGCTTTTCAGTTTCCATTTATGGATTGCTGGTCTTAGAGTTTGAGCTATTAGTGTTCTGTTCAGGAAGTTGTCACCTTTAGTAATGAATTCGAGGCTTTTCCCCACTTTCACTTCTATTAGATTCAATGTGTCAGGCTTTGTGTTAAGTTCTTTGATCTACTTGCACTTAAGTTTTGTGCAAGGTGATAAATATGGGTCTGTTTGTATTCTTCTACATGTTGACATCCAGTTAGACCAACACCATTTGTTGATGATGCCGTCCTTCTTCCATTGTACAATTTTGGCTTCTTTGTCAAAAATTAAATAACCATAGGTTTGTGTGTTTATATATGGGTTTGTGATTTGATTCCATTGATCCACTGCTTTGTTTATATAAACAGAATCATGCTGTTTTTATTACTATTGCTCTGTAGTATAGCTTGAAATCTGTGGTGGTGATAACTCCAGTTTTTTGTTTTTTTTTTTTTGTACAGGATTGATTTAACTATTCTGGGTTTTTTGCTATTCCATATGAAATTTAAAATTGTTCTTTCAAGGTCTGAAAAGAATTGTGGCTGGGCGGGGGTGGCACACATCTTTAATCCCAGCACTTGGGAGGCAGAGGCAGGCGGATCTCTGTGAGTTCGAGGCCAGCCTGGTCTACAAAAGTGAGACCAGAACAGCCAGAGATACACAAAGAAACCCTGTCTAGAAAAAACAAAAAACAAAAAAAACAACAAAAAAAAAGAAGTGTGTTGGTATTTTGATAGGAATTGCTTTGAATTTGTATATTGCCTTTGGTAGTAAGGCCATTTTTATTATTGATCCTACCTATCCATGAGCATAGGATATCTTTCCATCTTCTGATGTCTTCTTCAATTTCTTTCTTCAAGGACTTGAAGTTCTTGTCATACAGGTTTTTCACTTGCTTGGTTAGAGTTAACCCAAGTATTTTATATTGTTTGTGGCTGATGTGAAGGGTGTTGTCACCCTAATTTCTTTCTTAGCCCATTTATCATTTGTTCAAAAAAGGGCTACCAATTTTTTTTAAGTTAATTTTTTTCTAGACACCTTGCTGAGGGTGTTTATCAATTGTAGGAGTTCTCTGGTGGAATTTTTGGGGTCACTTATGTATACTATCATATCATCTCCAAATAGAGATACTTTGAGGCTTATGTATTCAGTATTGAGATGTCATATTGATGAATTTTTCCTTTGACTAGTATATAGTTTCCTTCCCTCTCTTGATTAATTTCAGTTGAAAGTCTATTTTATTTGATATTTGGATGGGTACTCCAGCTTGCTTTCTGGGACCATTTTCTTGCAAAACCTTTTCCCCAACCTTCTCTCTGAGATAGAGTTTATCTTTGTTAGTGAGGTGTGTTTCTTATATGAAGCAAAATGATGGGTCTTGTTTATGAATCCATTCTGTAAGCCTGTGTCTTTTTATTGGGGAGTTGAGTTCATTGATGTTGAGAGATATTAATGACCATAGACTGTTATTTACTGTTATCTTTATTTAGGTTGTGGTTGTGTGTTTATTTTGGTTTAGCTGTGGTGGAGTTTTTGTTTCCTGTGTTTCCATGGGTGTAGCTATTTTCTCTGGGTTGGAATTTTCCTTCTAGTATCTTATGTAGAGCTGGATTTGTGGATAGATATAATTTAAATTTTGTTTTGTCATGGAATATCTTTTTTTCTGTGTCTATGGTGATAGAAATTTTGCTAGGTTCAGTAGTCTGGGTTGGCACCTATGTTCTCTTAGGGCTTGTAGGATGTCTTCCCTGGCCCTTCTGGCTTTTAGAGTTTCTGAGGAAAAGTCAGGTGTAATTCTGATGGGTCTGCCATCATATGTTACTTATACAGCTTTTAATATTCTTTCTGTGTTCTGTACATTTGGAATTTCAACTACTATGTGGCGAGAAGAATTTCTTTTGTGGTCTAATCTATTTGGTTTTCTGTAGGCCTCTTCGAATTTTACCAACATCTCTTCCTTTATGTTTGGGAAATTTTCTTCTATGATTTTGTTGAAAATGTTTCCTGGGCCTTGAAGTCAGGAGTCTTCTCTTTCATCTTTGCCTGTAATTCTTAAGTTCCATCTTTTCATTGAGTCCTTGATTTCTTGGATGTTGTGGGTGAGGCATTTTTTTTTTTTTTTTTAGATTTCTCATTTTCTTTGATTATTGTACTGATTTCTTCAATTGAGTCTTCCATGCCTGAGATTCTGTCTTCTATCTTTCCTATTCTATTTGTGGTACTCATACCTGTAGTTCCTGTTCTCTTTCCTTGGTTTTATACCTCAAGGATTGTCTCTGCTTGTGTTTTCTTTATTGCTTCAATTTCCAATTTCAAGTCTTGAACTGTTTTATAAATTTCCTGCTTCAATTGGTTGTCTTTGCCTACAAATATTTCATAACCTTGTCTCTTTCCCAGTCTTGTTTGACTGATTTATCTTGGAGGTTTCTAATGGAATTTTCCATTGCTTTCATTTGTAAAATTGTGATTTCTTTACATTCTTAGGGATTTTTTTCTTTTTTAAAGACCTCTGTCATTTTCCTAGGTATAAATGTGTCATCATTATCTTGTGTTTCAGCTGTGGTGGGATGATCAGGGATTGCTCCACTAGCATAGTTGAATTTTTTTGGAATCATATTTCCCTGAGTTTTGTCAGTTCTGTTCTTTTGTAGGCCTTTATCCATGTAGTTGTCCTTAGCTGTTTAGTCCTGGCGCCTTCTGGACTTGGTGCCAAAGAAGGAGCTTTGGTGTACAGGCTATATAATCTTGTTGATCTGTAACTCTCCATGTGTTTGATGGGGCCTTGATGAGGTAGTGTTAAACATTATAAATGTTAATTTGTCTTGTTTGCTGTCTGTTACATTGTCTCTGATTGTTTAAATATATGCTGAGGCCTGAGATTGGGCAAAGACTGAGAAAGGTGGGACTTCCTGAGATTAGAACAGGAAGGCTGCACTTTAGAAAGAGGATTAATTCATTCCAGCCAGTCACAGGAAGAAGGAGGACACACACCATGGGTTATAAAAAGAACCTCATTCCACATGGCCAGGAACATCGGCATATCATGGAGAATGGTAGTCCAAGGGGACACATGTATATATGAGGTCATATTTGGGTAATAGAATTATGAGCTAGCTTAGATGGGATTGCACAACCCAGGCCAAGGCTTGTTAAAATACATCGTGTCTGTGTGCTCATTTGTAATATCTGGTTAAGGATTGACAGCTACCAACCAATTAACTATAATATAAATACTGGTTAATAATTTAATCTTTCTACAAATGGTGCCCAATGTAATTTAATTTTTTTTCTAAAATGGCACCCAACTATGGCAATTAGAATCCATGCTTACAGCATGAGAAAGCCCAGGTGAAAGCTGGTTTCCTAGCCAAAGAGCGGGGAACTGATAGATGATAGATTAATAAACAAATCGATAGATGTCTTCAAAACCCTCAGAGGAATACAGAAAATGGCATTTAAAGATGTTTTTATTATTTTAAGAATTTTTTAACTTAAGACAGTCAGCTCCTGACAGCTCCCATTTGACTTGGAAGAAGACAATAAGCATCAAAAACAAATCTCCCATCAGGAGATAATTCCTATTGGGTAAAAATGCCCCTGCTTTCTCAACAGACTATATACAGTCCATAGAGGACCAGAGCTTAAATGCAGGTAAGTCGATGACCTGATTCTGCAGAGACAGAATGGGAAAATCCTTCTTATTTCCTGCTGCACATGTGTCTGTGTGCTCACTTATAATGGTTGCTTAAAAATTAATGACTGCCAAACCAATTAATGATAAGGTAAATACTAGTAAACAATTTAATTAATTATTTCTACAAATGACACCCAACATAATTTAATTAATTTTTTTTTTCTACAGGGCTCTTTGTTGGGGGCTGGTTCTCAGTGGGACTTCCACAGCTCACCCCTTCCTGTTGTGTTCCAACTGGGTTCTCAGGTCAGGGGTTGTGGTGAGATGTGTCATTCCTGCCTGTAGGTTCCTGAGATCCAGCTGGTCTTCTTAGTGATATAGTGGGGGTTTGCATGCCACAGACTGTAGGCTAGAGCTGCAGTTCTCCTACAGCTTATGCATCAGGACAGGGATTGTGAACCTCCCAAGCTGCTCTCAGGGGGCTCTCACGTTCAATGTGTGCTTTACAGCCAGAAGCACTGTGATCTGGATCTGGTACAACCCCCATCACCCAGGCAGTGAGCAATGGTCTGGAACTGTTTCACTGCTTCAGTATTGAAGCTCTCTGTGCTGTAGCCTGGGTGTTCTGCTGAGGGGCAAGGCAGGTGTCAGGTGGGATTTCTGATGTGGAGTTCACACCCTTTACCCTGTGCTCAGATTTGCAGAGGCTTAGCTGCATTTTCCTGGCCAGAATCACCATGCTCCAGTCCAGCCTACCAGAACCAATAGGGCTTCTGGCAGTTTCCCTGTAGCTAGATGTCAGGACTTTGGTCAGGACCATGGTCATGTTCCTCCCAAGCTGCTTTCAGGGGTATCCCAATTTCAACCTTTGCCTCTCAGTCAGAAGCTCTGTGGTCCAGTGCTGCCCACTCACTGTGGCAGCACACAATGGTCCAGAGCTGCTTTACTGCTCTGGACTGAGTTCTAGATGCTATAGACTGCACCTGTAGACTGAGTGTCCTGCCAAAGTGGGCACGGGCAGAGAGTCCCAATATGGAGTTCACAAGTCTAGAGCATTTGGACTCATGA
This sequence comes from Lophiomys imhausi, assembly GCA_907164525.1. Classification (NCBI taxonomy): domain Eukaryota; kingdom Metazoa; phylum Chordata; class Mammalia; order Rodentia; family Muridae; genus Lophiomys; species Lophiomys imhausi. Next base: position 4,388,881 of record CAJQZJ010032984.1, on the reverse strand, counting down.
GTTCAGCCGCCTTTTCCCTGTCAGAAGCGCTGTGTTCCATAGCAGCCTGTCTGGGTCGGCGGGGGGCGGAGGGTTGTCTCCTAATAGTTTCCCTGCGGCTAGGGTGTCAGAATTATGGTTTTGGTCGTCCCAAGCTACACTCAGCGGAGTTTCAGGGTCAACCTGTGCCTCTCATACTGGAGCTTTGTGAACTGGTTCAGCCCTGTTGCTTGGGCTGTTCACAATGGTCCAGCACTGCTTTACTGTTCTGGGCTGAGATGGAGCTACTGTACTCTGAGTGCTCAGAGGAGTGCCCAGCCAAGGGGACAGGCGAGGGGGTGGACAGAGAGTTCTAATATGTAGTCTATATATTGTCTACAGTGCTCTTGGGATCAGGGAAGCTCAGTGCCTATTAGTTTGATCCCCCAGTTACTGGTCAGTCAGATGCTACCATGTTGCAAATCTCAGGTAGAATCACCCTCTGTCTTACAATAGTGACTCTGCTAGTCTTCCTTTGGATGTCAGAATGCCTGCACAAAAGCACAGGACTCTGAAAACAGAGGATGGCCTCTGTTTGGAGGTCAGAGCAACCAGCTGGTGTCCTACAAAGATCTGATCTACTGGCTCTTCCACTGTTGTGAGAAGTGTTTTGTCTCCAGGTGGTAAGTGCTCTGTCTCCCGTGTCTGGCATTTCTGTCTCTTTTTGTCCAGTGTCTATATGTCCAGTACAGAGTTCTTTTTGTCCCTGTCTTTGCTGGACAAGTCCAGATAGGCTTGTACCTCTCAAACTCCTTTCAGCAGTAGTATATCTCTGTGGTGGTCCAGTCGGTCTTCCTATCAGAATGCGCCCGAACTTGTCGCTGCCATGTTGCCCATGTGCAGAATTCCATCTTAATTACTTACTTGCTGACTTTGTGTTTGCTTGTTGGTTTTGTGTCGTATGCTCCTGCTGCTGCTGCTCTTGCTTTCTATGTAGTTCACAGCAAAGCAGAGTATTAAACAAACACAAATGGAGGACTGTCCAGTGAGCACATGATATATATATATACCCCAGGACGATTACTATGAACTGGTTCTAACATATGTTTGTGCATGTGGTGTTCATGTTATCCTCTCTCTCTCTCTCTCTCTCTCTCTCTCTCTCTCTGTGTGTGTGTGTGTGTGTGTGTGTGTGTGTGTGTGTGTGTGTGAAATTGCTTTATCTCTAAAATCAAACATGATGTTCCCTGGGGAAGAAATGACAAATGCTCTGGTGATAAAGTCCACATCAGAGAAAGATAAAACTATGGGGCCTCAAAGAAGTGGAAGAAATTTGATGGAATTCTCAAGTTCTGCTCATGCAAGTGGAATATAACAGAATAGTCACTTATAGGTAGGTAGTCTCACAGTAATTTTTGTTGTTGTTGTTGTTGTTTTATTTTGTGGTGCTCAGATTGAAGCCAGGGCCTCATGAGTGCTAGAAAAACAGTACACTACTGAGACAACTCCCTACAAGGGAGTTGTCTCCATATGAAGAGTGACTCCCAGGATAGTGTAACATTGTAGAGTTGTTTTCATATGTAGACTTTAAGATTAAAAGAAAAGACTATTTTGTGTCACTGACCGGAGCCAGTTGAATATGACCTAACAACTACACAAAAGAAAGTACATATCCCAAACTAAATCTGTTTCATTCCTCCTCCTGTTCTTGTTCTTCCTTGGACAAACTATAGTGAAAGCTGAAAGCCTAAAGAATCTATTGATGAGGGGGCGGGCTGTGCAAGAAATGAGATCAAAAAGAGAAGGAGTAATGGAGGAGTACTTTTGGGTAGAGCATATGAACGTGTAGCTAGAAATACCAAGCAAAAAACATAGTTTATTTTCTATTCAGATTTTTAATTATAAACTATGGGAAAATTTTTATCAGAAGTGTGAAAACTATTTCTAATGATTATTATTAAATTTTACAAACCTTGAGATTATATTTCCCTGCATAGGTTATATTTTAAATGACCTGATCTTATGTGGTGAAATATCTGCATATTTTAATTGAATTATATTGAATAATAAGCGTTCAATGACTGATTTTAAACTGATTTCCATAAATGAGACCTCACTTGAGATTTAGATATATGTCATTTAGTCAAGTGATACTGTCTCACAGTGAACAGGACTGTCCAATCCTTCAGCTGTCAGCCATGCAATTATTAATATAGATTAATAATAATAGGTGATTTCTGCTGGCAGTAGAGAACTCTGCTCTGACAACAATAAAGTGTTTTTTTTTTTTTTTAGAAGTTTACCAAAACTTGAAACTTTCATGATGAAATGACTAGTTAAGTTGGTGTTGATGGCATCTGGATGGAGCCATCCATCACCAACTCTGAGAAGCAGGGATATCTGGTGCTGCTGCTTTTATTCAATCAATTTTATGCAGCCATGCTTGACTATTCGCCACAAGACCTCAGGGTTGGGATTAGGGTATATTTTGATCGCCTATAAAGATTTTCCACTTCAATAATTTGAAATCCTCCTAAAAGTCCTTGAGGCAATTGTTCATGAACTACTGCTTCCCAATGACAACATACCCTAATATGGTCTAAAAAGTGTTTCAGAAAACTATGCTGGCCCATGTACAAGGGTGGTTAATTGGTGGAAAGTTTTGCAAGCACATTAGTTTTTAATACCAAAATCCTAAAACATAATTTTAAGATAGTTAATTTACTAATGTTCTCCAGATTAATACTATTTAGTAAAAATGATGTATTTTGAGTTATCAGTATTTTTATTGTTAATTATTATAGTTCATAGCAAGATAAAATTAATTAAGTCTTCCCAGTGGAAAAATTGAGGCCATCCATAGATCAACTTTGCAGTGGATTCTCTCCTAATATCCACATAACTTCTATTTATTGAGATTATGATAATATGACCATCTAGTCCCACTGTGTACAAACTTGAAGAGTTCAGAGAATTTACTTGATCAAATTTACTAATTTCACATTTGAAGGTAATTGAATCAGTTAATTCCATATTGAAAACTGATTATAAGAGTTAGACTATTCTGAAAGCCACTGGTAGAATTCATCCTACAGATGGTCCCTGGTGATCCTCCTCATCTGATGCTCATACCACATGTAGCCCCTTCACCATATTACATGGAGGTTAGTGTATATAACTCACAGTATACAGTTGATCATTTTAGTTCTAAGGCTAGGGATAAAAGTACTAGTTTTTTTTTTTTTTCTTGAAAACTGTTCTACTGGGTGAAGCCTTTTGCTATATCTGATTAACAGTAAGAAGAGTCCTATGTGATAAGGAACTGAGTAGGACAGCCAGCTGCCAACAAGGAACTGACATTTTCCACACCAACTATATGGGCATGTCTGGAACCCCAGAATTCCCCTCTGTTATGTCTTAAGGTGGCTGCAGTACTCAAAAACATCATGCTTATGTCCACATTAGAGTTCCTGAACTCTGAGATCCCCAGCTTAATCTCACAACTATGCAAAGCATTGATATTTAACTTTTAGTCAACAGTCACTTGGATTTAAGCAGCATTGTACACTATGCTGGTAAAAACTTTCCTCAAACCGTAAGGCAGTCGTGAAATGAGGGTTCATTGTTAATATAGGAAGATAGGCCATGACTGTGGCCTGCAACACATGACCACCTAGAACTATGGATGTGCATTGGAGACCAGTAACTTCCAAACATTAACAGTTGTATAGATATCTATCCTCGTTAGGGTTACTATTGCTGTGATGAAACACTGTGACCAAAAGCAAGGAAGCCAAGACAGGAGCTCAAACACAGGGGGAGCCTGGAGGCAGGAGCAAATGCAGATCCCATGGAGTTATACTGATTCATTGTTTTCTCCTTTTGGCTTGCTCTTCATGGCTTGCTCTGTCTACTTTCTTGTAGAACCCAGGACCACTAACTCAGAAGTGGCACCACCCACAACGGGCTAGGTTCTCCCACTAATTAAGAAAATGTTCAACAGGGTTATCTACAGCCAGGTATTATGAGTCCATTTTTTTAACCTGAGGTTCCCTTTTCTGTACTGACACTAGCTAATGTCAATAAGATATAAACCAAATCCAGCTCAATATCTGTGTAAACATGCTTTTCTCCACAAGAAATGGTCTCATATTACCATGGATTATCAGTATGCCTGCATACTGAATCACTAGTCTATGACCTTATTGTAATTTTGCATCCTGTGATTATTGAGTACAGAGTCAATTGTATTTTCATTATTATTTTACAACTTTTCATATCCATTATATAGTGGACACCCTCCAGATGCATGGAATGTGACCATTAGTTGCACAGAGTTGCGGGAGGGAGTATATACACTGTGGTCAGCATATTATCAGGAGCTGTATACACCCATTTAGTTTTCTTTTATTGATCTTTCATCACTTCTCATGGTTGTGCCATATTTAGTGGTGTCCTGTCATGACAATGGAACAGTTGGTATGTCTGAAACTGAGACATATTCTCTGGTTTTCTTAGTCTAACACACTCAGAGGATTGAGGAACTGTGATGTTATACATTTCTTACCCATTTTTTTCTATGCTCTATCCCAGTGAATTTGTGGAACGATGTATACTTTATCTTAGTGGTTTCTTTGGCTTTTAACAGAAAATAAAAGTCAATCTCTAAGTTAAAGAAAATAATCTTTGAGTTATTTACCACTTGGGCTGTGTATTGCTTCTGTCACAACACTGGACGTGAACCTGTTTCACCAATTGATATCCTCCCTGTCTTTTTAAGGTAATTAATTATAACCTCACATAACCTTTCTGGGAGCCTATGTTCATTTACATAATGTGCTTCCTTTAATTTGGGACCTAGGATGATGGGCCCCCGTTCATCTGTGTTTTCACTGACAGCACTGTTAAGCAGCACAAACAAAAGAACCAAATATGCTTATCTTTAGAATTGTGAAATTATTCCACTTCTTTCTACAAAATAATATTTGAAGTTCCTACTACAGTCTTGATGAGTTATGTGCCCATTTCCAGAATGGCATTCCATAGGTCCTTGGTAACACATTACTCTTTAACTCAACAAAACCTAGTTTACTTAAAATTGTCTTTGTAAAATTTCCTTGTGAAAAGTACCATATCCTTGTTTCTATTATTTTCAACATATATACTACACCTAGGAGTATTTCCAAAAAGAGGCTTAAGAGATTGCTGTGTAGTCATGGGACAGATTGGCTTGTATATTGGTATGTCACACTAAGAAATAAATTGGGATACATAATATTAGCAACTCTCAAAGTGAAAATACTTTATAACACAAAAACTATAGATTCAACAAATTGGTTTTCAATTTCAACTGTATTTTCTTCCTTACCTTAAGAACATATACATAATTATATTTTTGTCAAGGTACTAGTTAATAAAAATATTTTTGAAAGAGAGAATGAAAGTCAATTTTTAAATCATATAAATAATTTGTATCCTTGCAATAATGTTTTGTGATACAAATTAGGTTCAGTAATTAAAATGTTCATGAAATATCAGTTAATGCACATCCACATGTATCTGACTCTTACACACCATTCAGAATTCTGTTTATTAGACTCAAAGAAAATGATCATTTCTCTAATCTATTCATTCTTCAAGTTATGCATGCATATAGTCAAAAGACGCTTCTGTTGCCTACCATGTGTATTAAATAGCTCACTACTCAGAACTATAGGATAAGAAGTGCTGAAAGAAAAAATAACAGGAATCAGAGAGCTGATTTAAGTTTATAACCAAGTTCAGTCTCTCTTTTCACTGAAACAAAGACCAATGATCCACAACTGTGCTGGCTAGTTTTATGTCAACTTGACACAAGGTACAGCCAAGTGAAAGGAGGGAACCTCAACAATAATAATATAAAAAATGCCTCCATAAGATCGGGCTGTAAACAGGCAAGCCTGTAGGTTATTTTCTTAATTAGTGATTGATAATGGAGGGCTCAGCCCATTGTGGGTGATCCTGAATTGATGGTCCTCAGTTCTATTAAAAAAAGCAGGTTGAACAAGCCATAAAAAGCCAGCTGTAAGCAGCACCTCTCCATGGCCTCTGCATCAGCCCCTGCATCCAGGTTCCTATCTAGTCTGAGTGTTTATTTTTGCTTTTGTCAATGGACTGTGATTGACGATATACTAGCCAAATAAACATTTCTCTCTCCAAGTTGCTTTTGGTCATATTATTTCATCATAGCAATAATAATCATAACTAACACAGGCATATACCAAGTTAATTTCTTCTGTATGTGTATGAAAGTCCTTCACCATCTACTTAGTGCCTTCATAAATTTTTTTACTACACTCTGGTATAAGCAATAACTAATGTTTTCCAAGTAGTTTTTCTAGAACTTGTACCCATTTCTCCACTTTTGTTCTTATCAGACACAACGTTGCTTTCTATGCACAAAATAGCCAACACTCTAATTTTGGGGGTGGTTTTATAAGCTTAAATTGAGTGAAATAATATTGTTACAATCAAAACATGTAGCATATGGATCAAATTAAAAATACATAAGCATATACCAAAGTTAGTGATCCCTAGTGTTTACTGATTTTTACAAACTAGACCACAAATATTTGTCATTAATTAATTACATCCACATTCTGTTAAATTTATATTTAAAAACTTCTGAACAATGTATAAATGAAGGTGATATAAATAATTCTAATATTGAATCTAGGAATAACAAACAGAAGAAAGTAAAATAGCATGTAAAATAATCTATGAAATTTTTCTGTGTCTTAAAAAATTGATTTATTGAATCTTTAACTCCTAATTTTCCTCAGAAATAAGGTCATTTAAGGGATGGACACTGATCTGGTAGGATGGTAGGAGTGGTGTTTTTATAGGAAGGGATAACACAATTCTCATACTCTCTCTCTCTTCCTACTTCCATCTTTGTGTGTGTGTGTGTATGTTGGAATTTATCTAGGTGTGTCCTTCCATGTCTCTCTCTCTCTCTCTCTCTCTCTCTCTCTCTCTCTCTGTGTGTGTGTGTGTGTGTGTTTGTGTGTGTTTCTATCTTTCTATCCTTCCCTCTCTAATAAGAGAATGAGAAGAAAAAAGGAAACTGTCTTCAAGTCAAGAAGACAGTCCTTGTAAGAAACCTATCCCAACAGACCTCATTGATCTAGGGGTCCTCACCTTTAATAATTGATAAAAAAAAAAAATCTATTTTCTGAGCTGCCCAGTTTGGCATGTTGTTAGGACCATGGTGAGTAAGATAGTTTATTAAAATGGTTTAGTTATTTTCCTTTTAATTGAAGATGGTTCCAAATTTCACAGAAGTAAGTTTATATTCTTAGTGCCTAAAGAAAAGCAGTAAGGCAAACAACCCTTGGAATATAATATTCCATTATCAAATTCCCCATTTGACCTCCTAGGCATCTCAGAAAGTGGTTACCACAGTCTAGAAATGAATTCACCCTCTGGACTATATGTTCATTTTCAACTGATCTGTAAAAAAACATTTACTTCTTTAGTCACTGAATTGTCACTTCCTATGAGTATTAGCTTTTCTGTCAATGGTATACAAACATTTTATTTAAATTTTATGCTCAATAAAACCATATTCCCCATAGTGACAATACAATAAAAACCTTGATATTCACACATTTTTATGCTCTTTACTATTTTCCAAATAAGTACGATTCATATGATTCTACCTTGCACCCTTCTTCTATCCAGTGCTGTCTTTTTATTTATTTATTTATTTTTTGTTTTTGTTTTTGTTTTTTTTTTTGTTTTTTTTTTGGTTTTTCGAGACAGGGTTTCTCTGTGTAGCCCTGGCTGTGCTGGACTCACTTTATAGACCAGGCTGGCCTCGAACTCGCAAAGATCCACCTGCCTCTGCCTCCCAAGTGCTGGGATTAAAGGCGTGCGCCACCACCGCCCGGCCCAGTGCTGTCTTATAGAAGGGAAGTCCAGCTTCATTCTCAAGAAGTCCTGGTGTTTCAGGATTTACCTGCCTCTGCTTTTGCACAAAGATATTTTGAAATGATAATATCATTTGCAAGGATCCTTTTCTTCCACTGAGATTAGTAGTAATGTTTTGTATTGTTTCTGAAGTGTAATAGGGAAAGGAGTAATGCTGAATGCTTTCAGGGTGAATGCTTTCATTGCCAATGGTTCTCATCTTTCACACAGGTTTTAACAGATTAGCGTATTTGTGATACTGTGAAAATCTGGCTCATCAAAACTCCTTGTTCTTCCCACCAATTTTTTTTGTATAAATTGTATACAAATGTATGAAACTTTGTATAAAAATGATGAAACTTTAAGAAGGATGACTAGCTTAGCAATTTTGTGTCTTTAAATTCTTCCTGAACCTTCTGCCTTGGTTAGTATTGATTTGAGTGGCTGGTATACCTTATCCCTTTAAGATTGATATGTGAGTTTTTCTAAGCATGATTTAAATTTCAGCATAGAATCTAATGATCCAAAATATTTATGTGTGTGTGTGTATGTGTGTGTAAAATTGCATCCAAAAATTGAGCCAATGTCCCATACATTTACATAAAAATACACTTACATACACCTAAAAAAACATTAAATAGCATGATAATATCATATATCAAAATGTAAAATTCCTTTTATGGACTTCCTGTATAGTTAAAACTGGTATGCCTGTTTTTTTTAGTACAAAATATATTAAAAAATCCATATGAAGAGAACACATTTTTCTTCTTATCTTAAATATGAAGTGTTAGCTAGGATAAAATGCCTTAATGAAGAGATGGAATAAAATTATAGTAGCATATTAGGACATGCAGGGTCATAATTCTATAATGACACTTCATCTAGGCAACATATATAAATCTCTGTATTGACCACTTTTAAAAACAAAAAACAATTGCATATAATAACAGGAGTAAAATATGTTCCAATATAGGTGATACAATTTGAAATCATTAAATCAGACTAAATAGTATATAGGTTATCTCCAATTTATAAATATAATTTTATATTTATATAAAATAAAAATATAACTTTATGTTGATAATACCTAAAATTCTCATTTGACTGTTTTAAAGTATACATCCTTTTTAGCTCTGGTTATTAGGCTGTACAGTAGTAGGTTACCAGGACTTAATTTTTGTATTTAATTTTAACTCTTTATCTTTGACTTCAATCTTGCTTCCCCTCCCTACCACCTCCTAACAGCCACAGGCAGTTGACCTTTCTCTCCCTACTTTTATGAATTTGGAATTTTTTTTTTTTTTGAATCAGCATGTAGGTGACATTGTGATGTTTAAAATTGATTGTCAACTTGAAAGTAACTAGAGTCACATTGAAGACAAGGCTCTGAGTATGTCGATAAAAGATTACCTAGATTAGTCTTTAGGCATTTTTGAGAGGTCATCTAGATTAGATAAACAGAAGTTAGAAGGCTCACTTTTATTGGAGCACAGTCCATGAATGACACTGTGTGAGGAGTTTTCTGAGACCCTGTAGAAAACTCCAATTAAACAAGACAACTGTCTGGTATTCTCTCTTCTTCCATAGCACCCAATTGTTCCTGGGATGTGTTTTTGTGCTTCTCCTAGGTGTAGCTGACAGGAGTACATTTACTTCAGCTGTCTTTATTCATATGCCTCTACAGAAAACATGTTTTTGCCACATGTGGCTTGTTCTTGTGATTGAATGCCATACTTATGTGATTTTTCTTAACTGTCAGAGTATAAACTGTCTGATTCTCTGAATAAAATTGACTATTGCATAAGACTTTAGTCTGTCTCAATTTTAGGCCTTGGTCTTTCTAGTTCATCCCACTAACTATAGAGGTAAAGATACCATGAATTCATGCAGCACCATTCTATGGATGGAAGTCTTGTACTTCCTAAAAGCAGAACTCTAGCCCAGCCTAGCCATTCATCAACCTCTGCTTCCTGATTGTGAACACATGAGCAATGCAACCAGTTGTCTCAATTTCCTACTATCATAATTTCTCTGTTATGAATTGTGAAATAAAGAAATCCCTTTTCTTTAATTTGGTTTTTTACAGATATTTTGTGACAAAACACACAACTAATATATAAAATTGGTACTAGCTGGGAGTGTGGCTCATATAACAGTTTGCTATATAAACCCCAATATTTCCTTCTTTGGTCTTCGGAACTATTTGTAAGACTAATGTTAAAACAAGAAAAAAATGCAACCATTGGCAACAAATGACCAAGAATGCTAGAAAAAGAGATAATGGGAAGTTCTAGTGGGACACCAAGAAGCAAGTATGTTGAGAGAAACATGCAGATTGGATACCTAGTCAATGCATTTAAAGAGAGATCAAGGATTTTTATAAGGAAGTAGACAGTAAACTATCATGAGATACTCTGACAAGAATTAGATTTTATTTTGCCTTGTCTAGAGAACTTCACTAAGCCTAAATACAAATGTCATAGACTAATTTGTTTGATGGAGAAATTTTCAAGAAAGGATGGCAATCAGGCTGTGTAATGGTTACTGTATGTAAACCTGGCTTAAGTCTGAAGAGAGAGAGAGAGAGAGAGAGAGAGAGAGAGAGAGAGAGAGAGAGTAAAACCACAAAACACATAGTTCAGGCATGAATATAAATTTAAAGTTGTCACAGTTAAGGCTAACGCTGAGAAATTAACTGCAATTCTTATAATAGCATGGTGAAAGAGAAATCTCCTGCATCACACTGCAACAATAGGATTCATGCCCTGAGCACCCATGAAAGACTCTAACTGGTGACAATGTAAATTCATTTGAGAGGAGACAGACGAAACTGAGAATTCTGCCTAAGGAATTCCTGATTGAAAATCGCCTAGGGAAGTTTTATCCAAGGATCACTGTGGAAGGTAGAGGCCACGATGGACTTCAGTCAAAGGGTGTCAGACTATATCTTGAGCTGATAGAAGAACTTGACAGCCTCATTCATGTATTCCTTTTTTCAAGCACTAAATGTACAATTTTGTGGGTCTTTCACCATGGTTTAAGGGAGCTACTGAGGGCAGACAATACATGTGACAAATGTAGAGTCCCTGAAAGGGGACAATGAGAGACCCTTGTGGGAAACTATAATGGTGAAGCCAAAGTTGGAACGAAGACAATCCATAATGTTTAACATACTTATATCATAGTCTGTGTACAGAAGAAAGCCATAGATCTGGATTAGAGTTGGCTCAAGAGAAGAGGTGTGTTCCAGGGATCAGAGGTGAAAAGTAGAGCTATTTAAACCTTTTTGAGTACAGATTATTCAATCACAAGTTCCAGATGCTGGACATGGAAATTTAGAATTTGATGTTTTTCCAAAACTTGGGATTTAGTCTTGAATCGGTTCAATCATTCTTTGTTATTCTCTCTATCCTATCTTTGGGGGATGAGAATATTCTTCTGTGTCATTGTGTCTTAAAAATATGTAACTTAATTTTTTTTATAATTTATTTTTTATTTCTTCAAGTTACATCTCAATCACAATCCCCTCCCTACTCCCCCCTCTAGTCCCACCCTTCCACCCTCTTCCCCCTCAACCCCCCATCCTCTACCCTTTTTTTTTTAGTTTAAGGTATATCTTTTTCCCCCCAACAGCTCCCCCTTTCAGTCCAACAAATGGTTCTTTCTCTTATAACAATAAATACAATACAAAACAACACAAATAAATAGGCCATAATTATGAGAGTTATATGGCTTAGCATATATTCCCAATGTCCAGTCCATATGTATTTGGCACCTAACTTTAACACTCTACTATCTAGCCACCTCTATGAGTTTAAAGTTCTATAGCTAACTCAGTTTTCATACTAACTTGCCTCACAATTTTAAAAACATCTTCTTAGATCCAGAACACCCGCTTGATTCTAAACCACTCAAAATTTAACTATGTGACTCTAGCTATCTATTATTCATCTTACATCTTACATCTCAATCACAATCCCCTCCCTACTCCCCCCTCCAGTCCCACCCTTCCATCCTCTTCCCCCTCAACCCCCCATCCTCTACCTCAGAGACCTGAGAGGGATAAATATATCTGAATATATAGGAAGTGCAGGGCCAAAGCTTCTAGCTGTTTCCTCAAAAGTCTACAACCACAACTCAAAATCACTAAGATTGTTCAGCTCCACAGACTGCTCCAGCAAGAACTCCAGTAAAGCCCTGAAGTTTAGCTTCTGTCTATGAACATCTTAGGACATTTAAATAGCTGAGCACAAAAGGACTGAACATCAAATGGTTCTATTAACACTTTTAACCATTTTTCCATTCTTATTTGGGCCCCAAACAGGTTTACTATGTCCCAAATCAGCAGGAAGTCATTTTAAGAGAGCGATGTCCCATCCCCAGAAGGTGGGGAGGGTGTTTCTCCCCACTTTGGTTATCTGATGGATAATAGAAAATTTTGTGATTTAGGGGAAGAGACTACAAGCTGGTAAATGGTCTTCTTAAATGGGTTTTGGAGGTTAGACCCAGGGACTTCTCTCCTTTCCTTTTCTGTATCCTTCTTTCGCTCCTATGTAGGAGTGAACAGACTTGAGAAAAAATGGGACATAGACATAGTATAGGAAAGATAAAGAAAAAAAGGACAGATTATTGAATATGGCCTTATACCTTTGTATATTGATACAAAATTAATATAATATTTGGGTAAATTGGTATTGATCATTGTATATTAATGCAAAATTAAGATTGTATTGGACTACATTGGTAATGATCTTTGTATATTGATACAAAATTAAGATTATATTTGGCCACAATGGTATTGACCCTTGTATATTGATGCAAAATTAAGATTGTATTGGGCTACATAGGTATTGATCTTTGTATATTGATACAAAATTAAGAGTATATTTGGCCACATAGGTATTGATCTTTGTATATTGATACAAAATTAAGGGTAATGCTTCTTAAAGGTATTGTACCTAGTAATGCTTAAAAATGAAATGTGAAGTTTTGGTCTTTTGCTACCAACCGTCATAAACTGTTTAGGATAATTAATAAACAAAAACGAATAGTCATGCAAATGTGTCATTTTGTTAGTTACTATGTTAGTTAGTCTATCATAGTTATTTTCTAAGCTACTCAGAAATCAAGTTGCTAAGAGACAAGCAACATTTGCTTATCTAAATATAAGAGATAGATAGGGTATCTTCAAAAACCTCAAGAGATCTGCAGAATATGGCATTCAAAGACGTTTTCTTAACTTAAAATTTTTTGATATCGAGACATGTCAGCACCTGACAGCACCCCCTATATTACTCCAAGTAGAAGATGAGCATCAAAGAATCTCCAGTGGGAGATGATTAAATTAGTGGCAAGCCTATCTCTTGGCAAGGAAACCCCTTGCTTCAACTGTAGACATAATGCGGTCCAAAAAGGACAAAACTTGGAAGCAGGTAAGTCGACAGCCTAGCTCTGCCAAGACAGGGTAGGTAAGTCCTTCATAATTCCTGCTGTACAATCAATGTCTGTCAGAGAAATGGGGTCAAAGGCTGAAGATTGATGCTGTAATGTATGGAGAGAAAATGGGAACTGTCCAGGCAGCCACTGATATGTCATTTTTTAGTTTTGGAAGCTGCGGGCCCTGCACTTCCTATATAATCATATGTATTTATCCCTCTCAGGTCTCTGAGGTTGTTGAAGATTTTATTTTATTATTTTTTTGTTGCAGCTAACAGTTTAGACATTTCTTGAAGTCTCAGATGAGATATGCTCTTTGGATGTTTATATAGTGTTAGAATTTTTAATACCATAGGTACTTTGGAAGTTGGGTTGGATACATTCTCCATTATGAGATGGCTATAAAAACAAAATGTGCTAAGTTGCCACTGATAAGTGATTTGTGTAGGCAACTAGTAGACAAATGGTGTAGTTGCAAAGTTTAACCTTGACTGTACACTTCATTATATCTGTATTTGACTTGAAAACAAGCTTTTACACATGTCTGTCAGGAATTATATAGATTAAGCCAACTGGCATAATAAGAGTCAACCTAAGCTTGAGCATTACCATTTGATGAATTGCAGTGGAAGACTGAACACAAAACAAAACTAGCTAAACATAGATTTCCATCCTGCTCTATAATATATTGCTCATGCTGACTCTTAATTTACTACTGCTATTTTCATAAAGCTTATATTTATAAAAGCTAAAGTGACATTTTAGTTTTCATTATTCATATCTTTAGAAAGTTTTAATGTTATTTTTAGTCTTATTCATATGTTTGACACATATTTTATCCAAGATCCTGGGATGTTATGTTGTTTTATTTTAAATGTAAATTCATCAAACTATAGAATCACTTGAAAAGGTATTCTTAACTGAATTATCATCAAGATTGGGTTGGACTGTGGGCATCTCTTGAGGGATTATTTTGATCAGTAAATTCCCAATCCACTGTGGGTGGCACCATTTTCTAGGCTAAGCCCTAAACTGTATAAGAATGATAGCTGAACAAGCTGGAAGGCAACAAGGGTAGATTTATTTTGTTCGGCCTTTGGCTGTGAATATAATATGTCAAGCTGCCTAAATTACTGAAATCAGTGAATGAAGAATTAACGGGCATTTGCTTTTGCATACTATTTGAGTGTGGGATCTTCATTCAGCAACAACCAGCATACTATGGTCTACCATTCATACAAAATGGTGATGATCCCCCTCACCAGAGAGAAGCTTGCAGGCTACTTTTAAGACACTTAGGGGAATTCTAGTTGTGACCACAGTGACCCTCACTGGAAGTGGTTGGTGTCCATGGTGAGAAGAACCTGTACAATTGTGACTGTGTGACCCTCATTGGGAGTGGCTGGTTTTCATGGCAGGAGATACATGTATAATTCTGAATGGCCCAGATCTTGAAGGAGGAAGGGTTACCTTATAGCCCCTCACCACACAATGCTATCTCAAATCCTTGAATGACATCTAGGGATTGATATTGGGAATTTAATACCATGAGTTGGACAGTAGAGACCATTTCTTGGCAAATCTTATAAGGGTATTGATAATGCAGGGGCCACAAGTTAAGGCAAGCATCAGTAGCATTAGGGTCCCTGTTAAGGCTGAGATGAGCATAATGAACCATGGGGACCAATTAAAGAATGATTCATACCAGATTTGTGATTGTTGTCTCTCTTTTTCTCTTTTTTCTCTGTCTTATAGTCTCCTTCATAACAGGGACATTGATTCCTTTATAATTGCAGAATGGCTAGCATAGAAACAGCATCATCCTCCCAAAGCGAGGTGTAGTCCCCTTGTAGAAATAAGAGAGTCAGACCCTGTCAGTCCTTGAGAACAACTTCAGCCAAGGAGGTTAGAGAAGTTTCTAGGTGGGATATGTATTTTGCTAATTCAGACACATCAACATGTATAGCCATGCTCAAAGCCTTATAGTTTTTATCCTGAAGAATAAGAGTCAATGTTCCCACCTAACTGCAGAAGGGATGCTGAGTCCTAATAAGGCTGACATCAAGATTGCGGCAGTGGCAATAGGCTTTGCACAGGTGGTGGGGAGAAGGGACAGTAGGGTGTCCATTTCCGCAACTCAGTAATAAAGGATTCTAGGGACAAGCTGAAGTAGCACACAAAATTCGTGGGTTTGGTCAAGGGTCCAAGTGTGAATGCAAAGAGTTAGTCATGTAAAACAGGCCGACAAAATGTTATCAGGGGGGATAAGATATGTCTCCTGTCATGGAGCTTTTTGGGTAACATTGAAGAAGTATCTGTAGGGGGTGGGCTTTTGTCTCCCAGTAATACAGAATCCATCCCTTTGACCTGTTCCAAGGGAACAGTACCAGAGTTTTGCCAGCAAAAAGTCCCACTATCAGCAGGGCTGGTGTAATTTTGGGAATCGCTATCCCTTTATAATAGGGAAGCTTTGCATCAAAGCAGAGCCAACAGTTAGTAGTATGTTCAGGCCTATATAGTCACCTAATACCTGGTAAGTGGCTTAGAGTAGATCCCAAGGCCTGCATTGGGGCTGAAGTTCCTGGCCTGAGGTAGAGTCTATGGATGGAGTTCTACTTAGCTTGGGCAACTTGGTTGGTTTGGGTCTCTCAGTAGGTCTAGACTCCTATAGTGGTACCTTAATGGGTGACAGGGCTGTGTTTGGTCCTGTCAGTACCCTCTTCCAAGTCCCTAACCCCTAATATTGAGTTAAAAGCTGGATTGTAAATATTACCTCTGTGTCATATCAGACATGCATAGTCAGTCCCCAGTTCTTACTGGTGATCCATCTGGTGGTCATCCTCCCTATGTTGGTGAATTTGGTGGTTAACTGGTTTCACATGCTATTGTTATTTAAGGGGGTTGGGGGAACTTCACAGGGTCCACCAAATTGGCCTTTGAATGATTCCCAAACCAGAGTCAAAATCTAAAAAGGAATCTTGGCTAACATCCAGGTCCAGGTCAGGTGGATGGGTTGAGGGTGAGGGAGGGTTATAGCACATGTGGAGTGGGCTAGCCAAGCAATGGATATCCATCAATTGGGGGGTTCTTAAGTATCCCCTCAGTGGTATTGGGAGTGGTAAAAATGAGTTCCTGTCCCATGGTGGCCTCATGGAGTAGTTTTACAATTTCTGCAAGGTCTGGGACACAGAGCCTATAGAACCAAGCTGACTCAAAAAAATTCACAGACCTGTCTCCATGTTTTAAGGATGTGAATATTAAGGATTGTTTCCTTCTGGGTTTAGAAACACAGGGATTTGTCCCCTTTGAGTATGTACTCAAGGTATGTAACCTTCTTCTGTCAGAGATGTGTTTTCTTGGTAGACATGCAGTATCCTAATCATTCTAGCTCCTTAAGCAGATCCTCAGTTGCCATCTTGCAGGTTTCCTCCTCTGAGGAGTCCATGTATATATTGTAGGATGTTTATCTCAGGGTGAAACTGCCTGTATTCACCCATTTCCTAATGGAGAGCCTCATCAAAGATGGTGGGGGAGCTCTTGAGTTAGAGTTATCTCTCTGTTGAATCAAAGATCTATATCATTCCACTCAAATGCCAATAGGGGCTGACTGGCTGGGGCCAGTGGTAGGCTGAAGATAGGCATCTTTCAGATTTTTTGGGATGTTATACTGATTCTTTTTTCCCGAGGCATGAAGTATTGGAAGGCCTTTGCTGGGCTTGTCCTCTCTGTAAGTTACACCAGGATTAGGGTCCAGGGTGCAACCATCCCATCAGGATTTCTTTCTGCCCAGACTCCTGGAATTTCCTCCCAAAGTTTTCTAAGAATCAACCCTTGTTGGTGGAAGGAGAAGGTGGTGTATATAGTTTGTATTCTTCATCCAAGGCCAGTTAGGATGTGCAGGGGGCCATCTCTATTTAGGACCTATATACTCCTTCGGGGCTAAAATGAATTTGTGTCCCGATTTCAGTGAGGAAGTCTTGACCCAGGAGCGTATATGGGCATCCAGGGATGACCATAAATGAATAGGTTACCTGTCCCATTTCTAAGTCCATATTTCTTCAGGTAGTCCAGTCCATGGATATTGGCTTGTCCTGGTGACTCACTGCACCCAGGTCTTTTTGTTGAATAAGGACCCCATGGGTTGTTTCAGAACTGAAT